>OX637355.1:5979437-6551099 GCA_951799405.1 Agapetus fuscipes | reverse complement strand
AAGGAATGAAATCATCCAACCTATTTTACCTGGCCAGTTGTCTTCATGCGAAAGCAGAAGCTTGTGTGCATGCAACGGCATCTGTTGAACCAGGGTTGAAGTTATCGGCGCGGGATTCGAACCAGCGTTATCCGGTTCCAAATAACCTGTCTTGATCCCCGCGGCTATAAAACCCACATTTATTTTTAAACTAATTGTTTTGACATAAGCTTGTGCTGTTGATGTGAAAAAAAACGGAAAATTGATTAAGATGTGTGATGAGACGATTATCTATTTAGGTACAATGCATAATTTAAGATGGACAAATATTTCAATGTAATAATTCAGATTCATATTATATGCGTGTGCATGTGTTTTTTCAAAATAAGATCCAGACTTAAAATTAGCATAAACCCTCCAGCTATCCCTGAAATAAGAATGACATTTGTGAAACATGCATTAATTTCATCTCTTTCAATTTCAATTCTTTAATCGTTATTCGAAATTTGAAAAAAAATAATTCGAAAATAGAAAGTACCTACACTCATTGCACAACACTAGTAACCTCACCGTTACCATGACAACGTTGGAAGCTTCACTACGCGAGTCAAAAATGGAACTTCTGCCGTATTCATATTTTCGAACTTTTTCTTTGAATATAAAAAAAAATCTGTTGAAGTTTATTTGAAGTACATAAAAACATTTAAAGTATCTAGAAAATAAAATAAGGGTTTTGTCACGCTTGAAGCCATTTAAATTAAGTAAGTATTTTCGAAATTTTAACATAACAAAACGTTTTCTTTAAATCAAAGCCAGCAATCTACGGTTTTGTCTTCAACGAGTTAAATATATGGAAACATTGGAAATATTTTTTGCTTCTTTTCCGCGTAGGTACCAACTTATTTATTTTCTGAAAAAAAAACCCCTAGATTTGCGTCTTTGTTTTTATATGACTCATTTGTCTCTTTTGTGAAACATCTTAGGGGCGGAAAGCCAAGTAAAGGGGAAGACGAAATAAAATAGATAACGAAGTGTAATCAATTGTACAAACTGCGGTGGTTAATGGCGCGGCCTGCCTGGCGGGAGGACGTGACCAGGGTTCGAATCCCGCCAAGGCAGGCTAAGTGAAATCACAAGAGACAAATCAATACTGCGAGAGAGACGCTTTTATTTCTGTTAATGGGCAAGTGATTTTTTTATAACCCAGAAAATAAATATGTCATAAGTCTGCACACCCGTAAAATATCGATCATAACTGTTTTCCTGTGTGTTTTTTTTTTACTTTTGAAGTACACATGTAGGTACTTATATACAAGCTTATATACAGAGGAAGTGTTAAAGGAAAAAGAGGTAAGGGACGACCGAGAAAAGTAATGACTAATGAGTAATCAGATTGAGGAGATTATGATAGAAATTGGGATATACAAAGTGAGTGTGAAAGAAGAAAATGTATGAAAAAGGTGATGGATGTGAATGAATTGAAAGAGTTATGTAAGAATAGGAAGAAGTGGAGGCAGCTTAGCGGAGGCTCTGACCAGCCCTAGCGGAATGGTGACAGAGTTAGTTTCAGTTTCAGTAGTGCATCCATACTTCTTAAATATTTTAAATTTAATTCTTCGCTTTATTTCGTGCATAGGTACATCCGTGCTATTAGACATTTTAGTCGTCCGTTGAGCCCACGCTTTGACAAACTAATGATGCATTTGTATGAAGACATGTCAATTCAAGATGGCCGCAAGTGAACAGCTGATTAGTCTTTATACAAATATTACCAAAATTCGGTAGGTAAGAATGACCGTGGTGATGAAACTTCCAGCACAGGCATCATTAGTTTGTCAAAGCGTGGGCTCAATCGACGACTAAAATGTCTAAGAATAGCCCCAATAGTATCAATATTTGTTGTACTGAAATCATTTTTGATTAACTTGATTGGTCATATATACTTCTTTATAGTTCGTAAGAAAGTTAGTGTAATGAAGACGACGTCAACAGGTCGCATAGCTGCGCAACTTTGTGCCGCAGGAGTTAATTGTGCGCATACTCTGGCGGAGCTGGTCTGGGAGACAATGGCATTGCTCAAGTAACGCATACAGCTCTAGGGATGGGGCGCTATGGTAGAGTGGTCGAATACCCAATATTCGAGAGGACTCCATGGTAGAACGACACAGGGATAAAGTGACTCATGTCAGAACGACACGTGTCAGAACGACACATGACAGAACGACACATTACAGAGCGACACAATGACAGTACATCACATGACAAAACATAATGATGGTGTAACCATGTTGTCATAGTGATCAATGTGATGTAACGTTTGCTCGCCGAGAAAAAGTTCCAAATTAAAAAATATTCCAAGTCAATTGTTTATTGTGAGGATTAACATATAAACATGTTATATAACAGGAGGAAAATCATGAGAATGAAATCAAATGAACAAATGGGTTCATAATTTATTATTTTGTAAGTTAGATTAATGTTTTTTAAAATGTGAGATTTGGGTTCCAATGCTTCTATTTTTTTTTAATTTCGGGTTTTTAAGACGAAGATACAACTGAGATAAACTTAATTTACATATTATATTTACCTCATTTAAAAAAAAAAGCTAAATCGCCACCTTTGACTCAAAACGACTTCTATTTAAATTACAATGTGTTTATTGACCCACAACAGGGTTTTGTTTTTTTTAAATACCGGATATTCGTCACATCTCTACTGGCATCATAAATAAAGAGATCGCAATGCGCCATTTTGTCTATGCGCTCCATTAAACAAAATGGCGGACGGCAGAAGCGCGGCAAGATTACCGTGAAATTAAAATGTGCCAACAGCTGGCCGAGCTCAGGTCGTCCGTCACACATACCAACTGTCAGTTTAAGTCTGGCTGATCCCGTAATGAGGAACCATTGTCATGTCCATCTAAATTTATTGTTCATACTCACTGAAACTTGAACCAATTTCCACACAGTCCGGATCCGCTCGAGAACTTTATGAAATCGTCCGACAAAACACGCCGGATCGTGTGAGAGCTGCAACTATAACTCTATCGCCATTCCTCTAGGGGTGGCCAGAGCCTCTACACATTTGCCCACATTTTTTCCTATCCTTGCATACTTAGTTCAATTCATTCATATCCATCACTTTTTTCATACATTTCCTTATCTTACATTCGCTCTGTACATCCAATTCTTCCACAATTTCACCAATCTGATGCTTTTATTAGGTATATTCGCGACTTCCGATCCGGGACCGGACTGGATTGTCGGAAAAGGCGCTAAGTCATTTATTTTAACTACAAGTGTATTTTGTTGTTGTTGGTATGAAGCTGACCACCCGTACTGTAAAAAGTGGTTCACTAATCCAATGTCGCCCGTGTTTCAGGCAAAGCTCCTGGATTTCTGTTTATTCGAGGTTTTTTTCGAGTTTTATTTTGTAAGCACACATGCAGCATTTGAACCGCGAAGTTAAACGTCGTGTCTGATTGTGGCGCGCATGAAATGTAAATCTTAAATGTCAAAATATCATGTAAACTTAGATTATAGATATCAAACACTGCATTCTTACATATTGCTGTAAGAAGGATAGATTTTAGACTACTCACTGTCATGCACGAAAATCTATCTTTCATACCTCCTTCCGGGAGACCTCATAAAAGATGGAAAGACAGGTGGGAGTCATCATCACAGGAGATAGGTAACTCGGAACAAGCAGAATTGTAGGTCCAACAAAAAAAGACAGATTCAAAAACTGAAATCACATTCAAAGTTAAAATGTAATCCATAAATGACGTTTAACAACTAACAACCACGTAGGTACATGTAGAATCAATGTAGATTGTGAAATATCACACAGTTTCACATGCATAATTTTAGTAAATAGATGTCGCTGCTCTACAACACAACACATATCGCTGCCTTAGTTCTTGTTTACCGTATATGCCATTGAGAAAATTTTACATGAGCAATGTTTGTATGTGTACTGGACCAATGTGTCTTATAAAAACAAGAAATCTATTTAAAAAATATTTAAAAGAACTCTCACATTATCGAGTTTTACGGTTTTTCTTAGCTCAGATTGTGTAGAATTTGATTCTTAAGAAAACTGCATGAAAAAGTCATATTTTACAAGATTGGCGTATACAATAAACAAGAACTGGGGGAGCGATATGTAGAGTGTCATCATTTTTCATACTTAACTCCCTAGTGTACTCGCACATTCATCACAGTTTCATCAAAATCAACTTCATCATTTCACTTCCACGCTGAAGAAGCCCATTGTAGGCAAAACTTCACGGAAGCTCCAACTTCCACGGACCACGGTAACAGATCTTGAAAAAATCTCTTCAACATCATCAGCCGGCCGTGTAAGCTTTAAACTCTTATTCACATTAAAAGTGTTAAAATGGAATCAGAGGTCAATTACTAAAGGATTAAGGTCATAATGGGTTCCCAGACATGTCCAGGGGGGTGGTGAGGACCAGAGGGGCTCAGGGCTATTTTTTAATTAAGGCAATTATTAATAGGGGCTGTCCAGTGCAGCTGGGCATTCCGACTCTGCCCCACCCAGCTCTCGTACCTCCCATTCCACTCACGTGGCACACTACGTATTGTTATGATTTGACTTGGGGTTGTTTTAATTTTTTTTCACAATATGGGTTAAAATGTTCTGTTCACTCTTTACTCTCTGCTCACAGTGGTGTTTACGTTACAATGATATAAGCGACTCTGTCTGTCCCACAGAAACGTTGCTCGTTTTTATAGGTAAGAAAGAGACGATTGTTGCATGTTCTAGAACATGGTAGATACTTTGTAGTAAGAGCATTGTTCCACACTATACCAGATTGTTCACGTACGACGAATCTGTAGTTACTAACAGTATCAACTAAAATATCACACTTTGTAAGTTTTTGTATTATTTACTCAAAAAAAAAAAAAACAAACATCTACAATCTAAGTTGTTAAAAAGACCTTTAAAAAATTAGGTTCATATTTAAAAATGTAATCTTTCAAGAAGACACGTGTAGCATGCTGCATGTATCGTAGTCACCAAATAAAAACCTAAATCTGAAATGAACATAAAACCAGCAACTTTTACCGCTCTGCCTTGCAAAAGGGGTGACATGTGCAAGAAAACCATTTTTTGAAATTATGGGTGGTCAGCCTCATTTCAACCTGTAAGTAAAGGAATTGTAATTGGATCGGAACATTTTTTAATTTGGAACTTTCCTTGGCGAAAATACCTCAGTCTTGTATGGGACTGCCGTCCTTAGCAACCAATAACAAAATATTTGTATGCCTTTCCCTGGCAAACCAACCGGGTGACGACACAATATTGTCTATGCTAATTCAAGTGCGGACTTCACTGTACAATAAAAAATAACGCGTCCGTAAATATACCTACATGACTTATAGGTTGGTATGAGGCTGACCCCCCATACTGTAAAAAATGGTTCACTTTGCCAATGTCACCCCTGTTCCAGGGAAGGTCGGCAAGAGTTGCAGGGCTTATGTTCATTTGAGATTGGATTTTTTATACTGTAGGTCCACATGCGGCATGGAAGTAAGTGTAAGCGCGATAATAATGCGTGTCTGCTTGTGAGAATGCATTTATTATGAATCTCAAATGTAAATATCTTTGCAGCTTAGATTTAGATTTAGGTATCTAAAAATATTATAAAACTATCTGAATATGCCATTACGTCTAAAGAAATTTTCCAGCCAAGACACGAACCAACTTTCTTTGCAAGCCTTCATCTATCGAAGACTCGAACCGTATCGAAGTTTTCCTGCACACGTACGCTTTCCCGAGAGCTTTCCAATATTGTATATCAGATTATAATTTTCACTCACAGATGGTACCACTCACTGCCTCAACATTTTTTTATCGACGACATAATTTTATTTCGATTCAGTCGTGTTAATCTAACCTAAGTTGCAAAGATATGTAACATTAGGGATTCACATTAAATGCATTCTTACGAGCAGATACGTGCCTATAAGTTCGCTCTTGAACATGCCGCATGTGATCCTACAACATAAAAACCCAAATCTCAAATGAACATACGCCCTGCAACTCTTACCGAACTTCCCTGAAACAGGGATGACATTGATAAAGTGCAAGATGAATTAGCAACCGATAGCAAAAAAATTCTGTGCCTTTTCCCTAGCAACCCGGCCGAGTGACGACATAATATTTTCTATGCCAATTCACGTACGGACCTCATTGCTTCTCCGCCTCCAGCTTTTGCAAGATCAAGATATTTGTCTTTGACAGCCGTCCATTATGTGAGTGAACGGACTGCCAGAAGTTGCCTCAACTAATAGGTTGGTGTGAGGCTGACACTCATGCCATTAAAATTTGGTTCACTTTTGCCAATGTCACTACTGTTTCAGGGAACGCCCGTTAAAGTTGCAGGGCTTAGGTTAATTTTAGATTTGGGTCTTTATTTTGTAAGTGCACATGCAGTATTTGCAAGCTCCAACTTTACACGTGTTTGCTTGTTAGAATGCATGGAATGCAAATCTTAAATGAAAGTACATCTTTGCAGCTTAGATTATAGATTATAGACCACAGATCAAATGCATCTGGCTTCCATCGTTTGGCAGCTTCTAGGATCTTTAATTTTTAAAGGTTAACATTCATTAAAAGGTTTCTTTTGATCACATTTTTCCCGTTTCTGTATTGGATGATAAAATATTCAATTTCTTGAAAATTCCACAATTTTCAATCACAAAAGGCAAATATTTAAACTGGGAGCGGGTCTCGTTTTCATTTAAAAAATCTATAATTTAATATTCTTAGAATTGGCGACATACCTTCAGATACCTTTTGATATACAACCTTGTCTACGATGGAGTTCCATAAGATCTACCTAATTTAGAATTAATAATATTTCTGAAGTTATATGTACATCTTGTATCTGCCACTATTCCGCTAGGAGCGGCCAATATCACCACGTATGTGTCTCCACTTGCATTTTTCTCCTCGACATTCATATTTTTTTCTTGCACATTCTTCTCTTTTTTACACTCAGCAGATTCCGATCATTTGCATTTTCTCGTCATTCTTTCATCAGCCTTTCTCTTTCGCGCTTACCTTTGACATTCGCTTTGTGCACTTAATTTTGTGTTAAATATGCACCATGCGTTCTCAATCTTTTATGTGTCTTTGTGTAGGCCTGCATTTAACATAAATCTAAAATTTAAGTAATAATAATATCACGATGATTTATTTGGTGAGCCCTGTTTTTGTGTGAATCACAACTCAACAGCCCTCTGCGAGCTTGGTTGTCGCTATAGTAAGCGAGCAATACTGGAGCAAGGCCCAGTTGCTGTAAGGCTGCATGGACCTTTGGTGATCGGTCTTTGGTAAAGGTATTTAAATTCGTTTTTCAATCCAGCGAAGGACATCTTTGAAAATATAAATGTGCTCAGTCGGAATTCGAGCCCACACCCTTCGATTTACGTGTCCGAAGCTTTACCACTAGACTACGGACCGGTCAAATAATCTTCTCAATATAAATCTCAAGGTATAAATATATTTTCGCGGTATAGATGTAAATTATTGCAGAATTAAGCCAACTCAGATAAAATTATCTTATAATATCGTTAGGGGAAGAGGAAAAATGGTATTTATTCAATATCTTTTATTATTTCTTTTTTAAATCAATAATTTTCATATATTTTCATTACTCAGAAAATACCTGGCATATTTTGTTTAAGCGATACGCATCAGGTATGTTATTTTACATTATTTCGGAGTTGGGAATATTCCCGATATGTTTTCTCAGCTGAAATAATAACGGTGGAAGCCGGCCCTGTATTTTCTTAGGCTCTGTATCCAAGTATAAAACATTCAGATTAAACGTAATTCCAGCGTTTGCCGAAAAAATGCAAGCAAGCTTAAACAGCGATTGCAGTGAGCGTTTTGGTTTGGATATAGTTTTGTTGAAACGCTTTTATACTTGGAGAGGGAATTTTATATTCTGGTGATTTTACGAAATCAAATCAATATTATACATTCTCAATTAGAATTAATCTGTTTTTTTTAAATAGTATAAAGCTCAATTTCTCATAAAGTGATTTCCAGGATGCATGGACATGCAGGGCGCTATATTCAGGATTATTCGCTTCACGTGGCTACATTTATAATTGTCATCTGCCAATTGTTATTTTTAAGCTGTTCATTATAATGATCATCAACTAAAAGTTGTTATTTTCTGGTTTGTCCCCTACTGGTGGCTATTTTCAGGACCGTTTCTTGCAGTGAGTTTTTTTCAGGACCTTCACCTGCAGTTGGACATTTTGAGAACTGTCACCTACATTTAACTATTTTCAGTATTGTCACCTGCAATTGGATTTTCCCAGGACAGCCACGTGTATGCTTTCACTTGCAAATAATTACTTTCAGGATTCCCTCCCCCCCCCTGGTTTTATTCTCAAGACTGTTTCGTGGAATACTGACACTTCAGGATTGTCACCTTCAGGTTTTTAATTTCAGGATTGTCACCTGCAGGTTTTAATTTCAGGATTGTCCCCTGCAGGTTTCCGCTGCACTGCGTTGGTGCATGCTAATAGTGTCGTTAACCCTCTCTGCTCGTTATTGCCGCCATAGATATTGATGGAATATTCTGAATAATAAACACTCCCTTGTTCTGAGCACGCACGCCAAACCCCGGAGCACGCACGCCAGCCCTACAGCACGCACGACAAATACCAACAAAGCATAACAGAAGAGGGTACAACCCTAAACAGAACAGTGGCGAAAACTCAATGCAAAAAAACACTTATTCTCATAAGACAGTTTTTTTAATTCCTTCGATTTGGTATTTTCTATACGCAACTTTTTTCTGTCGACGTTTCACTTTCACGAGCAGAAAGCATTCTCGAGACTGGTTATCAAAGCGACGAAAGCGAATACGAAGACCACCGCGTCGCTTTGATATACAGCTTTAAGAATGCTTTTTGCTCCTGAGAGCAAAACTTTGAAAGATGGGAAAGCTTCGAATAGAACATGGTTTAACGCGAAAGAATTAATAAAGTCATTAAACCCTTGCAATGAAAGTAATAGTTTAAATATTTATTTAAGATATTACCATTTTTAACTAAAACAAAAATTCTACTTATCAGCTTAGTTGTTAGAATGTTAGCATTCCATGCCGGAGGTCTAGGTTTGGATCTCCATCAAGGGTGTCAGAAATAATTTCCCATTTCGGTGTTATTACTTCATTTTAGAATTCGATCATTCAACTATCCTAAATAAATAAAATAAATCCTAAATAAATCATTTACTTATTGATGAGTTTCATTTCGGATAAGTTTAGTGTACCTGAGAACGGTCTAAGTACCGAAACGTAAGTAGCTTTACTTAACTTATAAAAATGAGCTTAAAAAAATAAACGTCGTTATAATTATACAATACTTGTTGTTCTGTACAAATATATATTTTTTTTCTTTAATTTTCTCAACAGGGGTTGTTGCATTTCATCTCTTTTAGTAAACCTGATATTCTGGTGAAGTCCATGTGGACAAAAAATAGTGAACAATGTGCGTGAACAAACTTAACGGCAACATGACGTTAAATTACTATAAAAATATAAAAGGGAACGTAAATTTAGATCGGTTTTGTTCACGTAAAACGGTTTTAAAATAATTGAAAATTTTGACAGCCATTCATGCCTTGTAATTAATTTTTACCCACTTTAACGTGGTTTAAATAAAAATAATGTTAAAAAAGAAATAAACTCTAACCTTAGTTTAAAACATTGCACAATTCATCCCCATCCTGAGCAAAATTTTCATATACTGTAACTGTAACTCTGTCGCCATTCCGCTAGGGGTGGCCAGAGCCTCTGCAGAGTTGCCTCCATTTTTTCCTATCCTGACATACCTCTTTCAATTCCTTCATATCCATCACCTTTTTCATGCATTTTCTTCTTTTACGCTCACTTTGTATATCCCATCCTTTCACAATCTCCTTAATCTGATCACTCCATACTTTTCTCGGTCGTCCCTTCCCTCTTTTTCCTTTCACACTTTATTTGTATACATACTTTGTCAGTCTATCATCTTTCATTCTTTCCACATGCCCAAACCATCTCATCACATTCTTTTGTACTTTAACTTTCACATCCTCTTTCAAATTACATTCTTTTTTTACCCATTCATTCCTAACTCTATCCCTCAAAGTTTTTCCTGTCATACTTCTCAAATGCTTCATTTCCACCGTACATACTTTACTCATTTCGCTATCATTCACTGTCCATGCTTCACTTCCATACATCAAAGTCGGTAACAATATGCCATTGTGTACCGCCATTCTCAGATCCATCGTCAATCGCTTGTGTAGGAATATATTGTAAAACTCAAGAACCCTCTGCGAACTTGTTTGTCGTTATTATGACACTTACTGAATGAAGAAAATGGATGAAAAGGGTGATGGATATGAATGAATTGAAAGAGGTATGTAAGGATAGGAAGAAATGGAGGCCGATCTGCAGACTATGGCAGGAAAGGAACATAAACCCTACAACTTTGCAGACTTTCCCTGAAATAGGGGGGACGGGGGGCATTGGTAAAGTGAAACATTTTTTGCAGTGCGAGTGGTCAGCTTTATACTAACCTATAAGTCAAGGAATGAGGCTCTAAAAAAAGTTACGAATACACATAGGCGTGGTATTTTTAACGTTAGCATATGTGACTTTAAGCTGATAAAAAAAATATCCACACGATTAACATAAGTGCGTTCTTTTCACTCAATATAAAGTTGCTATACTAACGTTGAAAATACCGGACCTTAGCCGCTAGGCGACGAACGGTCGTAGAGCCATGGCAAACCAGCCATAGTAGTGTTTATCTTATGTTAGGTATTTGAAAAGCTGCGGTTCCCTTGTTTGTCTGTGAGCGTTGTCAACACTGTTTTTGCATTATCGTCCCCCCAGTGCTTGTTTGGCTTATCTACCATTTGATCCAAATATGACCTTTAAATGGAATTTTCTTAATAAGAATCACATTCCGCACAATCTGAGCTAAGAAAATCACGTGAATGTGAGAGTTGTTTTAAATATTAAAAAAAAAACAGTTTTCATAAGACACATTGGTACAGTCCACATACAAACATTGCTCATGTGTTACTTCTGTTGGAGATAACACAAACAAGTACTAAGGTGACGTTATGGCATCCTGTAACATAAGCTTTACAATTCAACTCAACTTACACGTTTACCAAAAAATGCACAAAATCTAAACTGTACCTCTAGTGAGTGTCTGAGTATTCATACGTTTTTTGTAAAACCTCATGGTTGAGTTGGAACGTAATGTAACTTGGTGTGCTGGATATTTCGGTGCTGAGAACGGCATCTGAAACCGCAGAAATGCAACTCCTGAAGATGCATGTGACGCTGAAGCTTTAAGGACGCCACAAAATCTGACACTAAAGAGGAAATACCAACTCTTGGGAATACAACCCTTTGACCATGTAGGAGTAGGAATTTTTAGAAATTTCTGTGAATTTTGTGGTCTGATTAGGTCACCTCCGCATTGACACTAAGCTACACATACAAGGAAAAAAAAACGCAACTAAGCTCCACATATAGTGTAACTTCTTGCCGCGTTATCCCCGAGGGGGTCGCATGTGGCGAGTTGAACCTATTTATTTTTACAGGTAAGGGGGCCGGCCTTACGCCAACCACTTCAGATGAAGTGGGAATTTCCCAGCTCCCGAGAGAGCTGGTACTCATTTATTGTGAAGGCTGAGTAAACCTTGCCGGTATTTTTATTTTGGGGTTTGGAAATAAACACCGAAGCGGGAAATCATTTCTGACACCCTTGCCTCGGCGGGATTCGAACCCGAGCTCACGGCATGGAATGCAAGCACTCTACCAACTGAGCTATCGACCGGACAGATATTAAGGAATTGAAAGAGTTTTTAAAAACAATAAAATCGTGAAGAGGTATGCAATTCACCAACCTTTTTTTGCATAACGAGAAGCATGTATTTATATCATCCAAGAATAATTCATAAAACTTCATTTTTCATTAATTAACCAATCATATCTGTAAACCAGTACCCTAAGTACGAGTTGCAAAACTTGAATAAAGTAAAGTTTACGGAAAATATTAAAAAGAGTGATTTCCCCCAAAATCTGCCATTTTTGTTTGTTTGAACTTGATTTTCTTCATCACTGTAACTCTTTTGCTAAGACCATAAAGTGTAAGAAACAAAAACGGCAGATATTGGGAGAAATCACTCTTTAATGTTTTCCGTAAACTTTACTGTCCAAAGTTATCGGGATTCGAACTTGCGCTGGTTTCAAAAACGATAATTCGAGCGCCAACGCCTAGATCATACTATCGTTATCGACATTGATCGATTGGTCGACATTAGGAAAGGAAGAGGTGAATGCAGCTTTGCAGAGATTTTGGACATTCTTAGCAAACTTCGTGGAGCCATGGCACACAGTTGCTGATTGAATTAAAAGTGGTGAAAACTGTGTTTGGGGAGCGTGCGTTTGCAGTTGCTGCCTTGGAACCACCTCCATCATAGTGAGTGTGTGTGAGACAGATAGAGGGCCATGAAAAGTTTCTGAAGGCACTGAAGGCAAACATTTATCTGGCATAGTTTGCTCAAGCGCCCTTGCAGTGGAAACGTCACGAATGGCGTTTTTAAGAAGTCATAAATTCATTATAATAACAATAATATTGGAATGATTTAAATATTAAAACCCTTTACCTTCCAATCGCATGTCCAAAGTGTTAACTACAAGACTAAAGATCAGTCAATTCATCATCATCATCGTAGCATCTAATGTAAAAAAATTAACATACGAAATAACCGATCTACAATAGTAGTAGCAACAAATCTAATCTAATCTAATCTAAGTCGCAAAGATATGTTACATTGGAGATTCACATTACATGTATACTCCTTGACTGATAGGTTGGTATGCGGCTGACCACCCATACTGTAAAAAATGGTTCACTTTGCCAATGTCACCCCTGCTTCAGGGAAGGTCGGCAAGAGTTGCAGGGCTTATGTTCATTTGAGATTGGGGTTTTTTATATTGTAGGTCCACATGCAGCATGTGTGAGCGCGAAATTATGCATGTCTACTTGTGGGAATGCATTTAATATGAATCTCAAATGATACATATCTTTCCAGCTTAGATTTAGATTTAGATTTAGATGTATTCTCACAACCAGACACGTACAAGTTCGCGCTTGCACATGCCTTATGCGAACCTACAACATAAAAACCAAATCTCAAATGGACATACACCTTGCAACTCTTGCCGTCCTTCCCTGAAACAAGGGTGACATAGGCAAAGTGAACCATTTTTTCAGCATGGGTGGTCAGCCGCATACCAACCTATAAGTCAAGGAACATACACGACAAAAGGTAATGAAAATAAATTCTGTAACAAAATGACGAACTTAACAATATTGAGTTTTATAAGATTTTTTGCAGTACTTTAATGATATTCAAATAAGTAAGTATATAAAAGGACCCAGATGCTTAGGAAAAATATTACACAAGGAAAACCCATTTTCTATGTGGAGGATTTCCATGACGTTTCATAAAGGTTATTTTTTTATACAGTGACATTAAATCTTGAAAATAATAACATACTTTTAGGATTAACGTCAGACGATTTAGAGCTTACTCCACCGCGGATTTATTCTAAAGCTGGAAAAGAGGAAATATTGCCCAAGAAATTGTTTTTATTTATGAAGGTTTTAGTATGAATGTAAG
The DNA here is from genome assembly GCA_951799405.1 of Agapetus fuscipes. Taxonomy (NCBI): domain Eukaryota; kingdom Metazoa; phylum Arthropoda; class Insecta; order Trichoptera; family Glossosomatidae; genus Agapetus; species Agapetus fuscipes. The sequence goes on along the minus strand of OX637355.1, from coordinate 6,537,371 downwards.
CTATTAAACCTGAAAGCGTACATTTGGAAGAATTTTGTAGCTAAGACTTTTTCGTAAAATTTTTCTATGACTTATTTTTTTTAAAGAAGATTTTAAATCTAGATGAATGAAACATTTGAACAGTATGACAGGAAAAACTCTGAGAGAATGAGTTGAGAATGAATGGGTAAAAGAGAAAAAACAAGTTGAAAGAGGATGAGAAATAAAAGGTACAAAAGAATGGAATGAAACAGTTTGGGCATGTAGAAAGAATGGATGATGGAAGACTCGGGGTTATAGCCGCGGGGGCCAAGAGGGCTGATCTTTCTAGCGTGTTTCGAATGGAACAACGTTGGTTCGATCCCGCTTGGGTTACTTGACTTTAACTTTGACCCTGGTTCAACAGATGTTATTGGGTAATTATTATTTTATAATTCATTAATAATAAACAATAATGAATTATTAAATGATGATATTAATACCTGTTTCTGGCCAGGCAGAATAGGTTGGTGAATTGCATTCCTCTTCACAAATCTAAAAAAAAAAAAAAAAAAAAAGACTGACAAATATATATAAAGGAAATGTGAAAAAAAATAGTAGAAACAAACCAAGGTGATATTTGTAGTGCCGTTTTTTGATACAGCACTGCAAGGGCACTGTAAAGAAAGAAAAAGAGAAAAGGAAGACCGAGAAAAATCAAAGTGTTAAAAATCAAGGAGTTATCTAAGTGGTGAAATTGTAAAAGAATTGCAACACCACTTGTCTGTTTGGGGGCATACATTTAATATGAATTTTAAATCTTAACGTATCTTTGCAACTTACATTATTATAGATGGAATGTGCAAAGTAAATGAAAAGAAGGAAATGCATGAAAAGGGTATTAGCATTGATCTAAAGGGTATTAGATATTGTTACGAACGTATAGTTCGTGGGGACATGAGCCTAAACACGTAGCTTGCTGGTTTGTATGTGTGTCTGCCTCTGACATAATCTACTATGAGTTTATGTGTACGTGTATCTAGGCACGTAGCTTGATGATGTGTGTAACGTCTCTGGAATAGTGTCGAACAATTCTAGTGGAAGTATCTCGAACATGCAAGAATCTTCCCTGCTGCCCATATTATATGCGATATTATATACTGTTAATAATATATACGAGCACAGATTCTGTGGGCCAGCCAAAGTTGCTTGAAACATTGAGCCGCGAAGTCGATAAGCTAGAGCGAGAAGGGTACTGTTAAATAAAGAAACCGCAGTTTAATTAAAAGAACCCCAAGTAAAATTATAACAATTTCTATATGTACCTAACCTTGCCGATACATTTATTTCAAAATAAATGAAAACGGAAAATCATTTGATGGGGATTGAACCCTATCTCTCAACGCAAGCACACTACTACCAGCCGGACTATATTCATATCACATCATAAACAATTACCACATTTAGAAAAAAAAACTCAGTGAATGCAAAGTGGGTATGGCTTGGCACGGCGCTTTTTTTCCACTCCTTTCTCATGCAAATATGTGCAGAGGAGAGTCGCGTGCCGTTCGCGCGGCAGGTAGAGACTTCTCGTGGCGTGTGCTGCGAGGACGCATTTGCATACCAACAAATGAAACCTGAAATGGCGGCGGTTATTTATGTCCTGATTGAAGAGAAAACCCCGTACAGGATAATGTATTGGGTTTATTAAAAAAAACCGTCGTTAATTCTACAGGCTTTCAGGTTAAAAAAGGATTTAAAAAAATATATCCGGTCGACAGTTTGGTTGATGATTTTTTTAGAGCGCCGTTTCGTGATGTTGTCACTCCAAGGGCACTTGTATGTTTTCAAAAGGTTCTTGATATTAATAATAATATGAGATGATTTATTTGGTGAGCGCTGTTTTTGTGTGAATCACACCTCAAGAGCCTTATGTGAGCTTGGTCGTCGCTATACAAGGCGCCAATACTCAAGCAAGGACCAGTTGCTGTTAAGCTGGATGGAACTTACGGGACCGGTCTTTGTAAAGGTATATGCATTATCAACCCAGGGAAGAGCATATTTGAAAATATAAATGGTATATTTTTTGTGCTCCGCCGGGATTCGAACCCACAACCTTCCATTTACAAGTCTAAAGCGTTACCACTAGACTGCAGACCGATATATTGTGTAAATGATGCCAGAAATTTGCTTGCCTTCAGTGCATTTTGGAACTTCCTCTGGTCTTTTGTCTTGCTAACATAATGAGACAGGAGGTTCCGGGCTAGAGGACCAGCAACTGCAAATGCACGCTCTACAAACATTGTGTTCACTCTTCTTAGCGGTTTTTAATTAATTTCATTCAAACACTAAAAGAATATTAAATTTAAGTTTAAAAAAATGAGGTTTTAGAGTACGTAGCCGACTTAACTTGTCAACGACGTTACCATGTTGAAAGCACCGGTTCCCATAGATCACCGAAGTTAAGCAACATTGGGCGCGGATAGTACTTGGATGGGTGACCGCTCAGGTACACCGCGTGTCGTTGGCATCTTGGACCGGTCTGTAGTCCAGTGGCAACACTTCGGACTCGTAAATGGAAGGTTGTGGATTCGGATCCCGGCGGAGCGCACAAAAATATACCATTTATATTTCGAATGTGCTCTTCGCTGGGTTGAAAAATTCATAAACCTTTACCAAAGACCGGTCAGTGAAAGGTCCATCCAACCTTACAACAACTGGGTCTTGCTTGAGAATTGGCGCTTTCTACAGCGACGACCAAGCTCGCAGAGGGCTCTTGAGGTGTGATACACACAAAAACAGCGCTCACCAAATAAATCATCCTAATATTATATTATTATTATTATTAACTGAAAGTGTATCAACTATTTTAGGCATAAACTCACAGAGATTTTTCTTTACAGATGACGAAATTCGGCTGGGAATCGAACCCGCATCCTCCGCTTCAAGCGCCGGCATCTCTAGCAGTAAACTCCGTCACAGCAAGTGAGTAATTAACCCATATTGTTCTTCACAAGTCTACTCCACTGCAAGTTGTCTATCGCAAACTTTGTCTACCATCCAACTTGCAACTGATGAACAGATATAGGTACTCTTCTCGAATGTTCTACAGAAATGATTTGTTTCCTTCAAGGACTTTAATATTGTTATGATTATACCGGGCTTAATTTAATAAAAATTGCGGTAGAATTCTATTAAACCTTATAGAGCTATTGAAAATTGTAATTAAACACTGTTTAATTTCACAATTATATTAATTTTATTTTTATTAATACATACTTATTAACGTTTTCGGTCATCATCAGGTAAGAATTGCGGTTCTTTATTTTGCACAATTTATTTCAGATACGGGTCACAATCGGGTTGTACACAGAGTTGCTTTTGATCTGTATAGCTAGACGGCTCAGATCCTAGTCTGACTACAGGGCATCTCAGTCTATATTTATAGGCGAGAATAAGGATTATTCTCGAAACATTGAGAACTGGTGCGTGCGAGATTTCGCCAGAACATTCTACTTAAAATATTCGAGTAAACACTCATACAATCTCGGCTCATACAAATAGAATTATATGTGTATCAACATAAAGAGTTTTCACAGACTCACGCAGACACAATTTACGATAACTCACACAGACACACAATTATACATTCGAAACAATATGTTCCATACCTACATACAAAAATGACAAACATAGCATGTACCGTCACGTGACTACGTGACTTAGCTACATATATAGTGTAAATTCTTGCTGCGTTCCCTCCGCAGGGGTCGCATGAGACAAGTGGAACCTATTTATTTTTACAGGGCAGCCTTACGCCAACCACTTCAGTTGAAGTGGAGGTTTCTCAGCTCTCGAGGAGGCTGGTACTCATCTATTGGGAAGGTTGAGTAAACCTTGCCGGTATTATATTTTGAGGTTTGAAATAAACACCGAAATGGGAAATCATTTCTGACACCTTCGGTTGCATTCGAACCTGAGCTTAAGGCATGGAATGCAAGCGCTCTACCAGCTTAGCTATCGACCGGACAACAAAACAATGATTTGAAATATAAATTAGTAGCATTAGAATTTTTGTCTAGAATTAAAAACGTAGGTATTTTACGAACCGTGATGAAGAGACGAACGGGTCTCTAAACATTTTGTCAAATTCGTAATCAACGTCATTAGAAAAAGTGTATGTTCTACGCTAGTTTGTGCTGCCTTGGTGTAGAAAAGACAGGTCTCCTGTTGAAGACGGAAACGAGTCATAAGAAAAGTTAACAAAACCTGTTCGTCTCCACACCGTGGTTCGTAAAATCCGTTTTTGATTAGATGTAAATCATTATATTTCAAATGAATAATGAAAAAAAAAGAAGAATATTATTTTATGCCTGCTTTCTGGGCTGTAGTAGCACCAGGCAAACATTCCTATAGCCTTGAGTAGTAAAATGTTTGTACCGCGCGCGAGAGGGACACCGCTATACGAGTTTTTCGCTCTACTAATGAGAGTGAGGGAGAGAGGAATAATCGTAGAATTCCCATAGGAAGAAAGCCTAGAAACTCTATATGAAGTCATGGACGGTTCGGTTCAAACGTTTAAAAAATGACATTTTGGAGAAATATTTAAAAATATTTGTTACTTTGAAAACCAACATTAACTTCTTAACAACAGTCTTAACACAAAACCTGCGGATCGTGACGAAATTTAAAATGTTCTTACTCCATTCGTACCTAATGTTTATTTTTGTTAATTAATGTTTTAAATTTTATACGATGTATAAAATTTTTACTTTGATAGCACCTCTGGCAGTGGTTTTAAAGAAATCGAAGATTAAATTTTTGATGTGCTCTGTCAAGAAGCTGTGTCGTTCCATTGCTTATATTTTCTATGAACTGTGTACGCACGCAAACACTTCACCGTTCGTGAATGCATTTGTTTTTTTTTAACTGTCTCCCTCGCACTTGCTTACTTGCAAATCAAAATCAGGCCCCACCACTACTCCGAGTTATAGTTTTTACTTAGTAGGTGAGTAGTCTTAATTTTGTATGAAAATAGAAAAGCGCCTCTACAGCTTTTCGTTAACAGTTTGGAATACGTAAATCGTAGTGTTTTTTTTACTTATACAGTAATCTAATCTAATCTAAGTTGCAAATATATATTACATTTGAGATAATGAACTTAAGCCGTGCAAAATGATATTAATACCTGTTTCTGGCCAGGCAGAATAGGTTGGTGAATTGAATCTCCTTCATAAATCTTTTTTTTTTAAATAAAATAAATAAATAAATCTTCCCTGAAGCAGGGGTGGTATTGGCAAAGTAAATCACAAGGGAAACATATAATATGATTTTGCTGAAATCATTTATATTTTACGTTATTTTTTGCATTATTCGTTACAAAGCAAAAAAGCCAGATTGGTAGGGAATTAAAAATATGCCTTGTAAACTGTTTTTTTTTTTTATATAATTTTTTTCCAGTAGGCTTAAATCTAAGACAGGAACACTCCAATACCGGCAGAGCGAGATAGCTATTTTCTCAACAGGATGCCAAGAAACCACCTTTCACTTTGTTTTCACAGAAAAATCAAGAGTCTATAGATCAGTTGCGTCCCATGACAGAGGACAATGGTGGGATCCACATCAAGGGTGTCTGAAATGATTTACTGTTTTTTTTTTGTTTATTTCGATTTTAAAATCAAAATATCGCCAAGGCTTACTCAACCTTTACAAGAAACAAGAATATCACCCCTGGAAACAGGAAAACCCCTTTTCAAGTCCAAATCTGAAAGATTCATGTTAATGCAGGGGCGTGCATCTTATACAGGCACATGCGCCTAATAGGTAGGCAATATATGGTAAAAGAAAAACATTTAAGCTTGATATTCAGATTAAAAAAAAAAAATCTCGATTGGAGCCATCGTTAGCACTTCAGTAAATTTCGAATGAGTTATTTTAAAGGAATGGGAGAAAATGTTTCTTCCGAAATGTATTTGCATATACCCTATCCACGCGCCTGTGTTGAAATGAGGTTTGATTTATTTTACAAGTGCATTAAATGTAAACCTTAAATGTCAATATATAATTGCAATTTATGATATAGAATCTATATCATAAATTGCAATTCTATATTATAGATAAACGCAACTAAGCTACACATATAGTGTAACTTCTTGCCTGCGTTTCCCCGAAAAGGTCGCATGTGGCGCTTCGGGAGCTATTTATTTTTACAGGTAAGGGGGCCGGCCTCACACCAACCACTTTCAGTTGAAGTGGGGGTTCCCCAGCTCCCGGGGGGGCTGGTTTTTAATTTCTTGTGAAGGCTGAGTAAACCTTTGAGATCGAACCCTTGCTCTCGGCATTGAATGCAAGCATTCTACCAATTAAGCTATCGCCCTTTTTACGAGCTTGATCGTCGTCGCTACAAAGCGCCAATTCTCAAGCGAGACCCAGTTGCTGTAAGGCTGGATGGACCTTTGGTGACCGGTCATTGGTAAAGGTTTTATGAATTTTTCAACCCAGCGAAGAGCAAATTTGAAAATATAAATGGTATATTTTTTGTGCTCCGCCGGCAATCGAACCCAAAACCTTCCCATTCAGAGTCCGAAGTGTTACCACTGAAATACGGAACGGTCAGATATAGATAAAAAACAAATAGTTTTTTCCGTAATATTATAAATATTTTGTAATCAGGCTGTTGCTGAAAAAGGAGCGGCGATACAATAATAACATGGAAATGAATGCCACAGTGCGTGAGAGAGGGACGCCGCGCTACCAGCAGAGCGAGACGCACATACAGTTTTAAATGTTAATAAGGGTTGAAGGGATCTGCGGGGGGGAGGCACGAGAAGTCAGATGGGGGTGGGGGGAAGGGTTGAAGGGATGGGCATGCGTTAATTTAAAAGTTTAGTGCGTTAATAGAAAAGTTTACACCGTTAATCATAAGGCTGGTATGGTCTAATGGAAAAGGCGTCGGCACTCGAATTTTCGTTATTGAAAAAAACGCAAGTTCGAACCCCGCCTGCGCCGTGCTCTATTGACAATTTCTTTGAGCCGTTCAACAGATGTCATTGAGTAATTAATAATTAATAAGTCACGAAAATATTAAACAATAAATTATAAGTTGATAATGTAAAAACCTGTTTCTGGCCACGAAAAATAGGTTGGTAAATTGCATTATTTAGCGCAAATATATTTTAAAGATAAAATAATCATAATTAAGATTACTTCGATAAATAATCAACCAAACTGTTAGGCTCCTAGGTAGTTTTACATCGTTGGTTGTACACAATAAGAGAATGAATACAGCGCAAAAAATATGATGTACGGCGTCTTGCCTTTTAAAATAATTAATAATATTATTCTTAATTCATATCTTTTGATTTGTGATTCACAAAAAACTTATATCTTTCCATCTTTTAAATGATTTCCAGCTGGATATGGGTAAAGTGGTACCTCTTTAGCTACATGTGATATATGCGAGTCTTTCATGACCCATTCTGTAGACATGATCTCCCCAAAATCGCATCCTGGATCTGCGTCATCTGACTATTTCCTATATTTCACAGGCTTTTCGTATGCGTTTTTATACATCATAATATAAATAATTATATTAAGGATTTCAGTAGAATTTGTACAAAAATGTAAGAAGTACATACTCGTATACTAACACTGCTTCTGGAGTTAGACGAACCATTTTGAGAGAACTTGCATTAATAACGACGTTTCACTGGCATCGTAGCCAATGTCTTCCACAAAATTGTGTGGATCAGTCTTAACAGACTTTGTTTTCAATCCAATCCTTTCTTTTACGTGAATGTTGTCGGTCTCAACTCTGTCATACCGCCCTTCCTTAAATCACGTGTGAAATTGGAAGAGTTAACCGATATTCACAGTGTGGGTTTTAAGCATTTACAATAATCAAGAAGGAATAGCATTCCAAGGGTTTGAGCTTTCGACAGACACCTCCTTATCATTGATTAATCATGCACGATTAACGAATGGACGCTAACGCATTTTCTGTCAGCTCTAGAGTTGGCTTATATAGGCGACATAAATGATTTAGTACAAAGTTTAGGCCATCATCTTAGACGTCAGAAGTTAAGACCAAGATACCAGAAATACCATGAAATCTGTCCTTGCGAAGAGCCTGTACAAGCCAGCCGTGCACTGCATTGGGACAAGTACATGATGGAATAAATAATTTACATCTTTGCTTTCTGTCGATTTAAGTCTATAAATTCTTTCGGTGTTATTCTCAAACAGCAAAGCCCTAATTCAGCCGCAGCCTACAGTGTTTTTTTCATTAAAAAATCCGTAGATCAACTTTGGATCAATGGTTTTGTTAACAGCAGTGTTTCATTTATAGGTTGTCATGAGATTGACTATCCATCCTACTGTAAAAATAAAATTAGCATGGAATTTTCCATTGTTGCCCCTGTTTCAGAGGAGGTCGGTAAGAGTTGCAGGATTTATATTCATTTAAGATATCAGTTTTAATTTTAGTGAGTATACATGCTGAGTGCTTGCATTCCATGTCTTGCTCAGATTCGAATGCCACCGAGGGTGTCGGAAATGATTTCCCGTTTCGGTGTTTATTTCAAATCCAAAATAAAAAACCGGCAAGGCCTTCCCAAAAAATGAGTACCAGTCCTCTCTGGAGCTGGGAAACCCTCACTTCAACTGAAGTGGTAAGGCTAGCCGCCTCACATGTAAAAATTAATAGGTTTCACTCACCACACGTGAAACCCTTCGGGGAAAACACAGCAAGAGGTCACATTATATATGTAGCTTAGTTGCGTTGCGGATGCCATCTCGTACCATTCTGCCTGTTACCAAGAACTTTCATTTCGGTTGTTTTGAGTATTCCTTTCGTTCTTTTTGTGTATGCTCTAAGTGATAGACCAATCAATGTTTATTGAAGTTTCTAATGTCAATACACATGCAGCATGTGCAAGCGTGAACTTGGACTTGCCTTCTTGTGGGCGTTCATTTATGGTGATTGAAAAAATCTAAAAAATAGATTACAGACGTAGGAGAGTGAAAGTACGAAAAAACAAAGAAAATATAAATGAAGAGTGCGTCCTTGATAAATGCCATAAAATACTAATGTACATAAAAAGAAACAAGTATAAATGTATGAAAAATAATAAATAAAATACATTTTTACTTTCCTTTGTCCCCTGAGAGAACCGCACTGCAGTCGTCGTAGAGCGCCGTCTCGCTCTACCGCGATACGCGCATCCCTCTCTTACACAGCCCTTGCATTTCACTCTAACATATCAGAAAAACTACTGCCGTCTCACTCAAAGGCTTTTCTTCTATGGTCATCTCTTTTTACCGCGATGCACGTGTCCCTCTCGCACACTCGCAAGGCATCTCACTTTAACTTTTAGTAGAAAATATCGCTAACTCGCTTGCGAGCTTTTCCTATATCGCTGTCTCCCTCTGCCACGATACACGCGTCTCGCTCACAAGGATATTCTGAAGGAATCGATGTAACAAAACATAGATGTTACAACATTTCAAAAAACTTTTTTTTGGATCTAAAACTTTAGCATGATCTATAATAATCTATAATCTAAGTTGCAAGGATATATTCATTTAAAGCTCTCAGATGTATGCCGACAAACCAACACGTGTAGTTCGCGCTAACAAATGCTGAATGTGTACTTAGAAATAAAATCCAAACCTCAAATGAACATAAGCCCCACAACTTTTGCCGACCTTCCCTGACACAGGGGTGACATTGGCAAAGTGAACCATTTTTTACAGTAGGGGTGGTCAGCCTCATACCAACCTATAAGTCAAGGAATATGAATAATAAATTACATTTAAATATAAAAAAGAACAAAACCTTACAAAGAAATCTATACAAAAAAAGTCAAAAATTTCCTATGCAAAAAATGTAGCAAATGAATACACCAACATTAGAAATCAACATTGCAGATTAGCCGCCACTTCTTCCTGTCCTTGCATACTTCTTATAATTTGATAATTGAACGAATGACATTAGTATGCAAATCAGATTTATTTTTGTAAATAAAGGAGCTGGCTTCATGTCGAACAATTTAGTTGAGTAGGTACTTTTAAAATGTTTCGGACTCATAATTGAAATGTTGTGGGTTCGATTTCCAGTGGGGCACAATAAATATCGTCAAGTTTTTTAATATGCTCTTCGCTAGATCAAACCTATTGCCTTTACCAAGGAGTGGCCAGCAAAGATCCATCAAGCCTTAAAGCACTTGGGTCTTGCTTGAGGTAACTCATTTTCTAAAGTGACGCCCCTTGACTTATAGGTTGGTATGAGGCTGACCACCCATGCTGTAACAAAATGGTTCACTTCGCCAATGTCACACATGTTTCAGGGGTGGTCGGCAAAAGTTACAGGGTTCATATTCATTTGAGGTTTGTTTTTATTTGTAAGTACACATGCAGCATTTGTAAGCGCAAACTTACACGTGTTTGTATGTGGCCATGCATTTAAAATGAATTTGAAATGTTAATATATCTTTGTAACCTAGATTATAGACTATAGACGACCAAACTTGCAGAGGGCTCTTGAGGTATGACCCATATAAACAGCAGTCCCCAAATGAATTATCCGTGTGTTTAAATTAACTATTTTAATTTATTATTCAACGACCTATCTAGTTTATTTGTATACAGATTTTATAGTCTGGGAGTGGAGTACTGTTAAAATGATACAGAGACGAAAAATTAAAGACGTACAAAACTGTAGCCCGAGTATAAGCTTCTGAAACCTCTTACGACGTCACCAAGTCATCGAGAAATAAAAAAATGTATGAAAATTTAAAGAGGCGCTATCCCATGATCATACAAAATTCTGAATATACGTTGGCTTTTTTGCGTCGTAAAAGTTATAAAGTAAATCGAATGCTGTAAAATTTTGCGGACAAATTATAGAGGTGCTATCCTTAATTTCATACAAAATTTAGGATACTCAAAAACTTTGTTACTTGACAAGTATATTTACAAATTTTACCCCCAAGACATCGCCTTTTCGACGTTTCATTAAACTTAACGAAAGTTACGATAATTAACGATAACGAAATTTAGTTATCTTTAGAGACGCAATATCATCAGTATCACAAATTGTATTTTGTTAGTGTTAGTATCAGTGTCTCAAAACAAAGCTAATACAACGCAACACACACCACAACACTACGCAGCTAACAGCCCTGCAACAAAGGCTCGGGATATCAACTGCCACATCCCTTAAATCTGTGAAGTCGCACGCACTTGATTCCTTGAAAATCTTCACTACTAAAAAAATATTAAGCTATCTACAATCGGCAATTTGAGCTGCAGTGATAAATTTACATTCATATATGATGCATGCCCATAATCGCACACGTGTGAGTTCGCTCTTACATGTGAACTTTCAAAATAAAATTGAAAAATTTCTGTTACTTTTTCGGCTCATAAAAGACGAAGGATCACCGCAATGAGGTCCGAACATTTTTTAATTTGGAATTTTTTTCTCGGTGAGCAAACGTCAGCCTTGTATAGGACTGCCATTCTTAGCAACCAATAACAAAATATTTGTATGCCTATTCCCCAGAAACTCGGCAGCGTGACGGCGCAATATTGCCTATGTCAATTCATGTGCGGAGCTCTTTGAGAAAAATCGCAAGTAAACGTAAGCCCTGTAACTGTTGCCGTACTTTCCTGAAACAGGGGTGACATTTTTCAGTAAATGTGACCAGTCTCATACTATCTTATGATTAGAGGAATTAAAAGAATAAAATAAATTTAACCATATAAAGCAAAGAATAACTGAAGAAAAACTATAAAATACAATAAAACAATTTAACTGAAGAGTGTCCTCTGAAAATGAAGTAAGCAAGTCGAAAGTACTTGAGGTGTGCTAAATGCTCAACTTGTGAAAATAAAACTCTGGGTTTTTTAAATTTGTATACTTTCTCATACACTGAGCATTTTAGATTAAAAAGCATCAGCAGTAATAAATGGTCGTGGGCAATGAAATTAATTGCTTTATTTCACCAAAACTAAACACTTTTACAGTATGATTTGTTTCGCCCATGCCGATAAAGGGTTCCTTGATAGAGCGACACAGTGACCAAACGGCACATGACATAACGACACAATATGACACAACGACACATGACAGAACGAAAAATGACAGAATGACACAGGACAGAACAACTATGACAGAGCGACACATGACATAACGACACGCGACAGAACGACTCTAACCTATAATCCAAATTGTTAAGATATTTAACATTTCAGAATCATATTAAATGCATTTCCACAAGCAGACACGTAAGTATAAATTCAAGTTTAAACATGCCGCATGTGGTCTTAAAATATAAAAAACAAATCTTACGGGGCTTCCACACGCTTGCCAACCCATCTCAAGTCAAGCGCACAGTGTGTCGTCTAGAACATGCTAGCTGGACAAAATTAGTCAATTAGACAAAATTTTGTCCAGCTAGCATGTTCTAGATGACACACTGTGCGCTTGACTTGAGATGGGTTGGCAAGCGTGTGGAAGCCCCATTAAATATGCAACAGCCCTGCAGCTCTTGCCGACTTTCTGTGAAACAGGGGTGGCATTGGGCAAGTGAACCATTTTTTATAGTACGGTTGGTCAGCCTCATACCAACCTATAAGTCGAGGAATTATACACATACCCAAAACACCACATACCATAAAATAATAGGCAAAATAAATGTTTGTGACGTTTGTATGTTTTTTTAATGTGTTGTTTTTTCATGTATCGTTAATAGGATGTTCTGTTGTAGTTATGTTATGTTTCGTCATATGATGTTTTGTTTTTGTGCCATTTTGTCATGGTGATGTATTTTCTGTGTTGGTTTGTCACAGTGATGTTCTGTCATGTATCGTTCTGTCAAGTGTCGTTCTGTCATGTGTCGTTCTGTCAAGTGTCGTTCTGTCAAGTATCGTTCTGTCATGTATCGTTCTGTCAAGTGTCGTTCTGCCATGTGTCGTTCTGTCAAGTGTCGTTCTGTCAAGTATCGTTCTGTCAAGTGTCGTTCTGTCATGTATCGTTCTGTCAAGTGTCGTTCTGTCATGTGTCGTTCTGTCAAGTGTCGTTCTGTCAAGTGTCGTTCTGTCATGTGTCGTTCTGTCATGTATCGTTCTGTCAAGTGTTGTTCTGTCATGTGTCGTTCTGTCAAGTGTCGTTCTGTCAAGTGTCGTTCTGTCATGTGTCGTTCTGTCATGTATCGTTCTGTCAAGTGTCGTTATGTCATGTGTCGTTCTGTCATGTGTCGTTCTATCATATGTCGTTCTGTCATGTGTTGTTCTGTCATGTGTCGTTCTATCATGTGTCGTTCTGTCAAGTGTCGTTCTGTCAAGTGTCGTTCTATCATATGTCGTTCTGTCATGTGTCATTATGTCACGTGTCGTTTTGTCACTGTATAGTTCTACCCTATCACCCCGATAAAGATCATTGTAGTGTGTCGTGGCGCAATTCCTCACTCGCCTTTCAACGCACAGAAAAGAGAAGGCAGAGGAAGGAATGTGTGTTTGCGTTAAAAAGCGTGAACGCCACAATTTGTATAGTTCACTAATTTTAAAGGTTGTATTCAAAATGTGATATTTTTGAAAGGTTACTACAACATTTTATATTGTCACTATTATACTCATATATATCGACGGCATAAAGGTAAAACTGAATAAATAGCATATGAAGCTAGAACGGGTTTCTCAGATAAATGGACCCTTTTTACGGCAAACTGCAACACTACAAAAGTGTGAAAATCCTGTAGTTCAGAAGTTTTTCGTGTGCACTTCCTCATAATTATTTCACTTTCTATAATTATTTCAGTTACACCCAATAAAGTGTTTTATCCACGATTTCTCAAATCATTGAATCAGCACTTATTCAGTTTTACCTTTAAGGTGGCGATATGTTCTATATTATGTTCCTTAAGTAATAGTTTGGGATGAGGCTGACCACTCATACTGTAAAAATGCTTCACTTAACCTGTTTCAGGGAAGGTTGACAAGAGTTGCAGGGCTTATATTCATTTGAGATTGCGTATTTATGTTGTAAGTACACTTGCGGCATGTGTAAGCACAAACTTAAATGTGCCAGGTTGTGGGCGTTCATTTTTTGTGATTGTAAATATTATTATATCTTTAGAAGTTGGATTAAGGATGGATAGAATATTATTATTGTTAGATATACTAACATACTATTAATAGCTTAATAATGATATTTAAAAGGTTAGTATAAATGTCGGTTAGTAGTGAGGGAGATGTTAGCATAAAATAATATTCCAGCACATATATTAAGCTAGCAGATGTATATAATAAACGGTATATTATATGATATGCTTTGAAAGTCTATAGTCCGCCTGAAACTTTTGAAGGGATGCGTTGCCTTAACACAGGGTTGTGAAAAACAACCTCACTTTTGAATTCAACAACTACCTTTAATCTGTCTATCGATAATCTAAGCTGCAAAAATATATTACATTTAATATTTATAGTCAATGCATTTTCATGAGCAGACACGTATAAGTTCGCGCTTATAAATGCAGCATGTGAACATATTGTACATAAAAACCCAAATTTCAAATAGACATATACCATGCAATTCTTGCCGTCCTTTCCCTGAAACAGGAGGTAACATTGGCAAAGTGAACCATTTTTACAGTATAGGTGGTCTGTCACATACCAATCTATAAATTCAGGCACTGCTGCAACAAATTGGATCACTTCTACTAATTCCACCCCTGTTGCAGGGAGAGGTGGTAGGAATTGCAGAGGTTGAAAACGCGGCAATAGGTTGTACTATATGTGCAGCTTAGTTGTGTTTGCGTTGTCTGTCCTTTTTTGTGCGTAATTATTTCGAGAAATCACCACTTTATGGTTAACCTGAATAAGTGATGATTCACTTATTAAACATCGTGGATAAGATAAGATTGGATAAGATACTTGGTGTAACTTTTCATAGTAAGTGAATTTATTATACACTTTTACTCATGATGAACTTCTTAACACTTTTGCAGTGTTTTCTCCCGTAAAAAATAGCTAAAAAGGTGCAATTATCTAAGAAACTCTTGCTGGCCTAATATGTCACTTATTCAGTTTTACCTGCATGTAATTCTAATGCAAAATAATTCATCTCAATTATTACATTTTGATCACCATTTCAACTTTGTCCTTGAAAGAAACCACATCGACAAATATCTCATTTATTTCCCTTTTCCTCCATTATTATTTTCCTTGACAACCCTGCACCATTTCCCTTCAAAGCATGCCACTGCCACGTAAAAGATCTCGGCACAACTTGTAATTTAATAGACGTTTTCAATTTCGTTTTTTTCTCTTCCAGCCCGCTATCGAGTTATGCACAGAGCATGTTTTACCGGCTCCGGGAACATTATCCTGTCTAGTTAAAAGTTATTTGTATAGCCCTGTCTCGCTCTGTCGCAATAGCGGTGTCCCCTTCTCGCTTGCACTTAAATATTACGAGCTGAATATATAAATTTTTAATTTATTTTTCAGCGTTACCCCAATATACGCTCGCATACGTAATGCTCGTAAACTAAAAACATTTTTTTTTTAATCTCTATTTTTAATACTATTAATTGTAATAATAACTTTTCAAATTGAATTTGTGATACACTGTGGAATCTCACTGTGGAAAGAAGTATCTTTCCGAAAACGTTTTTAATACTCGAATTTAAGTGTAATAAAACAAGGTTTTTACAAAAATAAGTTCATTATTATTATTTTTTGAAATAAATTATTCTAACGTAATAAATTCGAACGTGTTTTTTTTTTCGACCGGCAAACGTCCTTAGAAAACAATAACAAAGTATTTGTTATCTTTTACTTTTTCTCTAGCAACCCATCCGCGTGATTGCACAATTTTCTTGTTTATTGAACTTGTGCAGCCCATAATGTAATGACATGATAACCTAGTTTATTTTTTCTCTTAATTTTATAACTCTTCTCGAAAACATTATTTAAAATTTTTCTCTGTTTGATTATATATGAAATACAGGGCCGTGTGCAGCATTTCACGCATGGATATGCAACCATGCGGATTTATTCCGGTTCCTTAATAGCCAACTATCAATTCAACATTAATTCTGTGGTAGTCCATTTTTCGTGCTTGGGGGCTTAAATTAATTCAAAAGTTAACTTTAATTTTAGAGTTAGTTAAAATGTATTTTTTGTGATTAATTAAGAACGGCAAATTATAATTGCCTTTATTAAGGTTTCGCCACTGTTTTTGATGATTTAAAAAATAAAGCGAGGTTTTTCACTAGAAGGCTGCCTCAACTTTTTG
Source organism: Agapetus fuscipes (assembly GCA_951799405.1). Taxonomy (NCBI): domain Eukaryota; kingdom Metazoa; phylum Arthropoda; class Insecta; order Trichoptera; family Glossosomatidae; genus Agapetus; species Agapetus fuscipes. The sequence goes on along the minus strand of OX637355.1, from coordinate 6,521,116 downwards.
TCAAGGAACAAAAGTAGTAGTATAAATTTTTAACTTAATGAAAACAACAATAAGGCCCGGTATTTGCACCTTTATAGTAATTGGACGCACTATGTCAATGGTGTGGCTATTTTTTTTATCAGCTTAAAGTCACATATGCTAACGTTGAAAATACCGGGCCTAAATCTACAAATGCGATAGGATAAGTACAAACTCAAGTAAACATTTGAAATTTCAAAAAACTTTAGCTGTCTACATTGCCAATCAACCGCCATTTTTATCCCTTTTAAGAAAACAAAAACTGATGTGAATATTAAAAAAAAAAATCGTAAACAAATGTATTACGTAATGCGCAAGTCATTTTTTTCAAAGTTCGAATTGTTCGAATATGAAGGTGCTGCGATCCATACAGGAATTCTGCGTTAGTTTTGTAGTAAGTAGTGCATTTTCTTTCCATAGAACTTTCGGTTCAATGAAGGGTCCATGTAAAAAAAACGTCATTATAATACCTTTCCGAACATCGTGAACTATACAACATCACCTCTTCACTATTAATCTAAGTTGCAGCAGTGGTGAAACCTCGGTAAAGGCAAATGGTTGTCGCCGTACTTAACAACGAACAATATTAATTCGTGACGATTTTAAATTCTTTCAAATTTATGAAGCCCTGAAAACGCAAGGTAAATCGTCCCTTAGTGCTTGCTTGTCTTATGTGCATCAGAGGGAATTTTATATGAGCAATGTTTGCATCTGTACTGGACCTGTGTGTCTTAATGAAAATTGAAAATTTATTTTAAAAATATTTAAAACAACTCTTACATTATGTTTATTACGTTTTTTTCTTATCTCAGATTGTGTAGAATGTGATTCTTAAGGCGATTTCATCTAAATCTAATCTAAATCTAAGCTGCAAAGATATGTATCATTTGAGATTCATATTAAATGCATTCCCACAAGCAGACATGCATAATTTCGCGCTTACACATGCTGCATGTGGACCTACAATATAAAAACCCCAATCTCAAATGAACATAAGCCCTGCAACTCTTGCCGACCTTCCCTGAAGCAGGGGTGACATTAGCAAAGTGAACCATTTCATAATTTTCAATAATTCCATTGAAAGCTCATCTTTGAATCAAATCGTAGATAAGCCAAACAAGCACTGTGGGCACGAAGTAGGTAAACAATCATAATAATTTATAATCTAAGTTTCAAAGCAATATGGGCATTTAAGGCTCATCTTTGATGCATGCTCACAAGTAGGCACATGCGTTTACACATGCTGCATGTTCTCATTCAAAATAAACCAAACCGCACATGATGATGATGATGATGATGGATGATTTCTTTCCTGTGGCGCCATTTAATGGTCCAGGACCATCTCAAGGGCGCCATGGCTTCTCGAGAAAAGTAGTGTCTTCAGTTCCTTTCTGAAGGTGGTGGTAGGCTGGTTCGCGCGAACACCGATGGGTAAATTGTTCCAGGCCACCGGCCCGGCCACCGCAAAGCTTCTGTCTGCAAAGTTTGATGTGTTTGCTCTATTGGGCACTATAACCTTGTTGACAGCAGTAAGGGCAGAGCGTAGTGGTCTTTTTGAAGTCCCATCGACAGAGCATAGCTCAGCGAGACATGGGGGTGCAGTGCCGTTCAGGGCCCTATGCACAGTGAGACACAACTTAAATTCCACCCTCTCTCGGACCCTCAGCCAGTGCAGTTCTCTCAGCAGTGGCGAAATATGACAGCTCTTTCCCTGTCGAAAAATTGCCCTGGCAGCAGCATTGAAAGCCATTTGCAGCCGATCAAACAATTTCTGCGGTAGTCCAGCATATATGATATTGCAGTAGTCTAATCGGGAGACGACGAAAGCAGCTACGAGGCTTTTGACAGCATCCACAGGCAAACATCTTGAGATGAGGCTCAATTGGCGGATATAGAAGAAAGCTGTGCTCACTGTCCTGGACACTTGTGCCTCCATCGATAGTGCTCCGTCTAGTAAGACACCAAGGACGGATATGGTGGAGGATGGTATTATGCTTGCACCAGAGAAAATGATTGGCTGAGTACCCAAGAGGTGCTGCCGACCCGGAGAGGCGACCCACATGAACTCAGTCTTGGTTGGATTCAGTTTGAGACGTCTATAGGCCATAACGTTTGTGAGTCTTTCCAAGCAATGGGTGGTCCTGGCCAAAAGATCGTCTTTTTTGTCGGGACTGCAAAAACCAACGAGGACACGATCATCAGCATAGAACAGCAATGAACATAAACCTTGCAACTCCTGCCGCCTTAAAGAATGAAAACACAAATAGTGTAGCTCTGTATTTAATACAACGTTGTAGTACGTGTTTTACAATATTAATTTAGTTTTGAAATAGTTTTTCTGGTCAAACACATGACTTGTATGTTTGTGTACGCCATGGGAGGTAAGTTTTGTTAGCTTTACCTGAAAAATTCAGATGGCGCCTACTAAATATCGTTCCACACTTGAGAAAAGGCGGTTAAAATGGAACAATGTTCATATTTTCTACCAATATAATATTTTCATGACAGAGGTCATGGTTGATCTGTAATGCTGTCGGTTAAAGCTGAGGCTTTTAATTTTTAATTGTTTTTTAAATATATATTATTTAAAAATATATGTTTTGTAGGTTTTAATTTTTTACTCTTTTATTGTTGATTGTTTATTTGTTTTATATATTTGAATGCATTTAATTGCTTGTATTCCTTGACTGATAGGTTGGTATGAGGTTGACCACCTTCACTGTAAAAAATGGTTCACTTTGCCAATGTCACCCCTGTTTCAGGGAAGGTCGGCAAGAGTTGCTTATGTTCATTTGAGATTGCGTTTTTTATATTGTAGGTCCACATGCGGCATGTGTGAGCGCGAAATTATGCGTGTCTGCTCGTGGGAATGCATTTAATATGAATCTCAAATGATACATATCTCCGCAGCTTAGATTTAGATTTAAATAAGGTCTACATCCAGAGTGGAAAGATGAAAGAATGTGTTAAAGATGATCCTATTTCTATATTTTCTAATTTTCCATGAAATCCGGCCGTACCCTTACTCGTAAAAAGAAAAATGTTCCAAATCGCCACATGCGAGCCCTTCGAAGTTAACATAGGAAAAAAGTTACACTATTTGTGTAGCTTAGTTGAGATTTTTTCTTGACAATGGGCTGGATAACGTCGAGGATTCAAGGACTAAAAATATATACGAGTATAGCTTCTAAAAACACGTAAAAAATAGTACTAATCGCATTACAAAAATAAAAAATAAAATTTAGTGTGTCAGAATTGCTTTCCTGTTTCGGCATTTACTTACAACCAGAAAAAAAATACCGGCAAGGTTTACTCACCCTTCACTAGAAATGAGAGCCACCTCCCTCGGGAAGCCCCCATCTTTACAGAAGTGGTTTGCGTAATACCATCCCCTTTACATGTAAAAATGAATAGGTTATGTACACACGCCATATATGATCCCTTTAGACACAGAGAAATAATAAATTGCACTCGATGTGCAGCTTGGTTGTTTTTTAACATTTTCCACGAGAATTAAAAAAATTACATAAATTTCAAATTACATTTCTCTGTATCGCACACTTTATTTGCGTCAAGACAATACGAAATTATTTTAATTTTGAAAAGTTTTTAAAATGATTTCCTGAATTTAAAAAAAAAAAAAACTTTAATTATTATTTTTTTAAATTTCGTAGCTCAAAAAAGCGTACCACGGCATAATGTAAAAAGTGGCTCGGTCACAGTCACACGATATAGATTTCATTTGTCCTTAAATATTTTTCTTTACTGGGTTAAAACTTGTGGCAGCGCCTCGTACATTTTTAAAAACTTTTTCTCCACTAAGCCGGGCCCAAGTGTCTCTGAATAGCGCGGCTCTCCATACATTTTCCGGGTTCAAGCCGCTTAGTCCGGGCTTAGCGTCTGTGAATGAGGGGCCCAACAAAGCGAAGGCTCTCCCGGGCTGATCCCCCATTCCCACTGCCCCGGTGGGTGGGTCTGGCTTGCGCTCGCGCTTGGAATGTGCACTGGGAAGTCTGTACTGGAAATTCGGGGTGTTTAACATTTCTGGGGGAGGCGGATATAGGCATATCGACCTGCGATTACAGAACCCACGGAGATTTGAACCAAAATTTGAAGTTAATTTTTTTTGTGGAGTGATTTAAAAAATGAAATTTGTGGTGTATGTTCCTTGACTTATAGGTTGGTATGCGGCTGACCACTCATACTTAAAAAAATGGTTGACTTTGCCATTGTCACCCCTGCTTCGGGGAAGGTCGGCAAGAGTTGCAAGGTGCATGTTCATTTGAAACTTGGGTTTTTATGTTGTCAGTCCACATGCAGCATGTTAAGGCGCGAATTTCTACGTGTTTGCTTTAGGGAATAATACGCATATTTTTTACGCCCAGTATTTTCGACATAAAATCATGTGGCCTTAAACTGATAAACAAAAAACTACTTACACAATTGACGTAAGCGAGTCCTTTCATTGAGTGTAAAGTCGCTATGCTAACGTTGGAAATACCGGATCTTAGTGCATGTTTACAAGCAGATATTAAGCTGTAAGTTCGCAGTTGTACATGCTGAATGTGTGTTCGTACAACGTCTCACCCAAACGTCACGCGAACATAAACCTTCCAATCCTGCTGACTTTTCCGGGCATGGGCAAAAGTGAATATAATTTCAAAGTTTTAGTGGTCGGCTTCATACCAACTTATAAGGCAAGGAAAACAATGATGTGCGTAATGATAATAATAATTGGACAATTTTATATAGTGCCGTTTAGTGGCACTGGCTTCCCCAAGTACGCTTACATTTCACTATTTATAACAAGCAATAAAAAATCTGAACATTTAATAAATTTATCTAGGTCACAAATCAATATTATCTATTCGGAGTTAGCGTGGAAATGAAAACGAAAGTATCTTTAAATTGTCTAGTTTAGCAATATTCACCTTCCAAAAACTGAAAATAAGGGTTGAAATTTTCACGTACCCGTTTTGTTAGAGTGCACGCTTTTCAGCGGATCATCTACGGTCGTGACCTCGTCGGTCTTACACCCTAGCACCCCTCTGGGGCCACCCCCTCCCCTTTCACCCCACCCCCACCACCACCCACCCTTCCTTCCCCGCCCCTCTGTGAACAGGCAGAGCCTCAGTCGAATCCGTTCGTTTGTACAAGGCGGTCGACACGGCGGACACCCACGTCAGTACCCACCCGGTTCCAGAAAACAATAAACCATCCCCTAAAACACAAAACCAACCGCAAAATCACACAAAATACCACTGAAAAACATCATCTAATCGCTCTCCTACCGTCTACACCCAGTTTAATGCGTCGCACAGTGAAATAAAGCAATATTCCTTTGTGTCGTTAGGAATCTCCCTCGCATCCGGGTTTTCACACATTATTATACAACTGTGTGTATGTATATGTATACGCGGTGTACATAGACTCATTATGTATGTATGTATGTACACGAGGTATGCAGTACTGGATGTTGAAAAAAGATAAATCCTATTTGAAAGCTTGAAAAGCTTACAGGAAGTCATCTGCATACAAGGAAAAACTAGCACAAAAAGAAAGTACAAGAAAATAATATTTTTTTAACTCTCCTGTGTTTACTATGATTTTATTTCTATTTTCAATAGAAAACTTCTGGTAAGTGATTTTAAATATTTAAATATAATTTTTGATAAAACAGAATGTACAATTTGGCATGAATATCTCGAGATGAATCAAAATTCTTTGTTTGAAGAATTTGATAGAATTTTCTCAAATTTTCGGAAAACATTTGACAGTTTCTTTTAGAGCTTAGATTTACAAAACGTGTGCATTCTTGCACAAGATTTTTCAATAAAATTTCATAATTTTTTATCTAAGTAAATTAATTTAACTTTTCTTTTCAACTGTAAAAATGTACAACATTTTTGTTCATACAGAATATATTTTTTTAAATTATTATCGCTTACACAATCTAAGGTATTTTATACGTTTTTCCTGAAAAATAATATACATACTCATTGTAAATCTATACGCAGAAAAATATACGTAATTATGCAATACGTTTTTGCCGAGAAAAATCCAATTTGACTGCTAAATTTTCAGCGCATTAACCCTTACTTCATCATTCTTTTTCACCATTTAATTCCTTCAGAAATGAAAAGAAAATTAAATTTTCTCTTATAGTCTCAAGATTTTTTCATGAAATATTATATTCTTCCTTCTCAAAGCCTTTTAGTCATAATTAATACGCATAATTATATTCAAATTGCATTCACATGTCCTTTGTCTTTTCTGAGCTAATCAACCTACAAAACGTTAACTGTTATCAACACATATGTGGGCATATAATGTACATATATATTGTGTTAATACATGGGTGTACATTCCTTTAGAGTTAAGTATATAACACAATAACTCAACGATTGTCAAAGTTTTTTTTAAGCTCAAAGGCACAATTGTGAATGGTTTATTTTAACGGTATACAAAATGAAAAGGAAATCATCACACAAGGTATTTTTTATTAATCGTTACAGTGAATCCAACAGTGTATTATTTTCATACGAAACTGTTTTTGTAAGGCATGGATGTAAGTTCATTTTCCTTAAAAGTTTTCATACATAGCCTATTATAAATAATCTATTATCGATGTTGCAAATGTATAGTAACATTTAAGATGCATATTTAGCTACGACACGTGTAAGTTCGCGACTACAAATGGTGCATTTAATCGGTCTGTAGTCCAGTGGTAGCACTTCGGACTCGCAAATGGAAGGTTGTGGGTTCGAATCCCGGCGGAGCACAAAAAAATACCATATATATATTTTCAAATTTTCTCTTCGCTGGGTTGAAAAATTCATAAACCTTTACCAAAGACCGGTCATCAAAAGGTCCATCCAGCCTTACAGCAAGTGGGTCTAGCTTGAGAAGTGGCGCTTTCTACAGCGACGACCAAGTTCGCAGAGGGCTCTTGAGGTGGGTGTGATACACACAAAAACAGCGCTCACCAAATAAATCAGCCTAATTTTTTTTTTTTACAAAATAAAAACTGTAATCTCAAATTAACATAAACAGTGAAACTCCTGCCATTATTCCTTGAAATACGGGTCAGACTAGCAAAGTGAACCAATTATTACAGTGTTTGTAATTAGCACCATTCCCTATAGAAGTATATTTTTTAAATTCATTTTCCATTTTTTAACCTCACACGCTTCACGTTTTGTCAAATCTAATTCTGAAGCATGCTTTTATACATTTCTAATCATTACAATGCGATGTATAATACTCGCACATGTATAAACCTTGGAATAAGACTAGGTTAAGTTCAGGCTGAGATTTGTTACGACCCACAGTTTGGCAGACACCGATATAAAGTATAATATGGAAGCCTTGTATAATTATTATAATACAATGTATAATATTTGTATAAAGCATGGCGTTAGGCACGCAATCCAGAAGCTCAGTTTTTAAATAATATATTTTCTATGCCGTGTTATAATTGGAGCACGTTATTATTGTTCTACTCTGTGTTTATCATTGCTTTAAGTAGCTGCCATGGATTATACAAAAAAATATCCTGCCATGGATATAACAAAATTTTATAATATCCTGTCATGGATTATACAACAAAAAACATTATATTTTGTCACGGATCAAACACAAAAACTTGAATATTTCCATGGATTACACAAAATGTGATAATATCTGGCCATGAATTATACAAAAAAATGTAATATTCTGCCATGGATCATACATAAAAATGCCAGGGATTATCCAATAAGTTATAAACACTAATTTTTCAAGAAGTTTAAAAAATCCCATGAAACTTCTGTCTTGTTTTTTACTTTTTTTAAGCACCACAATAGTTTTGCCATATTTTTTAGAAATACAAAATGATCGCAGTCCTAAACACAACTATTTTGACACGGATTTAAAAACAACTATAATATTCTGCCACGGATTATACAAAAAGCTCGAGTAGTTTTGTAGTATTCGATTTTGCAAAAAAGTCAGATATTTTGAAAATAGTTGTACCCCAGATTATACAAAACATATTATTCCGTAAATTATACCGAAGTCAAAAACTTAGGTATCTTAAATCTAAATCTAAGCTGCAAAGATATGTATCATTTGAGATTCATATTAAATGCATTCCCATAAGCAGACATGCATAATTTCGCGCTTACATATGCCGCATGTGGACCTACAATACAAAAAAAAACCCAATCGCAAATGAACATAAGGTATGGTTTGCGTAAATCCCAAAGTTTTTCTAACTTGTTCAGGTAAAGGCGGCAAGACTTGTTGAACTCGACTATGTTCTTGATTCATTCAGATTTTCTTTTATAAACTACACATAGGCCCGGTATTTTCAACGTTAGCATATGTGACTTTGAGTTGATAGAAAAAACTAGTGCGTGCTTTCACTCAGTATAAAGTTGCTGTGCTAACTTTGAAAATATCTGACGTACATACAATGTATACAAGTGCAAACTTAAAGCATTGTAAGTGCATTTATAATGTGAACCTCAAATTTTCAATTTTTTTTTTTTTTTTAACACAATAAATTTATATTTATTTTCATAATCATTGTGTTAATTCTTAATGATTTTAAATAACAAAAACGTTTTCATCATTTTGTATTTCTAAAAAATATGGCAAAACTATTGTGGTGCTTAAAAAAAGTAAAAAACAAGACAGAAGTCTTGTTTTTTACTTTTTTTAAGCACCACAATAGTTTTGCCATATTTTTTAGAAATACAAAATGATCGCAGTCCTAAACACAACTATTTTGACACGGATTTAAAAACAACTATAATATTCTGCCACGGATTATACAAAAAGCTCGAGTAGTTTTGTAGTATTCGATTTTGCAAAAAAGTCAGATATTTTGAAAATAGTTGTACCCCAGATTATACAAAACATATTATTCCGTAAATTATACCGAAGTCAAAAACTTAGGTATCTTAAATCTAAATCTAAGCTGCAAAGATATGTATCATTTGAGATTCATATTAAATGCATTCCCATAAGCAGACATGCATAATTTCGCGCTTACATATGCCGCATGTGGACCTACAATACAAAAAAAAACCCAATCGCAAATGAACATAAGGTATGGTTTGCGTAAATCCCAAAGTTTTTCTAACTTGTTCAGGTAAAGGCGGCAAGACTTGTTGAACTCGACTATGTTCTTGATTCATTCAGATTTTCTTTTATAAACTACACATAGGCCCGGTATTTTCAACGTTAGCATATGTGACTTTGAGTTGATAGAAAAAACTAGTGCGTGCTTTCACTCAGTATAAAGTTGCTGTGCTAACTTTGAAAATATCTGACGTACATACAATGTATACAAGTGCAAACTTAAAGCATTGTAAGTGCATTTATAATGTGAACCTCAAATTTTCAATTTTTTTTTTTTTTTTAACACAATAAATTTATATTTATTTTCATAATCATTGTGTTAATTCTTAATGATTTTAAATAACAAAAACGTTTTCATCATTTTGTATTTCTAAAAAATATGGCAAAACTATTGTGGTGCTTAAAAAAAGTAAAAAACAAGACAGAAGTCTTGTTTTTTACTTTTTTTAAGCACCACAATAGTTTTGCCATATTTTTTAGAAATACAAAATGATCGCAGTCCTAAACACAACTATTTTGACACGGATTTAAAAACAACTATAATATTCTGCCACGGATTATACAAAAAGCTCGAGTAGTTTTGTAGTATTCGATTTTGCAAAAAAGTCAGATATTTTGAAAATAGTTGTACCCCAGATTATACAAAACATATTATTCCGTAAATTATACCGAAGTCAAAAACTTAGGTATCTTAAATCTAAATCTAAGCTGCAAAGATATGTATCATTTGAGATTCATATTAAATGCATTCCCATAAGCAGACATGCATAATTTCGCGCTTACATATGCCGCATGTGGACCTACAATACAAAAAAAAACCCAATCGCAAATGAACATAAGGTATGGTTTGCGTAAATCCCAAAGTTTTTCTAACTTGTTCAGGTAAAGGCGGCAAGACTTGTTGAACTCGACTATGTTCTTGATTCATTCAGATTTTCTTTTATAAACTACACATAGGCCCGGTATTTTCAACGTTAGCATATGTGACTTTGAGTTTATAGAAAAAACTAGTGCGTGCTTTCACTCAGTATAAAGTTGCTGTGCTAACTTTGAAAATATCTGACGTACATACAATGTATACAAGTGCAAACTTAAAGCATTGTAAGTGCATTTATAATGTGAACCTCAAATTTTCAATTTTTTTTTTTTTTTAACACAATAAATTTATATTTATTTTCATAATCATTGTGTTAATTCTTAATGATTTTAAATAACAAAAACGTTTTCAAGGAATTTAATTAAGGTTTAAAAAACTAATTTTAACGAACCGTGTTAAAGAGAAGAACGGGTATCTTTGTCTTAAAAGAATCTTATCTTCCGATGACGCCGGATACAACTTTGACGAAACGTTTAGAAAGCAGGTTTTATTCTACAACCCGGTTGGTAGAATTCGTTTTCAATTCTATACAAATACGAAACGGAATTCTATACGAATTCGAAACGAAATTCTATATGTATGTTGAAAGTCACATGACAAGACGTGTCTGCAACTTAGATTAAAGATGTAATATTGTAAGGTCGTCACGTGTATAAAACTTTAATAGAATAATATGAACATGAAATTTAATAAAAATTTGTGCGTGGGCCATAAAACAACCACAAATGGTCGTATTCGGAATCAGCTGTTGACTAAAATAACAAACGATGTTATTCTCAAACAGCAAAGCCATGGCTCGTCCACAGCCTGCAGTGAAATTTCTGTATAAAAAATCTCTGATCTATAGATCAGCTAAGGCTCAAATGTTTTGTGAATAGCACTAAAAGTGTTGAATTTTCAGGACAGTCAGTTAACCGTTTTTACTTCCGTGTAGGTACAGATGATGATTTCTTATCCTAAAAATCTTACATTTCTAGGTTGAAAATATTTCATTAAAAAAGAAAATTAAATGATAAAGAAATTAAACTTGTACACCGCTCAATAAAGTCAGGAAACATGTAGGTTACCCTCGAGATGGATCTTGTAAAGTTCGATGTCGAACAAATGACAATTTATATATTTTTCTTAGAAGAGGTCTCGAAAAATGTACGTCGTAGTACATATCTGTGCCCATAAATTAACGTTTTTTTTTTTAATTTTAAGTAGGTAGTAGGTAAACCTGCAGCATTTATAAGCGCAAGCCTACACATGTCAGCATAAGGCATGCATCTAATATATCTTTGCAACTAAGATAATTTTATTTTTTTATTTGAGAGTATTTCTACCTCCCCCATTTCCAAGTCGATGGCTTCCATCGGCTCTTTGCCGCCCCCAATTGCATACAAAAAAGATCATGTGCCCTGCAATATCATATGAGTTTGATATGCCTGCACTAAGTGAACGCTAAGTGTAAGAAGTGACTCTGAATAACACTGTAAGGAAACAATTTCAACTAAATCTGGCCTCAAAGGGCGTTGCCATGGTAACGCTCGGGATAAATAAGTTTTATACCAGAGGTTCCTCAAGTTTGTAAAAGTATTATATTTATCTTTAACAATCATGTCTGTATGATTCCGCTATGTGTGGTTAATACCTCCTCAAATGAGTCTCCACTTTGTTCTGTCCTTACACACTTCTCTCATCTGTTTGATATTATAATCTTCTCGTTTCCTCTCTCTGCAGATTTTAGTCATTAGAAATTTCACTTATTTGATCGATCCATTATTTTCTCCGTCTTCCCCTTCTATGCTTACATTCAACATTCCATTTGTACATTATTTTTGACATTCTTTAATAGCCCATTCTTTCAAGCCCGAACCATCTCATTCACTCTTTTGCATTCAAATCTAGATAAAGTAGTTATCAATTGAATAATCATTAGAAAATTAAATTTTATGAATTATTAAGTGATCATGTAAATACCTGTTTCTACCAAGGCAAAAATAGGTTGGGAAATCACAATTAAAAAAAAATACACTGTCAATGCCTCACTTCCATACATTAGAGCCGATAACAATATTGTATTGTCACCCCACACATCAAAAGCGGTTAATTTCGATCACTTTGAGAAGGACTGCGTTAGACAAAACTGTTACTTAACCTTGTTGACGCTAGGGGGCTGCTTTAACTAAAATTTTCAAAGTTGAATTACACGGTTTAGTATTACGGAGTGAATTACCCTAAGACAATGGGAAATCAGCGCCCTTTGTCGCTCTTTAATTAGGGGTGAGAAGTCTAAGAAGGGGGGGGGGGGAGGTCTGAAAAGTTGATGGGTGCTGTGTGTAAAAATATGACACTGAAATTTCAGTTTTATCCATGTACTTTATTTTCAGAATTTATGTGTGAAAAAAACATAACTTGATAAAACATTAAAAAATTATCAAAATGGATCGTTTTTGTCACGGAAGTTCGAAATTTGATGTGAGAATTTTCTTTCTAAGAAAATAATTTTGAACTGTTTTTTTTTTTTTTTTATTTCTGCAAAATCCATTTACAACACAAAGTGCTCGATACTCGGAAAGCGCCATCTGCCTTTTGATGTTGAGAATATTTGATGGAAAAAAAAATGTTCTTAAAAAGCTCATCTGCGTATTTTTGTTATCTGGAATTAATTTAGCATTGAGAAAACAAAAAGTTATTTTCATTTCCGTTGAAAATAACAAAATGATGTGTTTTTAAGAAAATTTCGCAACAATATTGCTTTAATTAAAAATGAGAAAAACAGAATTTTTGGACTTTAATAAACTCTCCAGTCTCTCTTTCTCCATTTCTTTCTTTTTTGCATATTTTTTTTAATAATCGTGGTAACCAAAAGGGCAGTCCGGATTGTGTCATTTCAGTTGGCATATCAAGTAAAAGGGGGACTCAAAACGAGTGCACTTTTCAAATTTTGAGTCATTTTGCTTTCGAGTTTTCTAAAGTTTGACAGCTGCAACTTGCAATTGTTCACCTGTACCCTTAGGACGAGTTGCAAAACTTGAGTAAAGTAAAGTTTACGGAAAGTATTAAAGAGTGATTTTCCCCAAAACCTGCCGTTTTTGTTTCTTACACTTTATGGTCTTAGCAAAAGAGTTACAGTGATGAAGAAAATCAAGTTCAAACAAACAAAAACGGCAGATTTATGGGAAAACCACTCTTTAATACTTGAACCGTAAACTTTACTTTACTCAAGTTTTGCAACTCGTACTCAAGGTACTGCTGTTTGTTCACCTGTGATCCAACCACAAATTCCTTGTGATTAGCACGAAATAGCAAGGAGCGCATCCCGATGCAGTTGCATCGAGTCAGTAACTTCGGATTTTGCGTTGTTTTCTCTAGTAAACGAACAGGTAGATCTAGAATCACTGCTGGATCGGGTCACGACCATAGGGAAGGCCTTCCGCCGCTAAAAAAAATATAGCACTGTATGAGCGTTCTGTGATACGCTTCCCCGAATGGAATTGCTCGAAGAAATGGAATGAAAATTAATGAAACTGAACGGTATGAGGATGGGTTTGCGTAACTATGATTCTTCGAATTATCACACAAACTTTAATCTTAATTAAAAATTATAATTGTTAATTGTAAAGGTTACGGGCAAGGCACTTCAGTTTTTGGTTGACTACACTATCGTTGAAACAACGCACTGTAAATCGAAATCCTACTTGATTTAGGTATCATGAAGGAGCTACATTTCAAGGGCTCGACTCCACATTCGGCGATCATATGGCCACTTCACACCGCACATGAAGAGTGGCTCATATTATGATTGCGCGTATACTCGCCACTCGATTCTCCAAACTCACCTATGAGTGGCGCAATCGGATATCCGCCGGTTTTCCCGAACAAATCAAAGGATTTCTTTCCTTTTTGATTGGTAAACCTTCTCATAGTGTTTTTGAGCGCTGCACTGACCGCAGCACATATGAGTGTGTGGAAGTCGCATTTGAATCGTAAAAAAAAACAAAGCCAGATTTTTTTCGAAAATGATACAAATACATGGAAATGACCAGAAAATGTTTTTTTATGTTTCCATGCATTTCTCTCATTTCAGAAAAGTCCTGGATAGCTGCAATTCTGTACCTCTAATTTTGTCTCTAGACTTCTTATTCCATATTGATTTTTGCGACAAAGATTACAGTTATGAAACTGGCATAGGCTTCTCAGATTAATACACTTTTTTTCTACGAGAGAAAACACTACAAAGGTGGGGAAAATCCTAAAGCTTAGAAGTTTGTCACGAGTATTTCCTTATAATTAGTTCACTTACTATGAGAAGTTACACGCAATATTTTTTGTATCTGCGATTTCTCAAATAAATCAATTAATCAGCACTTATTCAGTTTTATCTTTAAGGTGGGGATTTGTTTCTTTACTAAGATCCTCATCCTTAGAATGTCAGCTAATACACATAATATTTGTGATTTGATCAATATGGAACTTCACTTGATCGGTCTAAAGGGTAACCTACACGTTTTCAATATTTGCATAACCCATTGAGCCGTATAGCCAGGTATATGAAACATCGATTTCAAATTTTATTTATTTATAAGCTTAGATTATGTTCATATAACATGGAAAATATTTGAAGATTTTTCGATGGAAAAACTTATTTAATTTTACATTCGTAAAGATGTTGAAATTCCCTGAATAAATGAAACGTCCATTGAGAGAGCTGTGGAAAGCAATACTATTGCGAGAATAATGTTGTCCTCTAACAGGTGTTCCCCCTCACAAACTTTCCTATTCTTTCTTTCTCTATTTCTACAAATACTTATCGATAACATCACTATCGGCCTGTACGGACGGAGACATTTTACAAGTAACTGAGGCCAGCAGGCAAGTGGCAAATATGAAGTAGTTGAACAAAAATATTTTATTTCTACAATAATGTTCTTGAACAGCCATTATCAATTAATAATTCAGTATTCAATATTTTAATACACCATTAATTGATGTTACCAAATGAAGGTTGTTGAACCAGGGTTAAAATTATTGCCGATAGGACACGCGGGTTCGAATTTTAATTAAAAAAACGAAAATTCGAGTACTACCGCATATCCGCTCAGCCATACCAGTGACATGTACTTGCGTTTTTCACTATTGAATCCCTTAACTTATAGGTTGGTGTGAGGCTACCGCCCATGTTGTAAAAAAAGGTTCACTTTGCCAATACCACCCCTGCTTCAGGGACGGGTTTCAGGGCTAATGTTCATTTGAAATTGGCTTTTTATGTTGTAAATCCACAAACGGCATGCGTAAGTGCGAACAAATACATGTCTGATTATGGGATTTCTTTTCATATGAATCTTAAATGTAATATATCTTTGCAACTAAGATGATAGATTATTTAATTTTATAATTTTTGGATGAATTCAAACAAAACACTGTTTATTTTCACTATAAAATATATTAAAAAAGATTAAAATCTTTAAACAAATTACTGACGCGTTTTCGACCTTTTTAAATAAATTTTATAGTGAAAATAAACAGTGTTTTTGTTTGAATTCATCCAAAAATTATAAAATTAAACAATATGAATTTTCACAGTGTTAATACACAAACAATACAAAATATGATAGGTTATGGATAAAAAAATGCAGATGAGATGAAAAAAGTGTGAAAGAGAAGCACAAAGTGGAGACTTATCTGCGGAGGTACTGGTTGCCCTTAGTGGAATGGCTTAATACAAGTACAATTGACCGATGTTTAACTAAAAGACACATTTATCCATTCAACCCTGCACTTTGCTCACTGACCCTCACATTCTCACCATTACTCACTGTGCTTTGCCTGCCACTTCTTACTGCCCTTGCCTCACTATCCTCATCAGAACGTCCTCTATCTTCGCAGTCAATAAAGGGGCTATCTTACTTATTCACAAGTTACAAGGGCAGAGGGCGGGGACGGTCTACAATATTGCTTTATGTCTTTTATTAATATCTCTTCACAAGTGACTTACTTAACTTTGCGATATCTTGTGTTTTCATGGAATAGCGATGTTCAAAACCAGATACGGCGACATACACACACGTATATATTCTGATAATTCCTCTTACCCACTGAACATGATTTATATTACTTCTTTTAGGTAGGAACTTTGGGAAACTATTTCGATATTGTTTTACTTTTAATCAAAGTGCAATTTCTTTTTCAAGATTTATTGTACACAATGTTGGTTTACAATGTACTGATTTCTAGCTTTTGCTTTTGACTTCACGGCTCAATGTTTTAATTGACCTGTACCCGTAGTACGAGTTGCAAAACTTGAGCAATGTAAAGTTTACGGAAAGTATTAAAGAGTTATTTTCCCCAAAATCTGCCGTTTTTGTTTCTTACACTTTATGGTCTTAGCAAAAGAGTTACAGTGATGAAGAAAATCAAGTTCAAACAAACAAAAACGTAAGATTTTGGGTAACATCACTTTTTAATACTTTCCGTAAACTTTACTTTACTCAAGTTTTGCAACTCATACTAAGGGTACTGGTCCCTCACAGAATTGAGGTCCAAATATATAGCGTCTAAATGGACGTGTCTCGCATATTCCGGACCATTCTTTAGTGAACCACACACTATTATACTGTTCCATATTATTCTAGTTATAACTACGTGCCTGGGCACATGCACACATTCAAACTCTCAGTAGACTTTACTAGAGGCGGACACATACACATAAGAAAGTCACGTAATCGGGCTCTTAACTTAATTGTCAAAAAATAATTAAGATTTTATTAAATGTATGCCAACAAGCAGATAGTATAATTTTTATAAATTCAGTAGAAAAAATAAAGTTTAATTTTCACAACAATATTTTATACCTCGAGCACTTTCGACCATCAATATTCAGGTTATACTCTTGATAATGACCTGAATATTGATGGTCGAAAGTGCTCGAGGTATAAAATATTGTTGTGAAAATTAAACTAAGTTTAAGAAAAAATAATTTTATTTGAAATAAAATGAATTTTCTCTGTGTGAATACACAAACCCTACAAAATCACTTTTATTTATATTTTTGCTCAAAAGTTTTCGCGTAATAAGGCATCTTCAGGAACATTCAGAGCTTCAAAGATACGTACATATAAGTTTGCAATTAAATATGTCGCATGTGCATCTATAAAAAAATAACTTTTGTCATCCTCGCCTAAAACTGGGCTAAAATAAATGAAATGAACTATTTGTTATAGCGTGGATGGTCAGCCTCATACCAAACATTAAGTGAAGGAACAATAGTAGTAGTGGGATTATTAAAATGAACTTTCTAAATTTCAAAAACATAGTCGTCAACACTGCAGATAAACTGCCATATTCGGTCCTTGCAAACTTTTTTCATTTCATCCAGAGTCGTAACTCTTTTACCTAAGTGAAATGTATGTTATATTATCAGGCGACAGATAAAATAAAAACCCTTTAACCCTTCTTTACAAAAACACCATGAAAAAACGTCCTTCCCTACAGATCACTCCTAGAGTATCAAATTTTCGGAATGACTTGCAGAATTCCTAGGAATTCATGTGCAAAGTTGATAAAAAAAAAACTCCTAAACATTCCCCTCTTCCGGAATCTGTCACCTCGTGTTACGTCGCGAGCTCACTTAACGCAAAACCTAATAAACAAAATATGTTTGCAAAGTGACAAACGCTTGTGGAGAGAAAGTTGCGGAACAAGAGGCGAAACAAGTTGGAGAAGTGTCCAGTCATCGTGACTTGAAGGTTTTTTTATTACGCGAAAGGCAGAGAGCCTGAAAATCATGAATTAGTAAGATGCGTACTACAGGTACTTACATAATATAAAAGTATAATGTAAATGTTAACGGAAATGTATCAATCTCTAAGAATTATTGGATTTTTTTAGGGAATTCAGAGATTAACTAGGAAATGTATTAAATGTGTTGGATGAATTATAGGAAATTCTGAGATAAACTAGCAAATGTGTTGGATGAATTACAGGAAATTCTGAGATAAACTAGCAAATGTGTTGGATGAATTATAGGAAATTCTGAGATAAACTAGCAAATGTGTTGGATGAATTATAGGAAATTCTGAGATAAACTAGCAAATGTGTTGGATGAATTATAGGAAATTCGGAGATAAACTAGCAAATGTGTTGGATGAATTATAGGAAATTCTGAGATAAACTAGCAAATGTGTTGGATGAATTATAGGAAATTCGGAGATAAACTAGCAAATGTGTTGGATGAATTATAGGAAATTCTGAGATAAACTAGCAAATGTGTTGGATGAATTATAGGAAATTCGGAGATAAACTAGCAAATGTGTTGGATGAATTATAGGAAATTCTGAGATAAACTAGCAAATGTGTTGGATGAATTATAGGAAATTCTGAGATAAACTAGCAAATGTGTTGGATGAATTATAGGAAATTCTGAGATAAACTAGCAAATGTGTTGGATGAATTATAGGAAATTCTGAGATAAACTAGCAAATGTATTAAATGTATTGAATGTTGCTTCATAGATGGAAAGCGGGATGCATTTCCTGGGCAATGCATTGTATGCAATGTCAAGGAAATAAATAACATTTTAAAATATTTCATGTTTCAAGGTTTTACTACTTTTCTTCTAAATTATTGTAGAGAAATTCCTAGGAATTGTGTTTGTGTCCTACAGAATAAATCCAATGCCAAACCAACGTAGGAAATGTGTTCGTGATTCCTTTAAATACGATTTTCCTGAAAAAAAAGAATTTCGTAGTAATTATCTAGAAGAATATTTAGGATTTCTAACAGTGTTCATACATTTCATTGAATGATTTGACTAAGGCTGTACTGCGTTTTCTATAAAGTTATTGTTGTGAAACTCCTAGGAATTGTGTGCGATTCCTATGAATGCATTTATGTAGCTGAGAGAATTTAAGAAGTGGGTTTCAGGTTCATTGATATATGCTATTCCAAAAAGGTTCATGCATTTAATTAAAAAAAGACTGACCAAATTAGACACGTTTCCCGATAATGTCCGCAAATTAATTGGCATAGAAGTCGTCACGCAGCCGGGTTGCTAGAGAAAAAGGCATCCGAATATTTTGTTACAAAGTTGGTAAGGACAATAGCCTATACAAGAGTGCCGTTTGCTCGCCGAGAAAAAGTTACAAAATTAAATTTGTGCTGAGCCTATACTGTTTAAAAGGAATGCTGAGAATTCATAGGAATTTGTACAATTTTTTTTTCACAAATTCTAAAATGAACTCAGTATACATATAAAACACTTCAAATATATTATCAAAATTTTCTATTTATTTTATACAAAATTCCTAGGAATTTACTGAATATGAAGAATCCATACATTTAGGATAACATAAAATAATAATGTATTGTATGTAATACAAGGATAGGATGTTGGATGTCTTCCAGATCGGGTTTTATCCGAGAAGAGCCGAATTTCAACGAAGCCGCGATATTTATATGTGCCTTTGAATGAAATATTTACACTTGAATTTTTTCTCTACACGCTCTGAATAAAGTATGAATGTAAGCTCTGACAAATAAGTAGGTACATTGCGTTTCTATATTTTATTAATGAAAATTTTACATCCAGCTTATTTCGTTAACCGTGGATCGTACAATAATTAAGTACTTACAATTATAATAACTTCACTATGATCTATATTCTAAGTTACATCTAAAACTCATGTTTAATGCATGCCTACAAGCAGGCACATGTAAGTTTGCGTTCACACGCATGTGTACATACAAAATAAACCAAACCTCACATTAATAAAAACTTTGCCGCCTTTCCCTGAAACCGGGTCGGCATTAGCAAAAGTGAACTAAGCTTTAACTGCATCGGGGGTCGGCCTTATACCAATCTATATGTCTAGGAACTTCATATTAGGCAAGGAACCTATTTTTCAAGGAACTTCCTATTAGTTAAGGAACTTCCTACTATTTGAGCCTGTTCGTCAAGAGATTTCAATCACAGTTGGGTTCAATTCAGTCACAATTAAACTTTTCGAATATTATAATAACCGTTATAAGAGAACTTAAAGCATCCTCAACGTTTCTTTGTTCAGTTATTCTTTATAATGTTACGTTTTCTGCTGAATTTTCTTTTTAATAAAAAAGATATATTTTATTTTTACAGAATTTCATTTTCACAATTTATACCACAACATGACAATCATTGTTTGTTGGTATTACTCAGAAAATTGCTCTCTGCGACTCTTCTTCTCCGCACTATTTTGATCTCTTATATAGGGTACCAGTGGGAACTTTCTCGCATTCACTAGATCATTCTTTCACCAGAACGTCATTCCAATGCACTAAAACTATCATGGACTACTCCTAGATGTTTCTATAGGTGTGCGTAGTCACTTTGATTTCATAGGCCGTCATACGACGTATGCGTGTGTAAGCGCACCTACGTACTTCAAGTTCGCGACAATGCGTTTCAGGGAAAGGTTTAAATAATTGTACTTTTAAATCCTATCGATACTGTTATCTCTTTAAGCATATACCATACATAACAAATTCATTCCTCTGGTATGAGTTATTACTTATTAGTTATTAGTTAGATGTATGCATAAAGGGAGGCATAGATAGGGAATCTTTGTTAATTAGAGCACTACTCGTCTTTGAAGCCCTCAGCCTACGCTGTGATTTTTAACTCCGGCATATCTTATGCATAAACGTCTAGAATATTTAATACTTCGTTAAGCCGGGCCTAATCCGCCGCTGAAATTGGCTCTCGTCCCTCATATACACCAGTGCTGCGCAACCATTTCTCACGGCACATGACTTATTATTATTTATTTATTTCGTGTAGGAAAAAAGCAGAGACTGATATGTTTAGTAATAAATACGTATTAAAGGTGTTATTATTGTTTACAAAATTAAAATTTAAACTTTGTTTTATTCCATTCACTACATAATTATGTCATAATTTGTAACTTGAAGATGGAGGTTCTCCTCCGAAAACGTTTGTAACGACTCAAATAATAAAACTGGAATAAAACAATGTTTTTTTTATTTTTTATTTATTCTTTGAAAAATAATAACACCGTTAATAATGGCTTTCTACAGCGTTTCACAAAAAACTTTCGAAAATATGTTTTGTTTTTTGATCAACCAGTGAGTTTTCCATGAAATAGTTAAGTTATATCTATTGGAACAGTCCACAAGATAAAAGAAAAAGAAGTTAATTTAAAGGATGGAGTTACAACAATGAAGACTTTACTCCTTATGGAGTTATTCACACACAGAAAATCCATTTCTCAATCGCCACCTTAAGTGAATTTTCAATAAAAAAAAAAACGACGATCCATGACTCAAATGTGTTGTGAATAACTATGTTAGTATTTCTCTTTCATCTACAGTCGATTAATTTTAAATTTGTGCTCACAAACAGACTCATATATGTCTCTTATACATGCTGCATGTGAAATAACAACACAAAACCCGAGATCACAAAGGAACATAAGCCCTGCACTTCTTGCTAACCTACCCTGAAACAGGGGTGACTTGCAAAAGTGAATAATTTTAACGGTATCTATGGATGATCAGTCTGATACCAATAAGTCAAATCTTATTAAGATCCTTATCTCATTAAGTATTTTATCGCATAAAGAATCTTGTAACAGTAAGTTACTCATTTCATTAAGATTCTTACCGAATCAAGAATCTTGTCACACTTAGTATATCATCTTATTAGGAATCGTAGCTGATTAAGTATCTTATCCTATTAAGAATCTTGTCGCATTAAGTATCTCATCCCATTAAGAATCGCAGATGATTAAGTATCTTAGCTGATTAAGAGTATCATCTCATTAGATATCTCATTGCATTAAGAATCTTTTCACATTAAGTGTCTCGTCTCATTAAATATCTCATCCCATTAATAATCTTGTCTTATTGTGTATCTCGCCTCATTAAGAATCGTAGCAGATTAAATACCTTATCTCATTAAGAAAATATCTTGTCGCATTAAGCATCTCATTCAAAGTTTTTATTTTTTATTACATGGCAATCACCGCTCAAATCGTTATCTCAATTTCATCACTTTTTAATTCCGCGTTAAAAGACCTCTAGCAATGCTCAGTCAGTATATTTTGCAGTTATGTGAGGTGCATATCTGTGTTTCCACCACCATTTAATCTTTGTTTCTTTAAGATCAACATCAATCACCACTTATTTTAATATCTCAAAACAAAGGCAACACAACACAACAGAGAAACACGTCACACAGGTTGCGGATCACTGATGTACACATCACACCACCCAAAGTATACAACTATACGTTAACGCTTAACCAGAAGTGTATGGAATTGAAAGCAGCGCCTCTTTTGGTTTCTGTGTATTTGTTGCAAAACATCAGGGTTGAGTTTAAACGTAACGTTTAGTACTTGGGAAGTATAGCTTGTATTATTTAGCGGGTAAACGAGGCGTATTTACAGTGAAGCGGAACTAGTTTAAACTGGGCTTAAAGTTTGCCCATCCTTACTGCATAGATTGTTTATAATTTGACGATGCCTGCATATGAAAATAAAGCTTGGTTTAAATTTTTGCAATTCAAATTAATTTATTCTAAAGTTCTTTGGCAATACGTTGGTAAGAGTACGGTACCTTCCGTACTGTTAAAAATAGTTCACTTTGCCAATGACCCACTCGTTTCAGAGAGGGTAGTCAGAGTTGCAGGGCTTATGTTAATTTGAGATTTGGGTTTTTATTTTGTATACTGCATGAGTAAGCGCTCACTTACACGTGCTTGTGGACATGCATTTAATATGTATATCAAATGTTAATATATTATCTTTGCAACTTAGATTATAGATTGTATTAATAGATGGATTCACGCTATTTTATCAAATGTTGTACAGAGCCCTTGAGGTGATATCTAACAATATGGCGCTTAAAAATGACCAATAAATGGAAGAGCAATCCTTTGTAAATTTTATTTTGTCGGGTACAAGAAAATTCATAAAAACTTGTTATGTATTTAAGTACATTTTGTATTGTTTGTGTATTAACAGTGTGAAAATTCATTTTGATTTTTAATATTATTTTAGAATCAAATTCTAATGAAACACTGTATATTTTTACCAATTATTAATTTATTTCAATTAATATTTATTCATAGTTCCGAATATTTTAATTAATATGTACGAATCATTCGTAAATATTATTTTTATAAACATGATTGTAAGAATACACAAACCAAAAAAATAATAATTAAATAATCGATAAAGTAGTCGAGCATTTTGCACATAACCTCACTTTTATTTCAGTGTATACTTTTACTTGAGGATGATTATACATTTGTATACATTTGTGTTGAGGTTGTGTCCCCAACATCCCCGCGTTCTGCTCCATAAAGCTTCAGGCACACAGTGCGTCCCATCATTAAAGATGATAAATACAAGACTAGGAGTCCTCCCAAGATAAAGGCGTAGCCTACATACGGTATAACCTCAACATTCAGACGATTCGATTAACGAGTGATTTGTAATGCGCTGATTTGATCGCCCAAAAGTTATTTTGCAGAAAAAAGTAAAAAAAACTTTGCCTTTAACTCGGCCACTGCCAGATCTTTGATCACTCATTTATTTGTTTATTTATTAAGGAATCCTATGTGGGAGACTCTCTAGATTTTAGAGACTCTAGGGGTCTATGAATACTTGTTGTAGTGCCGCAGAGGAGTTGATGTTGTGACGGTTGATGTCTTGATCCTTTGTAACAAGGGCTGCGTAGTGTTGTGTTGTGTGTTGCGTTGGCTTTGTTTTGAGACACTGAAAGGAGTGGCGATTGATATTGGTATTATCTAAGTTAGAATGATCAATTATCCTGTAGGATTAATTTAAAATGTATGTCCTCAAGCAGACATGAAAAAGTTTGCGCTTACTTACAAAACAAAAACCCAAATCTAAAATCAACATAAACCCTGCAACTCTTTCCGACTTTCCATGAAACAGGGGTGCCGTTGGTAAAGTGAACCATTAGTACAGTTTGGTTGGTCAGCCTCATCCTAATCTTTAATTAAAAGAAACATTTGATTACTTTTAGTACATGTAGTTGTCCGATCGATAACTCAGTTTGTAGAATGCTACGAGCTACGAGATAAAGTTACGACCATGGACTTCGCTATAGAAAGCGCCAATCAGTACAGCTAAGCGAGACTCAACTCTTTTAGTCTGGTTGGACCTTTGGTGATCGAGCTTTGGTACAGAGTTACAGACACATGATTTTTGTACACCAGTGAAGAGTATCTTCCGAAAAGTCGGTGTTATGGCCGAGGAGGCCAAGCGGGCTGATCTTTCTAGCGTATTTGGAATAGATTAACTTTGGTTCGATCTCCGCCTGGTTGGGTGGGTCATTTGACCATAACTTTGAACCTGGTTTGACATATGTTATTGGGTAATTATTTATTAATAATTCATTAAAATAAACAATAATTAATTTTTAATTGATGATATTAATACCTGTGTCTGGCCAGGCAGAATAGGTTGGTGAATTGCATTCATCTTCACAAATCTATTTTTTTTTAAAAAATAAAAAAGTGGTTTGCGTAAGACCGCCCCCCCTACCTTTAAAAAATAATAGATTCCACTAGCCACATGCGATTCCTTCGAGAAAACGCGGCAAAAAATTTTGAAATGTGTGTAGCTTAGTAACGGTTTTTTAGCGTACAACATTCTCGTTTTTCTCTAGAAATACAAATAAAATTGATTTCATTTTCGTTTGGTCGAAGGAACGAATACGGAGGTCCTAGTATAAATATAATCAAAGAGTAACAGATTATAAAAGTAAAATGATTGTGAGTCTGGCTGGCGACCAAATCTTGGCAGATTTTCTTAATTTTATTCATTATTTCTGTGCGGCATTGTTCATTTCATATCTCGGTCTTCTACTTCCCTCTCCTTCACACAAACATTCTCTCTGCTAACATCACATTAACGTTATCTCCTCACAAACAACCGTCTCTTTACTTTCTACTCTTGTCTTCCTACTTCTTCATCTTGCCGGACTATCTGTGAGTTTTTAGGTTATTCGCATCTCAGCAAATAATTTGATTTGAAACTGATGCATAGATTACGTTTAATATTGAATATTGAATTTGACCGGTCCGTAGTCCAGTGGCAGCACTTCGGACTCGTAAATGGAAGGTTGTGGGTTCGAATCCCGGCGGAGCACAAAAAAATACCATTTATATTTTCACAAATATGCTCTACGCTGGGTTGTCAAAGGTCAATCCAGCCTTACAGCAACTGGATCTTGCTTGAGTATTGGCGCTTTGTAGTGACGACCAAGCTCGTAAACACCTCTGCAGCACAAGTGTCATAGACCCCTAGAGTCTCTGAAATCTAGGGAGTCTCCCGCATAGGATTAAAAAAATATAGCACAAAGTTGTTCTTTATTTTAATTTTGAAGAGGAATGCAATTCACCTATTTTTGCATGGCCCTAAAAGATATTCAAGCACAAACTAATAATAATCTTGCATACAGTTTTTCTGTTCAATTATAGCTCACCAAAACTATTTTTTAATCTTTCAAGGTCCTCTTATTTGAATAACGGCCAAGCGATATTTTACAAATTAATAATTAATTTAAGAAATCAATCCGGCCCCCTTACCTTTAAAAATGAATAGGTTCACTCGCCATATGCGAGCTATTTTATAAGATGGCTCTTGAGGTGTGATTCACACAGAAACAGCGCTCACCAAATAAATCGTCCTCATATTATAATAATTAATTATTATGTGAACCCATCGAGCTGAACGCGGCAACTTGTTATGCTAAATGTGCAGTTGCGGTTTTTTTTGCGTTGCGTTGAAAATCTTGCAAGAAGTGTCCTTTTCCCCACTGACACTATAAACGCCATTATGACAAGAAACATTTCATAATAATATATTATTTTACAAATGAAAATTAAATAAATAGGTAGTTTGTCAAGCACATTTAGCCGAGTCAAGTGAAGGCCCTTCATACAGCGATATCGTGTGTTGACATATTTGTTAATTTCGCAAAGGGAACTCTTAGAAACCCGCTCTTGAATCCCCTCTACACACAATCACTCGACATTCATTTCCTGCATATTGTTGCGCACTTGAAATACGTGCGCTTAAACACGCATACACCTATGCACGTACTATAGAACCATCTAGGAGTAGTCGTGCATTGGAATGACGTTCCAGTGACTGTGTGTGTACATAATGAATGTTCTGGTGGTGGAATGATCTAGTAAGTGCGAGAAAGTCCTCTCTGGTTCATTATAAAAGAGATCAAAATGGTACGGACAGAGAGTCGTAAGAGAGCGATTCGCTAAGTAACACCTATAAACGGTGATTGTCAAGTTGTGAAATAAATTGTAAATTGTGAAAAATTAATTCTGTAAAAATAAGTTCTGGCATTTTTATTAAAAAGAGAATCCAGCAGAAAACGTTATTATATTATTGTACATTATTTTTAAATGCTTGAACCCTCACACTATCGTTCAGCATTTGTGTGTCGCAATTGCATTAATTGATTATAATAACGTAATTCTTTGATGTATGGAAGTGAAGCATGGACAGTGAATGATAGCGAAGTAAGTAAAATATGTACGGTGGAAATGAAGAATTTGAGAAGCATGACAGAAACAACTCTGAGGGATAGAGTTAGGAATTAATGGGTAAAGAAAGAATGTAATTTGAAAGAGGATGTGAAAGTTAAGGTACAAAAGAATGTGATGAGATGGTTTGGGCATGTGGAAAGAATGTCTGACAAAGTATGTATAAAGAGGTAGTGTGAAAGGAAAAAGAGGTAAAAACAGTGCTAAATAATAATTAAAATATTCATTTTATACCTCTTAAAATGTTTCACACCCGTTCCTCTTTTTCAATTTTCTACCTTTCATGGATAACCTCTTCTTTTTTGTCTTCTTAATAAACTCTTAATCTTTTTAATTTTGTCTTAAGTAACTTACACAAACTTTCTCAGTCTTTTTTCTCAGATTTTATGACGTGTTTTGCACCGTCACTGTCACATCCTCTTTCACTGTGCGTTAATTTTTTACCCATTTTTCTTCACAGCATTCCTCACGGTTAGTTTTGTTATTCTTCTTTGAACGATTATTTCATTTTTACTGTCCATGCTTCACTTCCGTTCATTGATAAACTCAATATAATTGTTATGCATTTGTCCAATTTACCGTACCACACGATCTCCCTAGAATGTCATTGAAGAGTACAGAATGTCTAATCTAATCTAATCTAAGTTACAAATATATGTAACATTAAAGATTCACATTATATGCATTTTCACAGACAGACACGTATAAGTTCGCGCTTAAACATGCCGCATGTGGACCTACAATATAAAAACCCGAATCTTAAATGAACAAACACCCTGCAACTCCTGCCGACCTTCCCTGAAACAGGGGTGACATTAGCAAAGTGAACCTCAGAATGTCGCCACAGAAAATTTAAGAATTTTTATTTTGAGTGACTTATTTTACATGCCTTTGACATTTAGGCACCACAAGATCCTGTTTGCTGTCCATGGTTAAACATGCAAGAATGTTGAATTTTGAATGTGGAGCGATGTTTTGTGGCGGACATTAAGAGCTGTGGATGTGCGACAAGGGTATAACCTTTCACCCCTGTTGTTCAACATTTATTATTATTGTACCTACCATAGTAGGTACTTGCCATGCTCAAATGTCGGGCCCTATGTTTGACATTATATTCGTGCATCTAGAAATAGTAAACTTGAAGTAGCAGGCTCAAATTTGACATAAAAATGTATGGGTTTCTACGAATTGGATATCTAATATTAACAGTATTATAAGAGAATAAGTTTGTTGTTATTGCTTTTACAATGAAGAGGCTTAATTGTCGAGAGGTCGCTGGGATGGTCAAGAGGACAAGGCGTGGCGTTCGAATTTACGTTATTGACACAACCGCCGTTTCGTAACCCGCTTGCGTCACGTTCTATCGACAATAACTTGTACTCTGGCTTAACAGATGTTATTGGGTAGTTAGAATATTAGATAACGGAGTGTTAATTGATAATTGTAATATCTGTTTCTGGCCTGGTAAAACAGGTTGGTGAAATGCATTCCTCGTCACAAATATATTTTAATTGAATTAAAAAAAACATTTTTTTTTTTTTTTAAAGATTTGTGGAAAGGAATTCAATCCACCAACCTATTTTACCTGGCCAGTTGTCTTCATGCGAAAGCAGAAGCTTGTGTGCATGCAACGGCATCTGTTGAACCAGGGTCGAAGTTATCGTCGCGGGATTCGAACCAGCGTTATCCGGTTCCAAATAACCTGTCTCGATCCCCGCGGCTGTACCACCAACTAAATATATTATTATTATTTAATTAAAACTGAATTTTCACAGCGTGAGTAGGTACACAAACTGCGAAACACTTAAATTTTAGAGTTTTACAGTACCTACTACCTCTATTCTATTTAATTTTATATCTTTTTAATTTCATACTTATTAAATTTACCATCCGTACGGACTACATAGCTCCATGTTTTGCCACTATAGCGCTGCTTTCTAGTCATTTTGTTTTATTTCAGTTTGAAGCTCGCGCACAGAAGTCAACGTTGACATTCCGGCAGTCGGACGGGCGCCATTTTGAAATTTTATTTTTCATTAATTCACCCAAAAAGAGCGCAAATCCGTCCCGGGAAAGGCATTCAAATTAACATATTTTTTCTGCAAAGCCCGCCTGGGCCCTGTGTACGACGCCATTTTAATGCATTCTTTATTTCTGTCACTTACGAGACTGGAATGTAGGTTGGTATGAGGCTGAACACCAGGGGCGTGCATCACATACAGGCACATGCGCCTAATAAGTAAGATTTAAAAAAAATAGATTGTGAAGAGGAATACTTATGACTTACCTTGACTTATAGTTTGGTATACGGCTAACCACCCATGCTGCAGAAAATGGCTTACATAGACAATGTTACCCCTGTTTCAGGAAAGATCGGCAAGAGTTGCAGGGTGTCCATTTGAGGTTTGAGTTTTTATTCTGTAGGTTCACACGCGTGCAAGCGCGAACTTGTACGTGTCTGTTTTGTAAAAATGCATATAATGTGAATCTCATTGTTACATACCTTTGCAACTTAGATTAGATTAGATTACAATTCACCAACCTATTTTGCCTGGCCAGTTGTTTTCATGCAAAAGCAGAAACTTGTGTGCATGCAATAGCATCTGTTGAACCAGAGTCGAATTTATGGTCAAATGGACTAGACGTGATTCGAACCAGCGTTATTTTGTTCCATATACGCTAGTCGAACAACGACTTGACTCTCCTCGGCCATAGCACCGAAATATATATTAAAAAACAATTTAAGCTTGATATTCAGACTCTAGCCGGGAAACCGACAAAAACAGAAGTAGCAGAGTGAACCGTATAATTGAATAACTTGTAAAAATAAATACTGTGAAATAAATTGAACTACAATTTTATTAAAAGTGAACCCAAGATAAAATCATAACATTAAAATATAGCAATAGCAAGTCGGTTGTTTGATACCACATTTTTTTTTTGGAAAAGCTCAGTTTTTTTTCTATATAATATTACTTTGATATGTACCCTTAGTACGAGTTGCAAAGCTTGAGTAAAGTAAAGTTTACGGAAAGGATTAAAGAGTGATTTTCCCCAAAATCTACCGTTTTTGTTTCTTACACTTTATGATCTTAGCAAAAGAGTTACAGTGATGAAGAAAATCAAGTTCAAACAAACAAAAAACGGCAGATTTTGGGGAAAACCACTCTTTAAGACTTTCCGTAAACTTTACTTTACTCAAGTTTTGCAACTCGTACTCGGGGCAGAGTGCGTTTGAAAATACATTCATACCACATAGGTTGTTATAGGAATGCAAGCCAATTTATTTGCACCGTGCTTCCATGTGATGTATTCAGGGCTTAAGCCTCACTGTTTGGACTGAGCCCTAAGCTGAACATTGAACAGGCCAAAGCCATGGACATCACGACATGTCATGGATTAATGACGTCATGGATTAACGGGCATCGCGCTTAACTATAAAGTGTTTTGATTAACGGCAAAGCATATCATATGCAGTCCGCATATCGTAGAATTAATGTGGACTTTAGTTTATGGTTTTATGATAGGCAACGACAGACATGTTGTGTAAATTTGCTCTATGATATAAATCAGAAGTCTCCAAATCCAGCCCCCCAGTGTCAATCCGTTAACTTATAGGTTGGTATGAGGCTGACCACCGTACTGTAGAAATTGGTGGACCCCTGTTTTAGGGGAGGTCGTCAAGAGTTATATGGTCTGCATTAATTTTGAGGTTTGGGTTTTTATTTTGTAAGTACTCGTGTAGAATGTATAAGGGCAAAATTTACAAGTCTGCTTGTGGGCATGTATTGATCATTAATCTTAAATGCTAATATAAACTATCTTTAAAATTTAAACAAAAGTTATGTAACTTTTGCACTAATTGATAAGGTATTTGATGGTAGATTTTGAGATTAAGTGGGTTTCTAATGCGTCGCGTCCCGTCGACAATTTCATTTTGACGGCTATTTGTGAGATTGAGTGCGTTTCTAAGTATTTGGCCCTTGAAATATTCTCAAGCATTCAAAAAATAAGTTTGTTTTGAAAATAAACACCAAAACGAGAAACTATTGGTGGCGATCGAACCCTAGCTCTCTAGCATTCAAAACAAGCGCTCTTCCAACTGAACTATCGACCAGACATTCACAGTATTTTTTTTTTATCCACGAAATCTTCAGTTTCAATCGAAAAATTAAGTTGTCTTGGTACTTAAAGAAGTTTATTAATTTAAATAAGGCAATAATAATATAAGGATGATTTATTTATTGAGCGCTGTTTTTGCGTAAATCACACCTCAAGAGCCCTCTGTGAGCTAGACCATCGCTATAGAAAGCGCCAATTCTCAATCAAGACCCACTTTCTGTAAGGCATATTTGAAAACCTTAGGTGAATCGTCTTATTTGGAGCATATTTGAAAAAATATATGATATATTTTTTTGTGCTCCGCGCGGGATTCAAACCCTCGACCTTCCATTTACGAATCCGAAGCGCTACCACTAGACTACGGACCAGTTGTGACTTATAGCAACAGGTATCGGTAACTTGCCGCCTTCCCCTGAAAATGAGTCGATTTTTTGCCACCCCTATTTCAATTTTAGGTGCTACATAATATATTCTAGCCATTTGTTGCATCTTCCATATTATCCAACTGATCCCAATTCTTTGTAAAGAAAAAGTGAAATCTTTTATTGAATGAAAAAAGGAGAGCTGGAAATCTCGTTTGCCCTCGATAATGATATATAGCCCTACTGTATACATTATATAGTACATGGTATATACACAGATCAAAGGTTTCCAGAACTCTCTGAAAATTTCATTCAATGTCGCAAAAGGTACAAATCTAGAGGAATAAATTGGCAATATAATATACTGTTACTGCTATTCCACTGAGGGTGGCCAGATCCTTTAAACAGTTGCCTTGATTTCTGTTTATTTTCTTGTATACCTTCATATCCATCACTTTTCCAATACTATCACGAATGTGTGATTGTATGTCTGTGTATGCTTATTTATGATTGTGTGTCTGTGCTTCTATATGTAGGTATTTGGATGGTTTTACTGGTGTCCGCTCTAAATTTCTAATAAAGAATATTCTAGCATGGTCTGGCGTAGGTCAGAGTATCCCTTATACACCTATAAATATAGATCACAATGTTTTGAAGGTAAACTCATATAAGAGGCGACAAGTTGAACAGCACAAAAATTAACTGTGAACCAAATGTGAGTGAATCCTAAAATAAATTAATTTTTTAAAGAAGTTTTATTAAATTGAACAAATAATAATAATCTAAGTTGCAAAGATATATTAACATTTAAAGCTCATATCAAATGCATGCCCACCAACAAACACGTGCAGTTCACGCTTACAAATGCTGAATGTGTCTAATCTAATCTAATCTAAGCTGCAAAGATACATATCATTTAAGATTTATATTAAATGCATTCCCACAAGCAGACATGTATAATTTCGCGCTAACACATACCGCATGTGGACCTACAATATAAAAATCCAATCTCAAATGAACATAAGCTCTGCAACTCTTGCCGTCCTTCCCTGAAACAGGGGTGACATTGTACTTACAAATAAAATCCAAATGGCTGGTTTAAATAGTACAGCAAGTAGCTGGAGCTTTCAAAATCCCTGAAATCAATACTTCCGTGTAAATCACGTGTACGATGAAAGACTTACGGCCATTTCACACTAGACGCATTCTGCCCGGTTTGTCTATAGTTTTTCTTTCTATCCGGCGTCGGGTCGGTAGTTAGTAGTGCATAAAAATGTATCAAAGCTTTCACACAGTTTCTCCGGTAGTCCATATAGAGTCTATATTATAGACAATCCGGACGGAATGTGTTGTGTCTGAAAAGGCTCTTAAAGTACAATTCTGTGATAAAATAACTTGATATCGCTTACAGCAGAATTTGCAACTTATTTTTATGTGGTTCCTTGACTTATAGGTTGGTATTGGGCTTACCGCCCATGCTGTAAAAATGGTTCACTTAGTCATCCCTGTTTCAAGGGCAAAAGTTGCAGGGCTCATGTTCATTTGAGGTTTGGTTTTTTAATTTTTAGTAGGTACACACGCAGCATTTGTAAGCGCAAACTTACACGTATCTGTTTTTGGGGATACATTTATATTAATTTTAAATGGTAATATATCTTTGCAACTTAGATCATAGTCCGTTTAATAAAAATCAGCAGACTACATTGGCCAGGTCAAATTCACCATACGGACCAAGCGCTAATGAAAAGCGTGCATGAAAAGAGTGATGAAACTAGATGAGATGAAAGAAGTAGGTATGCAAGGACAGAGTCAAGTGGAGGCACTTGTGTGGAGGTACCGGCCACCCCTAGAGGAATGGCGGCAGGATAAAAGACAAGACAAGACCATCAGAGCATGAAAAATATAGTTTTCCTGACGGACCTCTGCTGGATGGGTTACTGGATATTTTATTTTCTAGTCCCCTGGGATTCGATCCCACTACCTTCCGATTACGAGTCTCAAGTGTTAACCATTAAAATAAGGACCCGTTAACTATAAGACTGGTTCTGAATAACACTGCTAGGCATTAACTATTCTAGTTTCGTAGTTTAACGAAAGTTTTGATTAGTTTTCTTATTTTTATTATCTTCCTTAATTGCCCATTAAACAAATGTTGCCTATTGTCTATGCACAGACCAAAAATCATAAAATTCTTAATTTGAATAATTTGTAGTCTATGGGCCGTAATTATAAACATTCCTTATCATAAAGCTAGCATTTATAAGATGTAAAATTTATTGTAAAAAGTACAATTTTGTCAATGCCATCCCAACTACAGCAAAAGGAGACAATAATTCTAGAACTTATGTTCATTCAAGACCCGGATATTTTTTGTATCTATCCGAGGGTAGATCGGTCGAAAGTTCAGTTGGTAGGGTGCTAGCATTCCATACCGAGAGCTCGTGTTTGATTCCCACCGAGGGTGTCTCATGAGAGACTCATCGCAGACATAAGCGAAACGCCCGGAAACTTCAGCTCCGATAGGCTACAAGCAACAGACCACAGAGATCTATCTATAATCTAAGCTGCAAAGATATTTTAACGTTCAAAACTCATATCAAACGCATGCCCACAAACAGACACGTGTAAATTCGCGCTTACAAATGCTGAATGTGTACTTACAAATTAAAATCCAAACCTCAAACGAGCATACACCATGCAACTTTTGTCGACTTTCCCTGAAACAGGGGGGGCATTTGTAAATTAAACCATTCTTGTACAATATGGGTGGCCTTATACCAACCTATAAGTCAAAGAATCAATCAAGTCAAGATCACAGAAGGAAACTCTCAAAAATCACGATTATTTTTCTGTCTACTGCGGAAGCCAATACCTAGTCAGATTTACTTCTATTTTTGGGAAAGAGCTCCGCGTAGGCTTACGATAAATTGGCACGCTTAAGGTTTGCCTACGCGTGCCCCGTAGCTATGGAAACAGAGAGGCTGTGGAACACTCGCTTTGTGAGGGACCCACGCGTTATTCCGTAGAAGGCCGTACGACTTACCATTGGAACAAACAAACCAAAATATACTTAGATGTTAAATAACAAACTCTGAAAAAAAATCTTTACTTGATTCATTCATCCCTTGGCTTATAGGTTGGTATGAGGCTAACCACCCATGCTGTAAAAACTTGGTTAACTTTTGACCAATCCCGGTTTCAGGAAAAGTCGGTAAGCGTTTCAAGGGTTAACGCTCATTTGAGGTTTAGTTTATTTTGTGTGTACACATGCAACATGTGTAAGCGTGAACTTGCATGTGCATGCATTAAATATGAACCTTGAATGTCAATGTTTCTTTGCAACATAGATTATTTAAAAAAATTCTGACATTCTTTTTCTCATGATAGTTGGTATGCGGTTGACCACCCATGCTGTAAAAATGGTTCACTTTGCCAATGTCACCCCTGTTACAGGGAAGGACGGCAAGAGTTGCATTGTGTATGCCCATTTTAGATTTGGTTTTTATGTTGTAGGTTCACATGAGGCATGTGCAAGCGCGAACTTGTACGTGTCTGGCTGTGAGAATGCATGTAATGTGAATCTCCAATGTAACATATCTTTGCAACTAAGATTAGATTAGCAATTTCTTTTTTTTTCGAATCTCAATTTTGAAAAATGTCCACAGTTTTTCACATGACAGCCAAAGGTTCTGAAATTTATTTTTCAGTGTAATTTTTCCCTTGTTAACAAACAATTACAGATAGAGCCCGGTCACGTCCCGGCTCCTGACACCGAAATGTTTAGACGCGCCAGCGATATAAAAACACCGACATAATCCGGGAACATTTTTGTCCTTACAAAAAAACCCAACCTCTCTTGACTGTAACTGTAACTGTAACTCTGTCGCCATTCCGCTAGGGGTGGCCAGAGCCTCTGCAGAGTTGCCTCCATTTTTTCCTATCCTTACATACCTCTTTTAATTCATTCATATCCATCACCTTTTTCATGCATTCTCTTCTTTTACGCTCACTTTGTATATCCCATTCTTTCACAATCTCCTCAATCTGATCACTCCATACTTTTCTCGGTCGTCCCTTCCCTCTTTTTCCTTTCACACTTTCTTTGTATACATACTTTGTCAGTCTATCATCATTCTTTCTTTCCACATTCCCAAACCATCAAACATTCTTTTGTACCTTAACTTTCACATCCTCTTTCAAATTACATTCTTTTTTTACCCATTCATTCCTAACTCTATCCCTCAGAGTTTTTCCTGTCATGCTTCTCAAATGCTTCATTTCCACCGTACATACTTTACTCATTTCGCTATCGTTCACTGTCCATGCTTCACTTCCATACATCAAAGTCGGTAACAATATGCCATTGTGTACCGCCATTCTCAGATCCATCGTCAATCGCTTGTTCTTTGCTATTCTTCCTATTGCACCGACTATAAATAAAATAAAATATAAGGATGTCTTGCTGGAGAGTTGCTTTCCGGGATCTGTTGCCGCTGTCTGTGGAAGCTGGAGTTTTCGGATGTTTCACCCATTCTGCGATGGGCTTCTTCAGTGTGATAGGATGAAGTGATTTAGATGAAAGTGCAAGTACACTCGGAATTTAAGTAAGAAAATGATGACCTTCTACATGTGGGTTGTGTTGTGGAGTAGCGACATCTGTTTACTTTGTAAATATTAGGATGTCTTATTTGGTGATCGCTGTTATTGTATGTATCACATCTCAAGGGCTTGGTCGTCCCAATTGAATCCGCAAATTACACAAGTAAGACCCAGTTTCTGTAAAGCTGGAATGACATCTCGACTTCCGACTGATCGGACTTTGGTACAAGCATATATTTTTTTACACCAGCCAAGTTCTTTTTTAGCTTTTCTTTTTTTTGTGCTTCACCGCGAATCGAACCTTCCGATTACGAGCCTGTAGCGTTAAGCACTAGACCATGGACTAGTCATTTGTAAACATACAAACGCAACTTAGCTGCACACACAAGATAATAGTTGTAAATGATTTTCATGAATGAAAAGGAATCAACCTCTATTTCTTTCACACTTACGATTCATTCAAGTTTATAATTTTAAAGTTAAATCTATGGTCAAATAGATAAGGCAGTGGCAAAAAAATAGCGTTTTTAAAAGTAACGCAAGATTGATCCCCATCATGTCCAATGGACGATAACTTTGACCATGGTTCAACAGATGTCATTAGGTGATAATTAATTAATAAGTCATTAAAAATTTAAATTTATGCATTATTAGTTGATGATGTAACTACTTGTTTCTTATAGATCTATAATCTTAGTTTGAAGGGTAAACTAACATTTAAAATTCAAATCAAATGCATGCCTACAAGCAGACACGTGTAAGCTCGCGCTTATAAATGCTGAATGTTTGCATGCAAAAATAGGTCAGCAGATTGCGCTCGATTTTATTTTTTTTTAAAAAGGAAAAAAATAATTTCCTTCATACATGCCATGTATAATCTTCATTATTCAATATCAGAATATTCGTCCCAGTATTCAGGGGCTCGCTTACTCGAGTCTGCCTTCCCCCAGTATGGGAGCGCGGAATGCAAAGTGAATACTAATACTTTGGTGTAAAGTGAAAAGTCGGCCGACTGTCCAGTGTTCCGGCGCATGCGCAGAACGAGGTTCTTTGTTCTTCCGCCTACCCCCCGTCCAACCCCATGCCACCCATCCCCTCCCCCCCCACACAGCACCGGTCTACAGTGGCGAATTTAATTGTGCCATTTTTCTTTATTTTATTTTTTTAATTTTGCGCATCGCGTCCAGGATGTGTGAGATTTAGTGTCCCCTTTATTTATAAAAAAATGCACACTGTGTTTTAGACAATTTAATAAACAAAATAAACAAACAAATATTGCATCGTTATATTCATTGACTTATAGGATGGCTGACCACCTATACTGTAAAAAATAATTCACTTTTCCAAACGCCCTTAGTCTCAAAAATGTTCATCAGAAATTTCCTGGACTTATAGGTCGGTATGAGGCTGACCAACCATACTGTAAAAAATGCTTCACTGTGTCAATGTCACCCCTTTTTCAGGGAAGGTCGGCAGGAGTTGCAAGGCTTTTTTCATTTGAGGTTGGGTTTTTGTGCTGTAAGTCTACATGCGTCATGTGTAAGCGCGAACTTATATGTTTCTGCTTGTGAGAATGCATGTAATATGAATATTTAATGTGATACATCATTGCAACTTATTTTGTCTTAGTTGGTTACCATCCTTTTAAGTTGCAAATAGGAAGACACATCCATGAGCCGCTTCAAATCCTAGAAATCTCAATTTCTTGCGCGACCTCTTGTTCGTCTTCTCAAGATTTTGACTTCAGAGATGTTGCTAAAAAAGGTGTTATATCAAATTGAGTGTTCTTTTATTAGTTTGGTCTCCCTCTTCAAAATTTTACTTATAAGTTCCCTTCTTTCTTGTACTTTATTTTATGTGAATCACAGATAGAAAGATTTAAATAAAGAAAAAAAGAAGGAGAAGACTTGTAAATAAAAAGGCATTGTTGTAGGTACCAAAGTTCCCACGATTCATTTCAAGGGTAATCTACACATTTCCTGAAAATGTGGTCTACACTTGATGAAGCAGTCATGGACAACATGATAAACTTTTGCATACATTTTATATGAAAATTTTCGAAAAAAAAATTGCAATCCGAACGACGTCAAACTTCATAAAAACAATTTAGAGAATATTTCTCATGTTTCCCGAAACAAAAAATTAAATTAGTTGAACCACAAAGGAATCCATGAACAGCGTACATTCCTTGTATGTAATATGGTATTTTTTTATGTTCGATGGCTCGAAAAAAATATTTTTGTATTTTTCAGAATAATTCCGATTTCTTGTCTAAGCATATTTTGTCGTCACTTCCATCATGTTGTGATCCACTTTAGTTGGACAATAAATCAACATTTGGATAATTGTATTTATTTTAAAAATAAACAAATTTCAAAACTTAATTTAACTCGGATATTTTACGAACCGTTTATAGAGAATCATTCTCGACGTTTCGTCGGCGACGTAGCCAACGTCTTCAAGAGAACATCCTCTCTGCACGACGACTGAGGATGAACTATTTAATTGAGAGTTAAATTAAGTTTTGAAATTTGCTTTATTTTTAAAATTAATACAATTGTCAAACTGTCAAACGACCGTAATTCTAACTTAAACCTAACATTTGGATATTTCACATTCGCGTTCTGCAACAATTTATTAAATAATAATCAACCCATCTTCACGGCAATAATTTTTTCAGTTTATTTCAGTAATGCGCTCGCTCACACACGGTGCAGGCGTCTGCTCATCCCTTTGTTTGTACTGTATGCTTAGTTTAGTTTCTCCGCCCCTGTCCCGCCTCCCCCCGGCCCCTCCCCCCGCCCCCCCGCTGCAGGCGTGACCCTCCCCCAACCCTCCCCCCGCCCGCTCGATACACGCGGCATGCAGCATTGCCCCGTCATATTATTATGTATTCAACGAGACTCCGGTATTCAGCACTCATTAAAACACATGGCGAATAACGAGGTAAAAAATGAGCACATCGATAGGTACCTTTAAGGTCTATAATCCAAAATCTAAGCTGCAAAGATATGTTTCAATTAAGATTTATATTGAATGCATTCCCATAAGGCATAAGCGGACACGTATAAGTTCACGCTTACACATGCCGCATGTGAACTTGCAAGATAAGACCTAAGCTCAAATGAACATAAGCTCAACAACTCTTGCCGTGAAACAGGGGCGACACTGGCAAAGTGAAACATTTTCTACAGCATGTGTACCAACCGCATACCATGGGTACCAGCCGCACACCAACCTATAAGTTAAGGAATATAATTCACAAAAAATAATCAATAAATAATCAATATAAATATCATCAATGATGATTAAGATGACGAGTTGGTGATCTCTTTATAGCGCCGTTTCGTGATGTAGTCACTCCAAGGGCGCTTGTGCATGTGATTACCAGAAAATTGCTTGTCTTCAAAGCATTTTGGAAAAGCATGGTCCTCTAGCTCTCTCACATGATGAGGCAGGCGGTTCCAGGCCAGAGGACCAGCAACTGCAAATGCACGCTCTCCAAACACTGATTTTACTCTTTTGGCTCCGGTTTCTGCCGAGCGTAGGCTTTTTTGCCGAGGGCGACAGACTTCAGTAAATCAGCGAGATATTTGGTTACCATTGGATGAATAAGTGGCATATTAAGCTTGCATGGGTTTCGCAGATAAATGCACCCTTTTCCTATTTTCTACGATAGAAAACACAATGAAGGTGTGAAAATACTGTAGTTTAGAAGTTTTTCATGACAATTGCGTTATAATTAGTCTACTCACTAGGAGAAGTTACTCCCAATAAAATATTTCATCCACGATTTCATTTTCTTCATCGCAGCAATGAAAAATGGACGAGTATTGAATCAAGCGAATGTTGAAACACTTGTTTACCCTGGAGGATATTGTCGTTCCATGTTTTCTCTCTTCTTCTTCCTCTTCCCTACAGGGTTGTGGCGACGTCTTTCTCTAGCTCCGCATGCTACTGAACCTAGTGGTGTTCGCATAACGCACGGCACTAGCGGGACTCAGTGGGTGCACTTACAAGATACACAATTAGGCCAATAGATTCTATAAGCTGCTCCCCAAGACGGCGACTTAAATGAAAGTAAGAAACTTAAATAAAATAATAATGCAAGTAAGATGAACATAAAGTGCAACTTCTTACCGCATTGCTCCCGAAGATATCGCATGCGGCTTGTGGCACTTATTCATTTCCACATTAAAGGTTCTAAACAATGTGATGAGAAGTGAGTTTCAGAGCTACCAACTTTCTGAAAAGTTTTTGTTGTTTCATACATCGGTTTTTTTTTTTTTGACAGCAAAATGATAGTGTGAAGATCTTTGTTATATTTTTGACTAGTAGGGGCAATTTACGCTTCAGTACGTTGAAACGGGCATAGTGTCTATTTTCGCTCTTCTCAATCTTGTTCCTCTTCTTCTTCATCTTTTTGTGCCACTTCTAACGAAGATCGGCGATCATCATAGCTATTTTGATTTTAGATGCTACGGCTCGAAACAGGGACTCGGCGCTTCTGCCAAATCACTGTCGCTGGTTCTTCAGCCACGATGTCCTTCGGCGTCCCTGAGATCTTCTCCCCTCAATCTTACCCTGAATGATAAGATGAAGGAGACGGTACTTCTCATTTTTCATAATGTGACCGAAGTACATAAGCTTTTTCTGCTTAAGGGTATACGAGAGCTTAAGAAGGTTATTAATATCGGGACTAAAGAACCTCTTTAATTGTTTTATGAAACTAAAATCGTAATTTTACGTCAAATAACTTTGACTGATCATGGCCAGATGTCGTTGCTGAAGTATATAACTTAATGTTCTTACTCAAGCATTACGTTTCATAAAAAAATAATGTAAATTATCTTGACACTCTTAGCGAGCGTTTTAGTTTTTATAAACTTGTGTTTAAACGCTATTGTTGAGTATTTACGACCGCATGGCTCATTCCGTAAGTTATGCATCAAAAATTGCAAAAAGAAATGATTTGACACAAGTATTATTCTATGTTGAAATAATTAAACATTTTTTGGCATCTTGAATTCAAACGTTTGTTGTGAGCAGAGCATATCTTTTGTTATAACAAAGGCGTGCAAAAGTACTATTCCGTCTGTCTCACACTGTATATTATGAACGTGGGTATTTTTTTTTATAAATCGCACACCTAATAAAAAAAAGCAATAACTCAAATATTAAGAAGGTTGGGAAGTTGCGTTCGAAGTTTTGCATGTTTAATTTGTCGCACTAAAGCCCACATCAGCCATGACACAAGTTAATAGTTCTCTTTTCTTTTAAAATAAAACTTAAATAGCTGTAAGCTGTAAGCTGTAACTCTGTCGCCATTCCGCTAGGGGTGGCCAGAGCCTCTGCAGAGTTGCCTCCATTTTTTCCTATCCTGACATACCTCTTTCAATTCCTTCATATCCATCACCTTTTTCATGCATTTTCTTCTTTTACGCTCACTTTGTATATCCCATTCTTTCACAATCTCCACAATCTGATCACTCCATACTTTTCTCGGTCGTCCCTTCCCTCTTTTTCCTTTCACACTTTCTTTGTATACATACTTTGTCAGTCTATCATCATTCATTCTTTCCACATGCCCAAACCATCTCATCACATTCTTTTGTATAAATTGTAAAAAAATATCATTGGTATAAATTTGAATTATTTCTCTTTTATCCGTAAAATACAGAAAATTATGTCATAACATTATCCATTATTTTTTATTGCACTTTTTTTGAAAACATAATTGGAAACTGAAAAATAATATTTCACGTAAGTAATTATTTTAGTTAAGTGATGATAAAAACAGTGAAAAGTAAAACAAGGACTTGGCTTGGATACTATTTTATTCAAAATACACTTTCAGTCTTAAAGTTTGGGACATAAAGACAGAAACTAGTAAGGTAACAAAAAATATGAAAATAACATAGAAACTTCTAGCATAGGGGTGTCCAACTCAAAATCGTGGCAAGCCGGATTTAGCACTTTTGTAATCGTGGCGGGTTACAATTTTTTTGTTGTACTTTTGTCCATAATAATTCTGTTGACGGGGGAGGGGGGGGAGGGGAGGGTAGACACGCAATTTTAAAAGTTCATATTGTCCATAATAATTCTGTTGACCGGGGGGGGGGGGGGGGGGTATGGGGGGTAGGCACGCAATTTCAATCTTCGCGCGCAATTCAAATCTTAATACTTATCAATATCAAATACTATAATTAAATAGTTCAAATTAAATGAGTCTTAATGAAGTAAGGACTCTTCAACTTACGTCTTGTATAATCTATCTATAATCTAAACTGCAAAGATATGTTATGGCTCATATGAAATGCATGCCTACAGACAGGCACATGTAGGTTCGCGCCTACACATTCTGCATGTGTGCATACAAATAAACAAAACCTCACATGAACATAAACCTTGCTACTCTGCCGCCGTTCCCTGAACCGGGGTGGCATTGGCAAAAGTGAACCGATTTTTACAGCACGGGTGGTCAGCCTCATACCAACCTACAAGTCAAGGAGGTCTTGCTTAGGCAATTTATAACAGTTGAGATCTGGAGCTTACAACAAAATCAACTTCAAAAACTTTAATCAAAAACTCCTACCTTCTTTTCGCATTTTTATTGCGTTTTTCACATTGGTTCTTCATCAAAATCTCAATTTTCCCAATTTTTGAGTTATGGCTCTTTATTGTAAAGCGTGCGTACATCTTGCGTGTGCCGAAAAAAACGAATCCCTTCTCCAAGTATAACTGTCAACGCTTTAACTATGCCGCGGCGCATACAAATAATGTATCAGGATGTAAAGCAGCACCTCCTACGAGCGTCTCTATTTCCATATATTATAATAAAACTCTGTGGTTGAGTATAAAACTTGTTTTTTTTACGTTCATTCTTCCTCACCGCAAAAATACGTACATGCCTCGAGTATAACATTGGACGTTTAAACTCAAACACACAAAAAATAAAAAACGATTTTAAACAGCGCCGTGTGGCCGTCTTAATTTTGATGCATTTTTACAAAACGATAACTCCGAGTTACAACGTAAAAAAATATTTGCCTCGACGGAAATATGAACAACGAAAATGTC
This sequence comes from Agapetus fuscipes, assembly GCA_951799405.1. Taxonomy (NCBI): domain Eukaryota; kingdom Metazoa; phylum Arthropoda; class Insecta; order Trichoptera; family Glossosomatidae; genus Agapetus; species Agapetus fuscipes. The sequence goes on along the minus strand of OX637355.1, from coordinate 6,478,356 downwards.
TCATAATTTTTGTCTCTCGGAAATATAATTGTTTGAATAGTTCAAAAAACCGACACAATGGCGCACTAGGGTGGATTGCGTTTAGTATGAAAATCATTCTCTTTCCATTATTAAATATAAATTGGAAGAGGAAAAATAAAATATGAATTACATTAAACACATAAAAAATATCACTTCAAATCCTAAAAAGAAAATATACCATTAAAATGCAATTTTAGCTACACGATCGTATGCAAAATTTGGGTACTTTTTAAATAATTATAAAAAACCAATGAAAAGTTTAAAAAAATTATGTTCATCTAGATAAAATAAAGCTAATCAAAATAAATGTTGTGAAATAAAAAAAAGTTAGGATTCATTCATAACAACAGTAGAAATCTCCATTTAAGGTATCTCCGTAAATAAATTTATTTTGAATTGGTATTTTATGGGAAAAAATACCTAATTTTATGTGTTAATTTAAACTGGAGAAAAAATACTACCTTACCATTCAAAATATGGGTTATTTCGGTCATCAAAGTTGGGCGCGCTGACCTCTCAATCACCCTTAATGGTAGGCGGGAGCTCCTTTTTCTCTCTTGTTCCTCATTGCTGATTATTGTGACCCGTGTGAATGCAACCACTCTTCTCCAGCTTTTTCTTGACTGCGCTGCTTGCAGCGCTCTAACCACCGAGATGCCTGCTTCTGTCTTCACTTGATCGGTCCATCGTGTGGGGGATCTTTCTCTTCCTCTTTTTCCCTTCAATCCATCGATCATAATCAGTCGTTCCAGGCTATCCTCATTGCCACGGACAACGTGTCCGAAGAACTGAAGAATACGGAGTGTGCATATATTGGCCTGAGTCAAGCCATTCCAACGTAGCTCCCTATAAATGGACTCATTCAGTACATTTAGCCGGCCATGAGATTCGGAAGATGCGCCTCCAGCATCAAAATTCGAAAGCATAATTTTTTCTCCTTTCTGCTACTTTTATGGAACATGTCTTAACAGCGAAGAGAAAAATAGAGTGGACCAGACTCCTGACAAGCTTTATCTTGGTGCTGTTACCCTACGCAACGCAACTCGCAACTAAGCTACACATATAGTGTAACTTCTTGCCGCGTTATCCCCGACGGGGTCGCATGTGGCGAGTTGAACCTATTTATTTTACAGGTAAGGGGGCCGGCCTTACGCCAACCACTTCAGTTGAAGTGGAGGTTTCCCAGCTCCCGAGAGTGCTGGAACTCATTTCTTTTGAAGGCTGAGTAAACCTTGCCGGTATTTTATTTTGGGGTTTGAAATAAACACTGAAACGGGAAATCATTTCTGACACCCTCGGTGGGATTCGAACCCGAGCTTTCGGCATGGAATGCAAGCACTCTACCACCTGAGCTATCGACCGGACACCTTTACCGGACGGACCCTACTCTACTCTAAATAGTTTCTAGTGATCTCGTTATACTATTTAGATCTAGAAACTGTTTATAGTACTACTCTCATAGTTTTTAGTGCAAATAGTAAAAACTTTTACGTACATCTCCCTACAACTCATATTTTCTTACAAACATCTCAAAGTGGTTTTCATGAATTCTAAATATTTTCACAAAAAAAAGGAAAATCTGAGTAAGTTGAAATTAAAACGAAATGAATTCAGCAATTCCTGTTTTTCCTTCTCAAAGCTCTTCTAGGTAAAGTGCTTCAAATTGAAAAAATAATGTTGTACATTACATGTTATTCATGCTTTATTATTTTCTTTTATTTCATTTATTTCATGTTTCCAATTTAACGAAACGATTATGGAATAAAAATAATGGATTCTTAACAAAAACCATAGGCATTATAGTTATGACATCACGCGGCTGTGTTAGCTAGGGAAAAGGCCAACAAATATTTTGTTGAATAGGAGTTTTAGGCTTACACGGCCGGCTGTTGATGCTGGAGAGTTGCTTTTCGGGAAATGTTAAATAAAACAGTCAGTATACGTCATTCAACATATGTATTGTTACGAACTAAGGATTTGCAGTACCAACGTGTACGCTAGTGTGTATCTGGCTCTAGTATTATGGTAATAGTAAGATACATAAAACGACAGTCTGGTATTCGAGCGAGAGATCGAATGATCTGGAATATGCAAGAGTTATCCCTTTTGTACCTATATATACGGACTGAAAAGGGCATCGATGGATTAGTTGCATCCAACATTTGGACGTGAATACCATAGACGCAAAATGATCAATTATTGTAAATTGTGAACCAAACCGTCTAAAAAAAATTCAGTTTAATTAAAAGAGAATCCCGGTAAAATCGTAACGTTCAGTATAATTTGGAAATATATGTTGTTTTCCTTCAAATTTGACAACTATTTTTTTAATAACTATCTTTAGCACAAATAATACAATTTCAAGTAAATTGTTTTTTCTTTATTTGACCATTTTTTAACATTTTTTTTTGTTTTGTAAAAGTATGATGAATCTCGTGGGCCGGTGAACGTTGTTTGAGGTGGCCCGCATGCGACCCGCGGGCCCTGAATGGGCTACCCCTGCTTGAGAGCTAAGAGGCAAAAGTAGGAAACAAAGGAGGAAGTGCATTAAGCTTTTAAATAAAGAGCTGAAATTGAAAATTATCTCTTGAGTAGAGACATTTTTTCGACAAGAATTATCTTTTAATTTGTGTCGTGAGGGAATAGGAAAGATTGTTTATTCTGTTGTATATTTGCATCTGTGCAATGCTCGCGTCTGCTTTGAGTAGAAAAAATAACAATTTTATTTAACAAAAAATGTTGTATATACAGAATGTAAATTAATGTAGGATTGTTTTTGTTTATTAATAGTGTTATACTTGTTTACCATAAATCTGTCGTTTTTGTTTCTTAAAATTTATGGTCTTGGTGAAGAAATTACAGTAATGAATAAAATCAGGCGTGTTTATTATTTAAATTCTAAAGTTAACAAATAGATATAGATGTAACTTAAAAATTGCCACCACAAAGAAATATTTTTAAAAACACGTCTCTTTCACATTTTTATCTACTTAATTAAAACTGGAACTACTTTATTAATAAAAATTATTAAAAATAGTTCCGATATTATATAACCCTTAGCCCGGTCGATAGCTCAGTTGGTAGATCGCTTGTATTTAATGTCAAGAGGGCTGAGACTCGATCCCCACCAAGTATGTCAGAAATGATTTTCCGTTTGCGTGTTTATTTCAAAGCTGAAATCATAGCACCGGCAAGGTGTACTCAGCCTTTACAAGAAATGAAACCATCACTAAAAGTAAAGTGGTAAGCGTAATTCTAGCTTCGTTACTTGTGAAAATTAATAGGCTGTACTCGTCACACGCGACCCATTCTGAAACAGCGCGGTAAAAAGTTTCACTACATATGCAGATCAATTGGATTTTCCATTTTTTTTCTCTTGCGATATCAAAATAGCGAAATCGCAACCCTAGCCACTCCTAATCTCAAAATTAGCCAGAGAATAAGAAAAGAATGTGTGTGAGGAAGGTGATGAATGTTGAAGAGAAAAAGAGGTGTGCATTGACATTAAAAGAGGAGACGCATCTAGGAAAGTACCGGCTACCCGTAGTGGAACTGCGGCCGGATACAGTACAGTTAAGTACCCAGCGTAATCTCAAAACAGTAACAGTTACACAGTGTATGAAAAAATATTTTTAATCATTTTTACATAGCATCACAATTCCTGCCAGTCTTTTCAATTTAGAAAATAAAATATTGTTATTATATAAGAATAGCTTTGGGGCATGCTCTTAACAACAAAGGATGTCGTTTTTTCTGTTGATTAATAATATAATACTTTATGTTTCCTTGTATTATTTTGAGGTTTTTTTCTAGACAATGTAAGCGATAATTAAGTCCTAGAAGCTCCTCTTTTCTTTTTGATATATTTTTTTCTAGAACGAGGCTCCTTTCATCTAACTCGCCTCCAGGCAAAATTTTGCCTGAGAAATAAAACTTTTAATAAAACCTTCTACCTCTAGCTAAAGATCAACAGGTACTATATTCAGTGTGTCTTCAAGGGCAAGAAAAAAACGTGTTTCAACTTTTTTTTTTTTTTTTTTAAATAGATTTGTGGAAAGGAATGCAATCCACCAACCTATTTGGCCTGGCCAGTTGTCTTCATGCGAAAGCAGAAGCTTGTGTGCATGCAACGGCATCTGTTGAACCAGGGTCGAAGTTATCGTCGCGGGATTCGAACCAGCGTTATCCGGTTCCAAATAACCTGTCTTGATCCCCGCGGCCATAAGACCGACAAAAATTCTTAAGGAAAATAGAAAAAAACTAATTTCAAATCATACGTGAGTTGTATGGACTATGGAACCAAAGATGGATATCTACATTTTGGTTTTAAATCAGTTAAATAACATATTTGTCAGTGCTATGACGGTAGATTTGACTAGTTTTTTTGAAATATATATATCGTTGGTTCGATTCCCGTTGGACTCGTTAGCACTAGGATTTGCGTTATTGAGACAAGCGTAAGTTCAAACCCCGCCTGCGCCGTGAACTATCTACAATAACTTCGACGTTGGTTCAACAAATGTCATTGGGTAATTTAAAACTAATAATTCATCAAAATAGTTAATAATGAATTATTAATCGATAATGTTAATGCCTTTTTCCGGCTACGGAAAATAGGTTGGTGAATTGCATTCCTCTTCACCAATCTATTTAAAAAAAAATCTAGTTGAATAATGAAAAGGAACACAAACATACATACATAAAAATTCGAGATTTTCAAATTTAATAAGGAGAGTGATTATGATGTGGGTGGATTTAGGTACACATCTATCATTTACAAAAAATATGCAAGAAAATACATTTTTAATGAAACTTAACTTGTGTCTTTTAAATTATTTTATTTTTCCTATGATAAAAACATAAACATTATACATACCTTATATTAAAGATATTTATGAAAATTAAAAAAATCAAACAATGCATGTCTTAGTGTGCTGGAAATAAAATAATTTAATTGACACGAAGTACAAAAAGATTTCATAAAAAATGTTGTTTTGTAATTTCTCTAATATTCATTTAATTTTATTGATTTTTTACAGAGTTAGGCCATTAGATAGATCAAAAATTTATCATTTAAATAAAAAAATATAAGAAAACGATTTAAAACCTAAAAACTGTGATTTTGTGTCGTAAAGTATTCAGTGTGCATCAAGAAGTCAATTTATATAAAAAAAAAAACATAAAACAAAAAAACAAAAAAGACGATTTAATAATCGATGTTTTAGATAGAAATTTTTTAAAATAAATGATGTATATAATTATTCAATAGTTTCCTTGTATAAAAACATGTCGATAAAATACTAAAACCCTAAACACCAAAGAAATTCTGATGTTATTTTTCTAAAAGAAAACTGTGATGGATGTGTGTTTGGTATAAACAACAGCTAGTGCAAGTGTTTACATCTGCAAGAAGAAGAAGAAGACATTTGTCAACACCAAAAAGGCCAAATATTTCACATGTAGTGTCAAATGTAAAAAAGACGTAGAGAAAACTAGAAAAAGTCAAGACACACTCGTGACTTCGAGAGGATTCACAGTCATATTTTTGGGAGAAAAAAAACGATTTTTTTTTTGGATTAAAAGAAAGGATAGCTGCTTACGCATTTACACACATAAAAAAGACGTCCAAGAATGAGATAATCAAACAAAAAAGATAATGTAGAAAACATTAGAAAAGAAAAAAAAATACTGAAAATTTGAGTAGATTTCCTATACTGGAAGAGCGTTTTCAATGTGTGAATTGACAGTTTATGAAAATTAAGAGTGGGTTCCCAATTTTTATATGAAAACATAGTAACTAGCACATAGAAGGTTTGATGTTTTTTCATTTTGGATTTTTTCAACAATTTTGGCGTAATTTTTGAAAGATTTTGACGAGGGGAGAGTGTATAGAAAAAGAGAAGAAGAGAGACATATTTATTTTCTACGAAGCTATTTGAATGTTTAGAGTTAAAACCAAACTGTACCAACTTTAAGGAAAAAAAACACGGAGTTTAACTCTACTCCCAATTAAAATAGACTCTTGAAAGAGTAAAAGATTTATAGATTATCTAACTCTAGAAAGAGGAAATACAATAGTTTTTTAAAATTAACTCTAAGGTTAAGATATTTAGAGTTAATGTATTGATGTAATTAAAAAGTTGGATGAGAAGATCAACTGAAATTGAAGCTGAATAACATATACCTTGAAATCAACTCTTACTGATGTTGAATTATAAAATCAACTTAAACTGAAGTTGAAGTATCTTGAGATCAACCTTTATAAAAGCGAATGAGAGCATCTGTAGATAAGCATTCATAGAAGCTGAATTATATTATCTCGAGAAAAAAAAATAGTACGCTGAATCTTGAGATAAACTCAAGACATTATCTCGAAGTTGAATAGCATTATCTTAATATCAACCGACAGCATCTTATGAAAAACTTTTGTTGAAGCGAATGACTTTATTTTGCGATCAACTTTTCTGAAGTTGATTTGGAATTGTCTTGTGAACCTTGAGGAGAAGGTAGATCTTTGAAGATGTTGGCCATGTCGACTCTGATGATGCCTGCCGCGACGATGACGACGATGACGAATCCGGGTTCGATTCCCGTGACGGCCCAGGGTAAGCTGGAGCCGGCCAAGCTCCTCCAGCTGCACCCTGGCCTCCTGCAGCCGCCAGCCCTGCAGCACCAGCATCAGCACCAACACCAGATGTGCCAGCAACAGATGCAAATCAATGCTGCCAACAGCAAGAGCGGTAAGACATCCCCTCTTGTTTCTTCTTCTTCTTTTCGTGCCACTTCTATTGAAAAAAATCATGGCTATTTCAACTTTGGATCCTGTGGCTCGAAACAGGAACTTGATGCTAAGTCATTTTTTTTAAATCTGGCTTTATGCCTTGTAAACGCAATAATTTCCAGACTGTTCCAGACGTATTTCACAGGCTGTATGTTACAATACGGGCCGTTTACGCAGTACATGGTATTGCGTGATACACCCCCTAGCCCGGTGGCAGGGTGTTATTCTATACTTTCCCATTAATTAGCAGAAGAGCGCTGTTGCTGTAAGGCTGCCTACAATAATATGATTTAATTTGGCTAAATATTGACGGGAATGGCTCCCTCTGAAGCAGTGGTCCTCAAACCTGTAGTCCACGAGAGCCACAGAAGTGGCATACGAAAGTGAATTTTATTTGTAAATCAATAAATTTGTAAAGAGGAATGCGATTCATCGGCGTACTTTTGTATCTAATCTAATTTTATCTAAATTGCATGCCGTCCTTCCCTAAAACAGGGGTGACATTAGCAAAGTGAACCATTTTCTACAGCATGGGTGGTCAGCCGCATACCAGCCTATAATTCAAGGAACTTGACTTGAAGCATGACCACTAAATTCAGTGGGTTGTTAGACAAGGACACAACTCCACTCGTCCGCCCAGTGCTTGTTTGTCTTCTCCACCATTTGATTCAAAGATGACCTTTCAATGAACTTGTCTTGAAAATCACATTCTACACAATCTGAGCTAAGAAAAAAAACGTAAAACACGATAATGTGAGAGTTGTTTTAAATATTTTTTAAATCAATTTCCAGTTTTCATAAGACACATCGGTCCAGTACACATATGTACAAACATTGCTCGTGTAAAATTACCTCTGATGGTTATAAGTCAAACAAACACTAAGAAGGTGTATTGGTACGGCGAAATAGCCATCTTACCAACAGGGTATTTTATTTGTATTATTATTTAAAACAAAAGTTTGTAGATCAGTTGCGTTCCATGCCAGTGGGCTAGGGTTCGAACCTCACCAAAAGTGTCAAAAATATTTTTTCCTTTCGATCCCAATATAAAACTTTGACCTGCCCTTACAAGAAATGAGTGAAGCGGTCGACGTAAGGCTGGCCTCCTTACCTGCAAAAATAAATTTTTTCACTTGACACATCGCACGCTTAATGAATTAAAGAGCAAAAACTCCAAAATTGGGAAAATCGAGATTTTGTAATAAAACGCAAGAACAATGCGAGAAGAATGGGTAGAATGCGACGACGAATATGACCGAGATAAAACATCGGTCGCCTTTTTTATCCTATACAAGTTGTACTGGTTCTCTGAACTTCAAACGTGATTTCCCAACATTCTTATTTTTTGAGTTATTGCTCTTTATGATTAAGCGTGCGACATGCTACCCTTTTTGAGGACAACGTGAATAAAACTTGTTCTCTAATTGCAGCTTAGTTGGGAAAGTTGAAAGAGATCCGTTAAAGTGGTCCATGGTCTAAAAGAGGTTAAGAACCACTGCTGTAATGCCTTTTATGTGAGCTGTTATTGCCGCTTCTGATTGGACCACACAATGTTTATATTCCAGAGAATTAACGCAATAATAGCAAGTAATGTTTTACTTCTTTTGTACATAATCTAAGCTGCAATGATACGCTAACGTATGAGGTTCATTTTCCATGCAGATACGTTGGCATGTAGGTACTGCGTATGTACATTTGACCGGTCCGTAGTCTAGTGGTTAGCGCTGCGGACTCATAAATGGAAGGTCGTTTGTTCGCACAAAAAAATATACCACGTATATTTTTAAATATGCTTTTCTCTGAGTGAAAAATTCACATACCTTTACTTTGTTAAACGATCACAAAAGCCATACAGCTACTCGGTCTTGCTTGAGAATCGACGCTTTATATAGTGACGACCAAGCTCTTAGACCAGAGCTCTTGAGGTGTGATTCACACAAAAACAGCGCTCACCCAATAAATCAACAGTGGAAGCTTTTAATGCAGCTCTACCCCATGCATTTTAGTGCTATCTTTCGTTGACCGTGCGCTCTATTTAGTGCCTTTTTGAAATTTCCAAAACCCAATTCGCAATGCTTTAAGCAGATTTTAACAAAGAGTCAAATGTTTATTTCTTAATTAAAGTAATTTGCCTTGGTTTATAGAACCATACTGCAAACTTCGTTGAAAATTTAATATTTTGGTAATTTGTGCTTTATTTAAATGAAATTTTCATTTATTTATAAATTGAATTAAATTAAAGGTTTTCATTATAGATATGTCACAAACTGATATATATTTTTCATGTAAATATTCCACAATCTGTCAGTTTTTATTATTTTCCGAAATTGAACATATTCCCTCTCGAATTGTGTCCCGAATACAGATTTAAAATGTAGGACATATCCCCTTTTGACAAACAGTTATTTACATGTATGCATATACTTACATATTAATTCGTGCACCTCAATATTCGTTATGGACGTGTCTCGCATCTCGATATTTTATTGAGACTTATTCAATTTAACTACCAACCACACTAGGTGTAACATTTTCATAAAAAAAGACATAATAAAGTGAAACATAAAAAAATCATGAAAATTGTTTAAAAATGCACCCAATTTAAAGTTCCAAAGTTTATAATCTATCAATGAATATTTAATTCTTAAATTTCAGCTCATTGAAAGTTGACACGTTATGAAGATGTTAAATGTCAAAATAATCAATATTTTACAATATGATTTTTCAGTTTAGTATTAATACCTTCATATTAGATAGTAAACATGATTTTAGAGAGATTTCGTATTCATGCAAAGACACGCTCACTAAATAAATTTTCATGTGTAGAATATAATTTATTTAGTACAAGTTACAATTTTTTTTGGATTTTACATTAATATTTAATGCCTGCCCACAAACAGACACGTGTCAGTTCACTCTATTTGCTAACACATGATAAATGTGAACCATTTTTGTACGGTATCAATGATCAGTCTCATATCAATCATTTCAGATGTTTGTATAAAAATCAGCGGAGTAACTTTTATATGCAGCTCACACGGCGCTGATATATGTATGTACGAAATTATACTCAGTTTAATTTTTTCTCTAGTTATACTTTAACTTCCCAATTGCTCGTAAACCAAAGCGTTCCTACATTGAGGTTGTACAGTATTCGGTATCAATGGAGCCGGGGGCAAAACCAATTTAGTTTGGTTAAAGAGACACAAAATAAATTCGTCCCTGTCTCTCTTATACCATATCTCCCTCCTTCCCTCTCGCTCTAATGCCGTATATCCAATTCCTGAAAAGATTTAAAATAAATACAAAGACATGTTTATTCTAAAGAGATGCCGATCCAATCACACGACATCATCTGCCTTTGATGTATCATTTAAGATATCCCATATTTTGATTCAGATATCTCATATTATTTCAGTACATTACTCACTCAGTATGGCTCATGTTCAGATAAATTACACAATAATATAAATGACAAGATAAATGAAAACCATCATAGAAAAATATAGTTTTTTTCTTCACTTGAGTTTTAGTATTTCGAGCGCTTTCGACGATGTTATCTCATCATTATAAAATTGTTTAGTTAAAATAGCAGACCTATGTTTAAAATGTGATATTCTAAAGATTTAAAGTTCGATATTGTATCTGAATAACTCTCTTGTTATTTTCTTGAAATTGATGAAGTAGTATCGTCGAAAGCGCTCAAGATATCAAAACTCAAGTGATGAAGAAAAAAGTGTAGGAACTGTTTTATTAATCTAAAAAATAATCTACACAAGTAGAACACACAAACCTTTAAAATTTTATTTTACTGGCCCAGGGCCATTTATTTCTTTTACATTAATATCGTCGACCGAGAGGGGGAGAAAGGCACTCAATCTCAAAAAGGACAATCCTATAAGTACATAATATGTCAGACATCTATGGTGAAACGAACCGTGGCCCTTTGGTTTTGTACCCACCAACTGAGCTATGAATCGGACTTGTTAGTTGAGGACTCTATTTTGTGAAAAGGAATCCAATTCACGAACCTATTTTTCCTGAAATATACAATTCATGAATTATTGATTCATTATCATTACACAATGTCATTTGTTAACTCAGGGTCAAAACTATCATCAAGAGGTCCGATGGAACTAGAATCGTCAACGCTACCATCTTTTTATTTGGTCTTAGTGCCTTTTAATTCATTGTACAAAAAGAGGATAAACTCTTCCAGTACCAGCCAACTAACGGATATACTTTTAATCCCCTTTCTCCAGACCGTGCTCGACAAACTATCTGTACTGTCTGTAGCAGTAGAACACGGGTCCTCATTGTGTAAGAACTCATAAATACAGGATTGTTATTCCATTAGTGGCATTCGAATGTGGAACTTCCGGTTGGCGCCAGAACGCTGCGCCGGAAATTGGCTCGTGACGTCACATCCGGTCGCCATTTTACCTAAACTACAGCCTTCATTATGTTGTACATAGAGCTACAAATACAATAATGTCTGCTTTAACGATTTTCCAAACTGTGGCACAGATTTTATGTCTACAGCTGTTTGCCTATTGATTGCTAAATAATTCGAATCTAAAATTTGCAATGCTTTGAGCTGTACATTATCAAGTCCACAAAGGATTAATTAAAGCCATTTTGTTGTGTGGCAGCTGAACCAGGACAATCCAGAAATACGAAACGGACCCCCTAAAGGCATTCGAGGTGTAGATTTAAAAGAAGATGACCAAGACCGGTCCATAGTCTAGTGGTAACGCTTGAGACTCGTAAATGGAAGGATGTGGATTCGAATCCCAGCGGGGCACAAAAAATATATCATTTATATTTTAAAACATGCTCTTAGCTGGGTTGAAAAAATCATATACCTTTACCAAAGATCAGTCACCAAAGGTCCATCCAGGCTTACAACAACTGGGTCTTGCTTGAGCATTGGCGCTTTCTAAAGCAACGACCAAGCTCGTAGAGGGCCTTTGAGGTGTGATTCACACAAAAACAGCGCGAAAATATGTTGCAGGAAGAAGTATAAAGAAAATACTGAACTCTTGAAGACAGAAACCAAACTTATAAAGCACTTGATAAGCCATAGTACTTTTCACAGTAACATTTTTGAAGGAAAAATGTTGGAAAGACGTTGCCCAAGAGCTTCCATGATTTGAAGTGGCTCATGGATGTCTCCTCCTATTCACAGCTCAAGAGGATAACAATCCAAGGAATACAAATACAGAGTAAATGTGAAAGGAAAAGGATGTAAGGGACGACCAAGAAAAGTATGGAGTGATCAGATTGAAGAGATTGTGAAATAATGGGATATACAAAGTGAGTGTAAAAGAACAAAAGGTATTAAAAAGGTGATGGATATGAATGAATTGAAAGAGGTACGCAAGGATGGGAAGAAATGGAGGCAGCTCTGCAGAGGCTTCTGCCACCCCTAGCGAAACGGTGACAAAACTACAGTTACAGTTACAGGATACGAATGACTAGCACAACAAGTCACTGCCTTTTGAAGAAAATGACGATAAACGATAACTCAATTGGTGTAGCGTTGCGTTCGTTTACTGCCCAGAACGTTAGGGTTCGATCCCCACCAAGGATGTCAGAAATTATTTCCAGTTCGGTGTTTAATTCAAACCCAAAATCACAGTACCGGCAAAACTTACTCAGACATAAAAATTGAGGGCCTAACCTCTAGGGATGCAGGGAAACCCCCACTTGAAAATAATTGGTCGGGGAAAGTCTTACCTGTGAAAAAACCCTAACCGGCACAAATAATACGTTCCACTATCCACAATGCCAAAAGATAAATTATTTTCATTTTCTACTTTTTGATATGGTAGACTAAATTTTAAATGGATGTGTAACCCTGTGGCAATTCATTTTCTGAACATATTGAGCTAACGTGAGTGTCTCAGATAAATGCACCTTTTCTACGAGAGAAAACACTAAAAACATGTGAAAATCCTGTACTTTAGAAGTTTTTCATGAGCACTGCCTTATAATTGGTTCACTTACAATGAGAAGTCTATAATCTATAATCTCAGTTGCAAGGATATATTTATTTAAAGCTCTCAGATGTATGCCCACAAACCAACACGTGTAGTTCGCGCTTACAAATGCTGAATTTGTACTTACAAATAAAATCCAAACCTCAAATGAACATAAGCCCCACAACTTTTGCCGACCTTCCCTGACACAGGGTTGACATTGGCAAAGTGAACCATTTTTTACAATATGGGTGGTCAGCCTCATACCAACCTATAAGTCAAGGAATACTAATAATAAATTACGTTTAAATATAAAAAAGGACACAACCTTAAAAATAAATCTATACAAAAAAAAGTCAAAAATAGTCAAGAGGTAACTCCCAATAAAATGTGTTTTCCGCGATATCTCAAAAAAATTAATCAGTACTTTTATACTTTTACCTCTAAAGTAGCGATATACAAAGTTATTTTTTTATGTTTTTGAAATAAGCAAATTCACAATTATTATATTTTTAAGTGTAAATCTATTTACAAAGTAAAAGTCTATTTTAAAAATTCAAATGGATAAAAACAGAGTTTTACTTCACTTTTTTTTTTTTGCTCAAACATTTTCTTTATGATTCTGCTCCTGAAGATGTCTCATGTTTGAGCAAAAAAAAAAAAAAAAAAAGTGAATTAAAACTCGGTTTTTATCCATTTGAATTTTAAAATAATTCACAATTATTTTATTTTTAATTGTTTTCTCCAACAAAAAATTTTTCTACCTATATTTAACCGTACTTCTTGTACAAAGTTCCGTTAGTTTAGCACCGCAGCGTTGCACAGTTAGTATAATTTAAACAGAGGGCATAATTTCCCAGCGGCCTGCACTTTCCGCGGTTCAACTTCCGTAATGTTATTTTTCTTGCAAACTCTCATAACAACTAAAATATCTTTCAGTTAAAAAGTTCCCTTCAAAAGTATACTAAAGTTGCATGGAAAAAGCGTAAAATACTTTTTTTATTGTAATAATATAAAGTACCTATATTTTAAGTCAGGGGTGGCGAACCTGCGGTCCACGCTCTTATTAAACATTTCTTCGATCCGCCCCGTTCTAACGCAAACAAATATTTTTTTTATTGGTTGCTGAAGACATTTGTAATTACACAGCGATTTATCCCTCCGAGATTTTTTTTTAAAATGCGTACATAAAACATTACTGCTCCACATTTGACAAAAATATAAGTTTTGTAAATTTTATACACTTTCGGAGTGAAAATTAATACTAAATATTTAATTACAAAAACTGTATTATAAAAAAAAACATTGTTTTATTTTCACACTTTCTTTGAGTTAAAATGCCTAAGCGCTATCGAACAGTGTCCATCCACCTTCAGAGGTTAACTGAGGTAAAAATATTTAGTAATTAACAAATACCTAGTCCCTTTTCCCTACTAACAGTACCTACCCGAGAAAACCCACCCACTTTCTCTCCCCTTTCTTCAATTTTGATCCTTTTGTTTTTACGTCAGTTAGCCTCTGAAGATGGACGGATAAAGTTGGATAGTGCTGAGGCAATTTAACATTAATAAACTGTGATAATAAAAAATAAAAATTTGAAATTAAAAGTTTTAAGGCTTCCCTATGGTTTGATGGCGTCTCTAAATATAGGTTACCATTTTTATCATAATTTAAAGTACATATAGTAATGTATTAAATATAAATGTTGGTAGGTTTTCGGGTAATCCGTTGACTATTACTATTTTCTAGCCGACGTTTCGGATCGGTATCACGATCCCTTATCAGGGCGGTCCTCCTGTGTGTAAGGTTGGCCTATACAGTATATAGTTAATGCATTTTTTCCTTGTTTATCTTTTTTTTCAAAATACCAAAATTGGACTGGCTAAGCAAATATCCAAGCGTCTTTTTTGTTGATTAATAAAGTAAAGATATTGAACTTTGTCGTAAATGTACTTTTTTTTGTATACATCCCAACATTTGAATACAAATGTGTTACGACTTTGGCGCGCATCATTCTGTTTTATTCCTACTATAGGCAATCAGTCATACGTGTCGTTTTTGCGTGAATACATAAGTTCTTCTTCTTCCTCCAGTGCCGAGTCAGATGCTTCCAACGATGACTATTAAAAAATTAAATTAGGCTGATTTATTTGGTGAGCGCTGTTTTTGTGTGTATCACACCTCAAGAGCCCTCTGCGAGCTTGGTCGTCGCTGTAGAAAGCGCCAATTCTCAAGCAAGACCCAGTTGTTGTAAGGCTGGATGGACCTTTTGATGACCGGCCTTTGGTAAAGGTTTATGAATTTTTCAACCCAGCGAAGAGAAAATTTGAAAATATAAATGGATTTTTTTTGTGCTCCGTCGGGATTTAAACCCACAACCTTCCAGTTACGAGTCCGAAGTGTTACCACCTGGACTACGGACCGGTCTACTATCCCTTGGGAAAACATCCCCTTATTCTCTTGCAGCTCGAAACAATCCTTCCACTGTCCTCCCTGTCTAGTCGCGGTTACTCGTACAATAGAACAATGAAATCTGATTCATATTCTTCGCGCTACCCGTGATCTAGCAACAATGCCACAAGGAGTGTCACTCGAGGTATCCTATCAGCTTCAGTAATATCAAACCACTTAATTTTAAAGTCATTGGCACGTCTCTGATGTAGAGATTCTTGTTTTGGCGTACCGTTGCTTTTACTTCACGTGAAAGGCCTTCCGCCACTTGAGAAAAAATAAAGCTTTGGATGAGCGTTCATGTACTGTGGGTCCTTTTGACACATATATACAAGGCCTACTTTCCAATGAAATGTGTGGCTTGGAAAAAAATAATCTAGAAGTCACATGAAAGAAATATGGCGCGCTGAAAAAAAGGTATGCATTGTAACAAATATAAAAAAGATTTAAGGATTTTTATTGCGCAATTTTATCAAGCTTGTCAAAACGCTAATCTCAGCTACCGTGTTTGTTTGAAATAAAGCAACGCTGGTTTTATTCTCGCTGGCTCCTTGACGGTAACTGGTTGAAAAAAATTCACATAAATGGATATTGCATGAAAGTTAACAAAATAATCAATTATTATTTTACGACGTTAACCATTGTTTCTGGCCAGACAAAAATAGGTAAGTGAATTTAATTTCTCTACACAAATTTATTTAAAAAACGTTTTTGTTATTCAGCGGTCAGAGTTACAGCGGTCGCAGTTAGAATGGAATGCTAGAACGACCGTCTGTAGAGGGCATTGTAAATAATATAAAATACACGTTCCATCTTATATATCAGTATCCATATACTAATATGATTATGTAATATGTATGTATATACTCTGCCATCTTAGGATTATGTTGTAAAATATGTTTTTACGGGTTTTTCTCGTTTTATGTTAAATCGATATATTTTTTACTGGATGTCCGTAATATACTATACTTGTATTATATTTAAACCGTACATATTATTATTGCCTTGGAAAACTGCTTTTTTTATGAAGATATAAAAGTTTTCGGTATTTTTTATCCGTCTTTATCAAAAGAAAGTTCAGGCCAATGTTCAGCAGGAAAGAGATGCGTGCACTGTAGAAACGCAACTGAGCTTCACATATAGTGCAACTTCTTGCCTGCGTTATCCCCGCATGTGGTGATTTGGGACCTATTTATTTTTACGGGTAAGGGGGCCGGCCTCACACCAACCACTTCAGTTAAAGTGGGGTAATTTTAATTAACTAAATGGAATTATACTTTTAATAGTCACTGAAAATTCATTATTAATTCTACAAATGACTCGAAAGAATACATTTTTTTCTTTTTTTAAACACTGTCACAGTTCTCATCAAGATCATCTTCATCATCATACTTCACGTTGAAGAAGCCCATCATAGAAATGGGCGAAACGTCCGGAAGCTCAAGCTGCCACAGACCACGGCAACAGATCCCGAAAAACATCACTCCAGCAAACACTGTTTTGTTTCCACTATTATTGTATACATCACAAATTAAAAACGTTTTTGATCCTCAGACGGATCAGGTTAACGAAACATATTTCGTTTTCAAAACGTAGATAATATTTTCACGAATTTTCAATTTCTACAAAGATTGGTATGATGCTGACCCCCTATGATGTTAAAAATGGTTCACTTTGCCAATGTCACCCCTGTTGCAGGGAAGGTCATCAAAAGTTGCTGAGTTTATGCTCATTTAAGGTTTGGTTTTTGAATTGTAAGTACACATGCAGCATTTGTGAGCGAGAACTTACACGTGCCTGTTTGTGGGCATGCATTTAATATGAACTTTAAATGTTAATATTCCTTTGCAACTTAGATTAGATAAAATCAGATACAGTAAAGCTCATCAGTTACACGTCACTAGTTAGTAGTTAGATAAGGAAACAAAAAAAAAAGAATATTTTACAATCCTAATGAATTAAAAACCTCGTTTCAAGTTAATAAAAAGTGTTGTAAGATGCATTTTTCTCTGCTAAGCTCTCTACCGTCGTCGTGATGGAAGAGCTAAGTGCAAATTAATTAACCAAGTTGACGCGGCACTTAGCTCCCTTCACCCTAACGACCTTTGTCTCGTCACCGCGTCCCCTCGCAGCTTGATCAACGTCACCTCGACCAAACGACACCAAACAGGAGACCAGCAACACGGCTGGCTGCCACAACAACATTAAGAACAATGGCTACATGCAACACTAACTGCGACACTAAATACGATATCAAATACTACGCAATATACGTCGATTCCTACGATATCAATTTGACAAGAACTGCGATTACAGCTACGGTATTTACTTAAACAGCTACAACAAAAGTTAAGATATCTAGCTACAGTTTTATCTATTGCTCCAGCTTTGACAAAAGTCGAAGAACGAAATCAATTGCAACATCAGCTATAAATAAAGCAGCAAACTTGAGTACAACACAAGCTACTAATTATTATTACGATTAAAGTTACATCAACTACGAGAAAAGCTACAAACACTAGCTACGACATCAACTTAAACACTAGTTACGACATCAACTACGACAATAGCTACGACATTAACCACGACAATAGCTACGATAGCAACTAAAACACTAGCTACGACATCAGCTACAACAGAATCTACGGCAACAATATAAACATTAGCTACGACATCAACTACAACAATAGATACGACAACAATACAAGCATTAGCTACGACATACACTACGACAATAGCTACGACATCAACTACGACAATAGTTACGACAGCAACTACGACAAAAGCTGCGACATCAACTACGACAATAGCTACGACAGCAACTACTACAAAAGCTGCGACATCAACTACGACAATAGCTACGACAATAGTTATGACAGCAACTAAAATACTAGCTACGACATCAACTACGACAAAAGCTACGACGTCAACTAAAACACTAGCTACGTGATCAACTAAAACACTAGATACGGCAAAAGCTACGACATAAAGTACAACACCATCTACGACAAAAGCTGCATTTAAGAAAAATTATGATTCCATCCAAAAAATCAATTCCAATGGTTCCTGCTAAATCAACAATTTTAATTGAGAATCAAATCACCTAACACGGAAATCAACTTTGGTGGTGTGATTCAAAATAGACATCTTTATTTCGTTTGGAAAACATGCAAGCATTTGCTTATTGTAAAGTATTCCAGATTAACCGGATCAATTTGATCATTTCTGTTTAGGAACTGAGGATCTCTCAGCTCAAATCCGTCTAGTTTTTATCGATCGGTCGCTATAAGGGTGCAAATTTCTGTCGAATAAATTGTTAACGATCGTTTTAGGTTTTAAAGATACTCATTTAGAAAATATGATCCTCTGTAATATTGCTAGCCAGTGAACACGGTGATATGAATCAAATTCGAAATTTTAACTGGAATTTCTCAGAATGTTTGCAGTTTTTCAACCGTCCGTGCATTTAGCGTATTGTAGCTAAAAAATCTGGGTTAAATTTTGAAGCAAAAAATGCTAATTTGCCTCATAAACAACGTGGCGTGCACGGATGGTACGGCGGCATTTAAAAATTGTGCATTTCGGTAAAAATTAAAAGCCAGACCAGATCAGCTGATAGGAGAACGAATCCTTCAGCGCGGAGCAACCCTAGCTGAAACCGGATGTGGTATCTAGCCTCTAGCACAACACTATGAGATGCTATAGATGACGATAGATGGTTAGTGGTTGGTTGCTGGTGGGAAGTGGGCAGTAGATACTTGCATGTTCAGGCATGCACATAAAATCTTAATGCTATTATAGCTTTTTACATCATTATTTTAGTCACTTCAGTCTTGAGCTTGCAGTTTTTTTCTCCTTAATATTTCCTTGTATGATGAAATATCCAATATTCTTCTTTCTAAAACAAGCAAAAGGTGTATATTTTTTGATGCTCTTAGTTTAAGTTTTTTTTTAAATTTGTGAAGAGGAATGCGTCTTGAAGAGGAAGAAAGATTACCCCTTGAACAGAAAGAGGAATTCACTAGGCAATCCTGGTCAGATGTGGGTTTCAACATAATCAATTGATAATTCACTCTTTTTTATTTTTTATGAACTATTAATAAAAAAATACTAAATTACACCTGATGGGTGAACTAGAGTTAAAATTACCGCCAAGGTCGGCCCAACGGAACTCTAAACAGCGTTTGTTTTCAAACACGCTAGTCGAAGTCACCGTCTTGATGCGCTTAGCATTGATCAAGTTTTTTTACATTTAAAGTATGCAAGGACAGGAAGAAGTGGCGGCTAATCTGCAATGTTGATTTCTAATGTTGGTGTATTCATTTGCTACATTTTTTGCATAGGAAATTTTTGACTTTTTTTGTATAGATTTCTTTGTAAGGTTTTGTTCTTTTTTATATTTAAATGTAATTTATTATTCATATTCCTTGACTTATAGGTTGGTATGAGGCTGACCACCCATACTGTAAAAAATGGTTCACTTTGCCAATGTCACCCCTGTTTCAGGGAAGGTCGGCAAAAGTTGTGGGGCTTATGTTCATTTGAGGTTTGGATTTTATTTGTAAGTACACATTCAGCATTTGTAAGCGCGAACTACACTTGTTGGTTTGTGGGCATACATCTGAGAGCTTTAAATGAATATATCCTTGCAACTTAGATTATAGATTATAGATTATAGAAACATTATAGAATATCACACATAAAAGAAAATGTCACCATTGCTGTGTGTTCTCCATATTTCTAAAATACTTCTTCTGCACTCTTATTATTATTCTTTTGTAAAGAGGTTCGTGAAGTGGACTGCAAATCAACAACCTATTTTGCCGGGCTAGAAACAGGTATTAACATTTAAATTAATAATAACTCATTGCTTAGTATTATAATGAATCATTCATTAATGATAACCCAATGGCATCTATTGAACCAGCGTCAAAGTTATTGTCGATAGGATATGACATGGCACAGCCTGGTTTCAAACTTGTGATTGTTTTAATAACGCAAATTCAAGTGCTGACGCCTTACCCTCGACCATACCCATGAAAAAATCACTATGAAAATAGTTCCTCTTTTTTATGAGTGCACTCATTTAACCACTATCCACTGTGCGCTTTCCCAGCGTGACAAATGGCTCCACTTTCCATTGTCTACTGGCCTGGTGCGACCGTTGTCTATGCTCCTGGAGTTTTGCCAAAACAAGATGGCGGCCAGGGCATGTTTACAGTTCACGACAGATCCGCACACACACAGTGTCACGGGCTGAAATATAATGCTCAGCTGGGCTACTTAGCCGGGAGGAGCTGCTGCTGCAATTAATAAGTGGATATCAGGCGAGTGCACCGTGTAGAGGCAAATATATCCCGGGATATATCATCTGGCATTTCATAATAACAACAAAGCCTTCTCCTACGTCTTCTCCGTCTTATCATACAAGGATAGATTGAGAGGAGAAGAATTCAAGGACATCGAAGACTGAATAACCTGCGACAATTTTGTAAAAAAAAGCACCAAATCTGTTTTTAAAGATGCAGCATATAACGTAAACATAATGAAGATGAAATAAAAATAATGATAATAACAATATTGCACGAGGCTCATTTATTAGTTCCTTTACTATTTAATAAGTTATATTAAACCTGATCTTCTACACTATAAATTTTTGTCAATGTAAACCCTGTTTCAGGGAAGAGTGGCAAGAGTTTCTGGGATAATATCCTTCCTCCTTCTTCATATTGTCATACAGGGTAATATTGAGGGGAGGAACTCAGGGACGCCGAAGGACATCGTGGCTGAAAAACCTGCGACAAGTTCAACAAAGGCACGAAATCTTTATTTCAAGCCGCATAATCCAAGATCAAAATAGCCATGATGATCGCCGGTCTTCGATAAAAGTGGCACCTAAACAAGAAGAATGTGTAAGCGCAAATTTACACGTGTCTGCTTATAGGCATGCACCAAATATGAATTTTAACTTAACAAATATGTTTTATTTTATAAATTCCATAGGAAAAACCAAGTTTCAATTCACTTTTTTTTTGCTCAAACGTTTTCGCCTTTTCAGGAGCATAATTGTTATACATATTTTTAATATTTTTTTATTGATAACAATGATGCTCCTGAAGATGCCTTATTAGGCGAAAACGTTTGAGCAAAAGATAAAAATAAAGTGATTTAAAAATTATGTTTTTCCTATTTAATTAATAAAAAAAGTTCAAAGGACTTTCACTGTGTTAACAGAAATACCCTTAAAAACATAATTTAACAAATATGTTTGTTTACTGTTAAAAATAAGTAAGATTTCAATCATCCACTCACAGTTTATTTAACATTAAAAATAGTATTTTTTTACTTTTGAAAATTTCTACAATATTTCAGATTATGTTGAACAATCCTCATCTAGCAGACGTTTTAAATGTAGTGTTTTCCTTGTTCCAGAGCACTACCACATATTCGTCGGCGACCTCAGCCCGGAGATAGAGACGCAGACCCTGAGAGAAGCGTTCACACCTTTTGGAGAGATATCGTGAGTACCCATTCTTTAGTTCATTCTTGCTCACTCAGAGAATAATCTCCTGAAGAATGTGACTAACACCAATCACCATACACCAAATCGAAGATTAGCAATCTTATTCATAAAGATTTAATGATTTTCTTATATCATTCGTCCACTTAGTGCTTGTTTGTCATATGTCCATCAGAGGTAATTTCACATGAGCAATGTTTGTGTGTGTTCTGGACCATTGTATCTTATGAAAGCTGGAAATTGATTAAAAAAATATTTGAAACAACTCTTTCATTATCGTGTTTTACTTTTTTTCATAGCTCAGATTGTGTATTATAGAATGTGATTCTTAAGACAATTTCATTTAGATGTCATCTTTGAATGAAATGGTAGATAAGCCAAAGCCAAACAAGCACTGGGGGACTGCATGGGACCAGTTCAGAGCAACGCGGCAAGAAAAACAAGGTTGAAGCTTAGGTATGCTCAAACCTTCCTCATACCCGTCCTGTATGTATGTGTCAGAAGGACCCACATCACTTTTCTAAACACGTTTATGAGGCACAATGCGTAGTAACTTCTCTTATCTAAGCAGAAATCTTCATCTGTTTTGAGTACAGACTTGAGCCAGAAAGGACAGACGTCCTTTGTACAATTATAATTTTACCGGGGTTCTTTTAATTTAACTGCGATTTATTTCTTCATCAAGATTTATTTTGCACAATATTGGTTACGCAGTACTCTTCTCGCTCTAGCTTATCGACTTCGCGGCTCAATGTTGAAAGAGACTCTCGCTCTCCATAGAATCTTTGCTCGTTAATATAGGTACGAAAGAGACAATTCTTGCATGTTCTAGAAGATGGTAGGTACTTCCATAATGAATTATACTAGAGCATTGTTCCAGAGACGTCACACACACCAGCAAGCGTGCCTACGAACTAATACTTCTACAAGGATTTTACTAGAGGCAGACGCACACCCCAGAGTGTTCGACGCCATACCAGCGTGTCTAGGCGCACACACTACGAATGCATAGTTCGTAACAGTCCACAATGGATAAGGTAGACTCTTGACAACAAACCTGAAGGCGAGTGCTCGTGTTTCCCGAGACCACAGTGACAATGAGGAATACTGTTTCAAATCCAGTAGTGTTAATGAGGTCACTGATACCTACCTACAGTTGTCGCTAAGAAGTTGTTACTTTAAGTACTTACCTAAAATAATTGTTTGTAACAAGTGGATAATTGTTGCTAAGGGTGAAAATTTTAAAGGATTCCTACTTACATGTAGTTTAGCAAAGGAGCAACAAGCCGCTGATTCCGGGAAGGTCGGAAAACACTTGCAAGGTGTATGTTCATTTAAGGTTTGTTTTTTTTTAAATTTTATATACCTAGATGGAAGGAGCATGTAGAAACAACTATTGAAAGACTAAGGAAAATTTACTATGTATTCCGCAAAATTAGAGATATTCTAGAGGTAAAAACTTTGAAATCTACCTATTTTGCGCTTGGACAGTCATTGATGCAGTATGGAATGGTCGGATGGGGCGGCACATTTAAAACAACACTCGAGCCTCTTAGGGTGGTGCAGAGAATGGTTATCAAAATAATGTTAAAGAAGCCTTTCGACTATTCCACATTGCAATTATATCATGACTTTCCGGTGCTAACAATTGACCAATTGTATAAGAGAGCGGCTCTCTACCAAGTTCATAAGGATTACTTTATCCACGGATATAATCCGGGGGATATTGTAATCCCGAGTGGTAGATCGCGTAGAGAGTCGCTTCTAATCAAAGTTCCTAGAAAGAATACAGCAACCGGCCAACATCACTACGATTATTTGGGTGTAAGGTGGTACAATGCACTTTTTTCCAGGTATAAGCATGATAAGCACGCAGATCCTAAGGCCATTAAGTACATGATCAGCAAATATTTGAAAGAGGTGTAAATAGTTGAGTGTTTATATTTAATTGGTTTTTTGTATATTATTCTTATCATTATTATTTTTGTTATTTTTTTCATATATCTACATATGTGTATATATGTATAATTCCTATTTCTGTATTTTCTATTTAAACATGTTACCTCTTTATGTTATTTTATTTTATTTTTTGTCTTTCTGTTTTTGCTGAGTAAATGACTAAATGGTGTATATATTATTTTTGTTTTTTATGATTTTTATCTATTAAGTGATTAATTTTAAGTTAAGATAAGTTGGAATCCTCCCCAAAACACAAGCTATGCTTACTTTGGGGAGTATTTATTGTAATTAGATTTTTAAAATTTATTTCTATTGTAATACTTTGTACATATTGATAAAAACAATAAAGACCTTATGAATATTATGAATATGAATACACATGCAGCATTTGCCTGCTCAAATTTACACGTGTCTGTTTGTGAGCATGCATTTTATATGAAATTTAAATGTTAATATATATTTTCAACTTAGATTATAGATTATTATCGATTACAATAACAGGTTTACAAAACTCTCCACGGCACATTGGATACCTTCTTTACCTCGGAAGTGCATATCTCTCTGCTCTGATCAGCAGTATAGAGGAATCTCCTCACTTGTTTCCTGCTTATCTTGCGACATCACATTTCTGCTGCCAAAAGACAATGGCCCTCCAGCTCCTCCAGATTATGATGATGCACACTCTGCTAGGCTTCCCTCTTCTTGTAACTTAGCCAGAGAAATTACATGTTCTACTATAATACCGTATAGGCCAGCGGATTACAACCTTAGGTCATTTCAGCTCCACTCGATAGCTCAGATGATAGAGTGCTTGCATTCCGTGCCAGCAACTCGGGTTCGAATCCCACTGAGGGTGTCTGAAATCTGTAATCTAAGCTGCAAAGATATTTTAATATTCAAGTCTCATATTAAATGCATACCCACAGACAGGCGCATGTAGGTTCGCGCCTACACATTCTGCATGTGTGCATACAAATAAAAAAAACATGAACATAGACTCAACCAATTTTTACAGCACAGGGGGTCAGCCTCATGCCAAATGTTTTTTTCCCGTTTCTTTGTATATTTCAAAACTCAAAATAAAATGCTGGCAAAGTTTACTCAGCCTTCGCAAGAAATGAGTGATAGATCCCTCGGGAGCTGGGAAACCCCCATTTAAACTGAAGTGGTTACATGAAGCCGGCCCCCTTACCTGTAAAAATAAATAGATTCACTCGCCACATGCGAACCCTTTAAGGAGACCGCGGCAAAAGAAGTTACGCTACATGTGTATTGTGTAGCTTAGTTGCGTTGCTATTTAAAGTCTCTAATTAGTGGTTCATTTTACCAATATCACCCTTTTTTAAGGGAAACTTGGAAAAAGTTGCATTTGAGATTTGGGTTTTTATTTTGCATGTACTTTTGCAGCCTGAGTATAAGTAAAATGTTAGCCTTACGTCAACCACTTCAGTTGAAGTGGGAGTTCCCCAGCTCCCGAGGAGGCTGATACTCATTTCTTGTAAAGGCTGAATAAACCTTGTCGGTATTTTATTTTGATTTTGAAAGAAACTCCGAAACCGGAAATCATTTCATACACCCTTGGTGGAATTCGAATCCGAGCTCTCGGCATGGAATGCAAGCACTCTACCAACTGAACTACCGACCGGACAAAAAAACAAAGAAAATAAAATGCAATATCATTAATTGATGAGGTATTCACTTTGTAACCTTTCACTTTTAAATATTAAAACTAAAGTACGTTTTACAGCAAGGGTAGTTGAATTTAATTTATTTCTTATAATCAGGGTGTTTTATAATCAATGACCGGTCCGTAGTTCAGTGGTAACACTTCGGACTCTGAATGAAAGGTTGTGGGTTCGAATCCCGGCGGAGCACAAAAAATATACCATTTATATTTTCAAATTTGCTCTTCGCTGGGTGGAAAAATTCATAAACCTTTACCAATGACCAGTCAAAAAAAGGTCCATCCAACCTTACAGCAACTGGGTCTGGCTTGAGAATTGGCGCTTTGTAGCGACGACGACCAAGCTCGTAAAAAGGTCGATAACTCAATTGGTAAAATGCTTGCATTCCATGCCGAGAGCAAGGTTTATTCAGCCTTCACAAGAAATAAGAACCAGCCCCCCCGGGAGCTGGGAAACCCCCACTTCAACTGAAAGTGGTTGGTGTGAGGCCGGCCCCCTTACCCGTTAAAAAATAATAGGTTCCGAATCGCCACATGCGAACCCTTCGGAGAAAATGCAGGCAAGAAGTTACACTAAATGTGTAGCTTCTATAATCTATAATCTAAGCTGCAATGATATGTTAACATTTAAGGCTCATATTAAATGCATGCCCACAGACAGGCACATGTAGGTTCGCGCCTACACATTCTGCATGTGTGCATACAAATAAGCAAAACCTCACATGAACATAAACCTTGCAACTCCTGCCGCCGTTCCCTGAACCGGGGTGGCATTGCCAAAAGTGAACCGGTTTTTACAGCACGGGTGGTCAGCCTCATACCAACCTATCAGTCAAGGAGCTTAGTTGTTGCTGGAGCTTTTTTGGAGCTTAGCTTAGTTGCGTTTTAGGGTTGCGCATCACTGTTCCACTCAGATAATACGAGTCTTCCCATCGCAGCTCTCTTCTCCACTTTTCAAATTCTTATTAGAAGAGACAGCTACACAAGTATGAAACCTTGCGTTCACACTACACCACAGCGTCTACCATAAAATGTACGGAAACTGCAAAAGCGCGTCCAGTAGAACGTTTAGATTCCTTATATATTTTATAAAACGTAAGGTTTAAGGTTGTAGGTACTCGGAGAGCAGGCTGATATTTCCATAATTCCAGCGATTCAAAAGAATTATCTTAGCATACATTATTTTCCCTTTTATATAATTAATGCTAATTTCATCAAAGCGAATGAGAATTTACTTTGCAGGATGCTTTTTCTATTAGCACTAATGGCAGCTGTAAAATATAATGTTAATGTTAATTTAATTAATTTCTTAAAAATGTATTAACATATTTTTGTTAATTTTAATTGAAATTATTTTGTTTTATCCTACACAGTTTTATTTTTGTTTAAGTATTTTATGTTACGTGAAAACGCGTCAATTTTTTTTTTATCATTTTTTTGTTTCACATTGTCAATGTCACCCCTGTTTTAGAAACGGTCAGCAAAGAGATGAAGGCCAACTAATATTTTGTTGTTGTTACTCGACTTATAGGTAAGTATGACTCGACTATAATCTATAATCTAAGTTGCAAGGATATATTCATTTAAAGCTCTCAGATGTATGCCCACAAACAACACGTGTAGTTCGCGCTTACAAATGCTGAATGTGTACTTACAAATATAATCCAAACCTCAAATGAACATAAGCCCCACAACTTTAAGAATATGACTCATAAGTCATATTCGACTTATTAGTCAAGTTCCTTGACTTATAGGTTGGTATGAGGCTGACCACCCATACTGTTAAAAATGGTTCACTTTGCCAATGCCACCTCTGTTTCAGGGAAGGTCGGCAAGAGTTGCAGGGATTATGTTCATTTGAAATTGAGTTTTTTATATTGTAGGCCCACATGCGGCATGTGTGAGCGCGAAATTATGCGTGTCTGCTTGTGGGAATGCCTTTAATATGAATCTTAAATAATACATATCTTTGCAACTTAGATTTAGATTTTAGATGACGCTGACCACACATAATGTAAGAAATGGTTCACTGCCACCCCTATTGCAGTAAAGGTCGGCAAAAGTTTTAGGACTTATGCTCATTTGATGTTTGTCTTTTGTATTGTAAGTATTTATTTGGCCGGTCCGTTGTCCAGTGGCAACACTTCGGGATCTTAAATGGAGGAAGTTGCACCCTTATTTTTTACCTTAATTAATTGAATGTTTTGCTTTTAATTTTCCAGAGACTGCCGGGTAGTGAGAGATCCACAGACGCTAAAATCCAAAGGCTATGGGTTCGTGTCCTTCCTCAAGAAAACTGTAAGTGCCTTATCAATTAATATTGTCCATCAATTATTCCTTGACTTATAGGTTGGTATGAGGCTGAACACGCAACTAAGCTACACATATAGTGTAACTTGTTGCCGCGTTATCCCCGAAGGGGTCGCATGTGGCGAGTTGAACCTATTTATTATATTATAACACCCAGACTGTAAAAAATGGTTCACTTTGCCAATGTCACCCCTGTTTCAGGGAAGGTCGGCTAAAGTTGAAGGGCTTGTATTCTTTTCAGATTTTGATTATAATTTGTAAGTACATATACAGCATAAGTAAGCGCAAACTTACGTGTTTGCTTGTGGGTATGCATTTAATATGAATTTTAAATGTGCAACTTCGATTATAGATTATTGTCGCATAAAATACACATGTGGCTCCTACCAAACTCGCCTTATATACCAGTGATAAAGAAAAGTCTAGAGCCCATTACAGCGTATCTAGGACTCTTCCATTGCTCGGTTGGTAGAGTGCCAGAGGTAGGGTTCTATCCCCACCAAGGGTGTCATAAATGATTTTCCGTGTCAATGTTTATTTCAATCCAAAACTAAAAATACCTGAAGCCTCTAGGAGAATAATGTTAGTTCTCCCATAAAGGTTGTTTAATATCCAAAAAGTGTACTTAATTTTAAAGTTAATTGCAATTTCTAAATATGTCGAAGGAACATCTATACCCTATGATCAAAGTTGCAAAGATATAGTGACATTATTTTAAGGCTCATATTTAATGCATGCCCAAAAGCAGGCACTTTCACATGCTGCATGTGTACATGCAAAATAAACTAAACCTCAAATAAACATAAATTTTACAACTCCTGCCGCCTATCCCTGAAACCAGGATGGTATTTGCAAAAGTAATCCAAGTTTGTACAGCATTGGGGGTCAGCCTCATTCCAACCTATTAGTCAAGGGACTTACAGGACCATAACTCCAGTTTTAATTTCTCTGTACAATTTGTATGAAGAAATTTGACAGCCTGATCAGCTATCCTCGCGCAGCCAAGTTTCAAAGCTTGCTGTCTATCTATATGTGATAGTAAATATGTCGAGACAATTAGGGTGGTTATAAAAAAGTCTCTATTTGATATACTACACAGCCTGTTTTGTTTCTTCGGTGTTTTTTTTTCTTTCTCTTTTAAAAAGCAGGAATACGACATCTTAAATTTTTTGTTAATTCATTCAAGTGACAGTTTTAATGTTAACCCTCTCCCACTCTGGTACCGTGAATACAGGGTGTGTCTAAAAAATTCAATAAACGCGAACCAAGCCTTTCTCATTAAACTCAACGTCGGACGTTCATTCGTGACTGTACACCCTGTATCCCGAGTATAAAAAAAACGTTACAAAGTCTTCGAGTATTTTGAAATTTAGCTTTTAAAGTGGTTAAGCGCCTCTGTAACTTTTTAGATGAGACTAGAATACTCGATGACTTTGTGATGTCGTAAATGTTTTCATAGACTACGTATTCGGGGTATGGTATATGGGGTGAAAAAACATGAAAAATTTTGTGGTATGGAAATAAAATAGGTCAACAGCTGATCGAGAATATCAGAGCGATTATTATTATTATGGCATAAGTTGTGGGGCTTATGTTCATTTGAGGTTTGGATTTTATTGTAAGTACGCATTCAGCATTTGTAAGCGCGAACTACACGTGTTGGTTTGTGGGCATACATCTGAGAGCTTTAAATGAATATATCCTTGCAACTTAGATTATAGATTATAGGTTATAATTTTTGTTCCTTGATTAAAAAGGTTGGTATGAGGTTGACCAACCATACTCTAAATAATAATGGTTCACAAAGGCAATGTCACATTGTTTCAGGGAAGGGTGGCTAGAGCTGCAGGGCTTCATTTGAGTTTTTTTTATTAATAAGTACATATGCAGCATGTGTAAGAAACTAACCCTTGCCTGCTTATGGGCATTCATTAAATATGAATGTTAATCGTTAATATATATTTGCAAATTTAATTTTCAACTATAGTAAGCTTTTTCCCTAGCAACCCAGCTGGGTGGCAATACCTGTTTTGCCTGTATCGTTTAAACTCAGGTTCATCATTTTGTCCAGCGACCCAAATCAAGGTTAAACCGATGCTATTTTATTTCAAACATACACCAGGACTATCACTCTTGGCCACTCAGCCATAACGCTTACATAATATGATAAATATAAATATTTTTTCAACTTCTATTACAGATATAAGTTTGCAGACATCTGTTAGAAGGGTCACAGCTATCGTTAAAGCGCCTGACGGGACTTGAACAAGCATTGTTTTTTTTTTATTTCAAACACGCCAATCAAAGCCACCATTTGTCTTTGTATCATAGCGTCGTCATGTTAGTATTCAACTATGCCTGCAACTTAGATTAAAAGATAAATTTAAATTAAAAATGATCAGAACGTCCGTCAACATTGCAGCGAACAGCTGGTCTGCTAACTTCTCCGTGAATAATTCATTCACTGCGAGTGCAACTTTCTGATACTCTCCCCGTTTCATGTTATTATCACCTCATGGACAACTCAGCCTTCTCGATATATTGATTTTTATACTAAAAACACTCGGATGCTTGCAATACACGCACAGTTTTGCATGGCAATTTCGCATTTAACCAGAATGAAAGTGGTGAGAAAAAAAAATGGGATGGAATGGTGTAAACATGTAGAAATAATATGATGAAAAATAAACAAAGTGTGTAGGTATAAAAAGGAAATGCGAATGGAAAACCGAAAAAATTATGGCTTGATATTCCTTGACTGATAGATTGGTATGAGGTTGACCACCCATACTGTGAAAAATGGTTCACTTTGCCAATGTCACCCCTGTTTCGGGGAAGGTCGGTAAGAGTTGCAGGTCTTATGTTCATTTGAGATTGGGTTTTTTATATTGTAGGTCCACATGCGGCATGTGTGAGCGCGAAATTATGCGTGTCTGCTTGTGGGAATGCATTTAATATGAATCTCAAATAATACATATATTTGCAGCTTAGATTTAGATTTAGATCAGATTGGTGAATTTGTGAAATAATGTTTTGAATGTTTTTTAGTTTGGAGAAGTTTTATCCACGGTTTCTCAAATCAGTAAATCATCATTTATTTAGTTTTACCTTTAAGGTGGCGATATATTTGTAACTTAGATTGTAGATTAAAGATAGAAATTACATACATGTAGAAGGGAAGTATCACATATTTTTTTCATTGTATAAAATGGTAGAATACCGTCACGTGGGGATAAATTGCACCAAAATACAACTTTTTTTTTTAAATCTTCTGTACAGATCAGGTTTTTACCTTCTCTGTGGTTTTCACTATTACAATCTAGGAACAAGTGTACCTATAACAAGTTTGATACGTTTTAATTTTTTTATGTATACCCGTAAGTTTTATTTTTTAAATTTTATTTTGGTGCAAAGAATCCCGGGGTCCAGAACAACTTTGCACCACAAAAATTTATCTACGTTTTTGGTACTAAAACGCAAATAAGTGCAAAGTTAAAACTATTGTACACGTTTTTTTGCACCATGTGAGGGGTTTTAGCTCAAAGTTGTTTATAAAATTGTGTAATAATTGTGGTAAAATAAGACGCTTGATGGAAAAATCAAAAGAAATTTATTGAAAAATCGAACACAAATGCCATTTCCAATGCTAAAGGTTATAATTATATAAAATAAAAGGTGGAAACCGAAAGATACTATTACGTACATTCTACGAATTTAAAAAAAATTGGTCCAAATGTGGTCGAGTTCCGGGACACTAAAGAAACCTCTTTTAGATTGCATTTTCGGTTCTTTTATGGAACCGACTACATCCTTCCAAGGATATTGAAGGATGTCATCCTGCATCGGCCACTTCCACGATTTGAGAGTTTTTTGCATAGATTTAATAACAACGCCGTCTTTTTTTATTCTCAAAATCTGTCCTGGAAATTTTTCTCCTTCATAGTGAAAGATGACATATTCCCCCACCTTCTTTTTCACAGGTCCTAATGAACACTTCTTAGCTAGTCGTTCTTTTTGTTCCTCTTCCTCTTCCTCAATGCTTCCGTGTGAAGTGTTATCAGATAATGCTTGAGATGTTGGATATTTTGATGTGGAAAGTGGGATCATTGATGTAGAGACAGGAGTCTCTAGTTTGTCAACATTCATTTCGACATTCGGATCATGAGCAATGCTTTTGCCTGGTTCTGTTGGTATC
This sequence comes from Agapetus fuscipes, assembly GCA_951799405.1. Taxonomy (NCBI): domain Eukaryota; kingdom Metazoa; phylum Arthropoda; class Insecta; order Trichoptera; family Glossosomatidae; genus Agapetus; species Agapetus fuscipes. The sequence continues at coordinate 6,446,454 of OX637355.1, read as the reverse complement.
TTCTTCCTGCGTTTCAATACAGAATTCTTTGGGTTGAACCGTTTTTCCTCTAAAAATTTTTGAAAACTCTGACGCACGTCATTGTCACTTCCTTTCGAAGGCAACCGACTAATCAACTGGCTCACGTCGCATGGATAGATGCCACATTTCGCAAAACCCGATTTCAAGTTTTTCTCTGCAGTCAGACGTAATTTATCATTAACACGTTTGAGAAGCGCAGGGAAATCTTGCTTTTGAACAGTGGTTGTACTGGCTTGCTCTTCTTTATAATCAGTTAATATTTGCCTCCAGTATTCCTTCAATGGGCGGAAGAAAGCCACGTCTAGGGGTTGGGTAATATGCGTGCTATTTGGAGGCAAACATACAAATGAAATGTTGTGATCACGACACAGCTTCAAAACATGATTGCTTATGTGTGAGGACAAGTTGTCTCCGATGACTACTTTTTTTCCATCAAGTTTTTTAAGGGTCCGCAGAAAATGGCATTCAAACCAGTCTTCATAAGTCGCTCCATCAAACCACCCACTTGTAGTATTAGCATATTTCGTTCCAGGAGGTCCTCCAACTGTCCACGTGTCCCACATTTTTCCCGACTTGTATACTACATAGGGGTCTAAGAGTTGACCTGCGGCACTCCCACAAAACATTATTGAAGTAGATGACTTCGAATTGTTCAATATGCGCTCTACATACTTTGCTCCTCTTTTTGTTATAACCTTCTTCATGCCAGGGTTATCGGATAAGTTGGTCTCGTCGTAATTCCATATATGAGTGGGAGGAACATCTTTTATTACTTCTTCCAAATTTTTTATATATTCTTCAAGAACTTCTCTGCTAATAGCCGCCCTGCATTTTTTTATATTTGAAGCAAAGCGAACTGTTAAGGTTTTATGTCTTTGCAAAAAGGATTTTATCCATTCTGAGCCTGGTATGTTGTTCTTAAATATTTTTACTGTTCTGCCTATTCTATCCAAATAGGCTTTTATAATGTAGCGAAGATCAAAAGCACTTACTGGGAAACCGTACTCACTCATGTCTACTATGCAGTTTACAAAAGATTGCTCTTCGCACTTGTCAAATATTGGAGGTTTTCCCACAGATTTTGTGTGCTGGCCTTTGAGCTTATAGTTGATCGTTCTTCTAGGGATTTTGAAAATTTCTTCAGCTTTTCTTTGAGTGACTGCACCATCTCGAATAGCCTTCAAACACTGCTCCAGTCTCTCCGGTGTGAAATCGCAGTATCGTCTGGCACCAGGCCGCCGTTTATGTATTCGTGGCATTTCTGCATATAAAATACCATCATTAGTTAAGATATACACAATGTTTAGGTATTTAGCGAAAATGTCAAGCTGTATAAGCCTTAATTAAAACTTTGATCAAATTAATTGACCATGTCCCATTTGGGGATACTTTGCACCAGGTGCAATTTAACCCCAAATTTGTTCAATACAAATCAATTCTAACAAAAACTCTACTTTTTCCTAAAGTTGACTACATAACCAAAAAATACAGCATTTGAGAAAAATAGGGCTTACCTACATATGATTTAGAGACCACTCATCTGTTGTAACTTGTTTCGGTGTACTGATTACACTGGATTCTTTCGGGCACAATTTTCAGACAGAAATCTTTATCCACGTTTGGATAGGTAAAACACATCGAAGCAATGGCGAACGACTGTCACTTCCGTGAACTAAAAAGTAGATTACAGTGCCATCTATCGGAAACAATAGAAAGTTAAATATCAAATGACAACTGTCAGAGACGAATAGCTTTATAATTTCTTTACAGAAATTGGTGCAAAGTATTACCCATGGTGCAATTTATCCCCACGTGACGGTACATTTTTAAAAATGCATCTGCGTTTTTAAAAAACAAATATCTTGATTAGTTTTTAAACTAAAGCTCTTTAAAATTAGCGTATTCTCGATTTCCTGAAAAAAGGTCATTTTGTTTATTTAGGCAGATATGACGCCGATGCATTTTCGGAGTGTAGGTATCGGCGGGCCCAGTGGCGAATCTTGACGTCATTTTGACGTCAAGATTCGCGAAGTCGAACGCGCTGCGTTTTGGCGCGACTAAAATTCTCCGCATTTTATTTTTGAAAACTATCAATGATATTTTTATTTTTACTACACAAAAAATATATAGTTGTGATCCTTGAAATGTACTCTACAGAACCATATTATTTTCAACCGTTTTCCCTACCACTGCAACTACCCTATTAACACACACGCAGGTCCATTCGTTTAAACACACTTGAATGATCGTCTGTGGCCGATATTTGATATCCATCTTTATTTTGAACGAATAGACTTGTATTAAGCAGGAAAAGTTTTGATGGAAGTCTACGATTCACACGAGAGATACTATTCACGAAAGATGTCCTCTTTATTGATATTGATTCACTTCCACAGTAGCTCACAAATTTCATTTCTCTGTCCATACAAATAATACAAAAATAAATAATACTTTTGGTTTATTTATTTGGTAAGCGCTATTTTAATGTATCACACCTCAAGAGCCCTCTACATGCTTGTTTGGTGATAGTAAGCGACAATTTAGTAAGCAGCAGAGCCAGAATGCGCACTACAAATGAGCTTGTGCCCAACCTTTAAGCAGAGAAAGCTGATGTACTTCGGTCACATTTTGAGAAATGAGAAATACCGTCTCCTTCATCTCATCATACAGGGTAAGATTGAGGGAAAAAGTGTTGGTGTTATGGCCGAGGGGGTCAAGTGGGCTGATCTTTCCAGCGTGTTTGGAATAGAACAACGTTGGTTCGATCCCCGCCTGGGTCATTTGGCCAAAACTTTGACCCTGGTTCAACATATGTTATTGGGTATTTATTATTTAATAATTAATTAAAATAATCAATAATGAATTATTCATTGATGATATTAATACCTGTTTTTGGCCAGGCAGAATAGGTTGGTGAATTGAATTCATCTTCACAAATCTATTTTAAAAAAAAAGATCTCAGGGACGTCGAAGGAAATCGTGGCTTAATAACCTGCGATAGTGGTTCGGCAGAAGCACCGAGTCCCTGTTTCGAAACGCAGCATCTAAAGTAAAAATAGCCATGATGATCGCCGATTTTCGATAGAAGTGGCACAAAAAGAAGAAGAAAAGCCATGTCATCATTCTTACTTTTTTGTGCGAGAGAAAATATCGGTTATAATATGTAACATGCGTAAAATAAACTTAAGCAAAAAAAATAAAGTTTTGCGGAAGATTTTTAAATATGGAAAAAACTGAAAATCTTTGTATTTTTTGCTCTCATTTTCACCATTTTATTACAATATAAATTCGCAATCAAATTGATTGCAATCCGAACAGGACAACGCCTGTCGGGTCACCTACTTTCAGTAGAACAAGAGTGAAAAAGAAAAGATGCATCATTTGTTTACAGTAAATATAGCTGTTCTGTAACTGTTTGTAACCATTTCGCTAGGGATGGGCAAAGCTTCTGTAGAGTTGCCTTCATTTCTTCTTATGCTTTCAAAACTCTTTCAATTCATTCATATCTGGTATTATTTTTAAAGGTCAGTACTTGATGTTTATGTATATATTATTCTTTTACTGATAGGTTGGTATGAAGCTGACCACCCGTGCAGTAAAAATTGGTTCACTTTTGCCAATGCCACCCCGTTTCAGGGAAAGGCGGCAGGAGTTGCAAGGTTTATGTTCATGTGAGGTTTTGTTTATTTGTATGCACACATGCAGAATGTGTAGGCGCGAACCTGCATGTGTATGTCTGTGTCTGTGGGCATGCATTTAATATGAGCCTTAAATGTTTACATATATTTGCAGCTTAGATTGTAGATTATAGATGGATAGTAATGTTTTGTATCTAGTTAGCTTTTGTCTCACATGCATTTAATACTTTATTTAAATTTTGTAAAAAGTCCTATGCCTTTTTAAAAACAAAATAAATATATGTACATATCACTATTTTCAAAACTTACACATCGATTTCAACCCGTTAATTATTTATTAAATTTTGCAATGGTTTTCTGAATAATTTAGGATATTTGATACAACATAAGCTCAGCTCAATCTAGCTCAGCTTAATCTAGCTCAGCTTAATGAGCTCAGCTTATTCAAGCTCATGTTGAGTTTACACCTTCAGCATAAATAACACAACATGCATTTTCCCTTTCCTCCACATATCGCACATCTGAAGCCAGAGTGTCATAGCAAATAATAAAACGAAATTAAGATTTCCTCAACTAAGTCCCTTGATTTATAGTTAGGTATCCGGTCGATAGCTTAGTTGGTAGAGTGCTTGCATTCCATGCCGTGAGCTCGGGTTCGAATCCCACCGAGGGTTTCAGAAATGATTTCCCATTTCGGTGTTTATTTCAAACCCCAAAATTAAATGCCGGCAAGGCTTACTCAGCCTTCACGATAAATGAGTACCAGCCCTCTCGGGAGCTGGAAAACCCCCACTTTCAAGTGGTTGGCGTAAGGCCGGCCCCCTTACCTTTAAAAATTAATAGGTTCAACTCGCTACATGCGACCCCTTCGGGGATAACGCGGCAAAAAGTTACACTATGTGTGTAGCTTAGTTGCGAGTTGCGTATGTGACTGAACACCCACACTGTGAAAAATGGTTGACTTTGACAATGACACTCCTGATTCAGGCATGGGCGTTAAGAGTAGCAGAGTTACTTTGACTGAAAAAAGGTGTCATAAAAAAAGCGTTAATTGTTAAAATTGCACCATCCAGACAATAGCTCAGTTGATAGAAAGCTAACATTCAATTCTAGATGACTAGGGCTGGATCCCCCCCAAGGCCTTAATCAGTGGCTTAATCAGGGGCGTGCATCCCATACAGGCACATGCGCCTAATAGGTAGAAAATGATTTAAAAAACACGCATCTAAGCTTGATATTTAGATTTAAAATTCAAACTTTCAGTTCGATTGGAGCCATCGTTAGCGCTTCAGACAATTTCAAATGAAATATTTTAAAGGAATGTGAGAAAATATTTAATCTGAAATGTATTTACCTATACTCTATGCGTGTCATTAATGATTCTCCTTCTAGTGTTCCTTTAAAACCTAAAATCAAAATACCGGCAAGGCTGACTCAGCCTTCACCAGAAATGAGAACCAAGCCCTTCGCGGGTAGGAAACCCCCTCTTTAGGTGAAGTGGTTGGCGTAACGCCGACCACCTTACCAGTGACAATAAATAGGTTACACGCAACACGTACAATCCTTAGGTGTCATTCTCAAAGTTTTTTTTTGCAAAAACTACAATTATTTAATTAGGACATTGTTATCGGGGGTGTGTGTTATAATAACGAGCCTGCACGAGGCATTAATTAATGAATATTCTCCCCCAGGGGGGTGGTTGGGGGAGGGGGGGGAGGCCCTAGCCCACAAGGTGTGTCGTCTTCTTCGCTTTTGCATCACACACCTCCCCCACTAACATCGTGTGAACTGGGCGTAGTTATGCTTAAACACATTGACTTTTTATATATCTATGGACTAGAAATATCTGTGGAATAGAAATTATTTTTACGAAAATATACATTATATCTGTTTAAACTAATCTTATCTAATCTAATCTAAGTAGCAAAGATATGTTACATTGAAAATTCTTGTGATGGATAAAATTGACGAATTACAAAGGAAAAAGGCATTATTTTAAGACGTTATGGCATGTGCTGTAATTGGGTGTCAAAGAACAAAATACCCAAGTAACCATTTAGGTTTTAAAAAGGTTACAAAATGGTCCCACAACCTTTGTATGGAAATCGGCACGTAAGTCTTAGTAGTCTCAATAACGTTATATTTACCTTATACTAACCTCGTGAGTGCTAAAAGGGCCCCAGTTTTAGAACCTTGTGAAGAGCTACACCAAAACCTATGGCTCAAATACAGAACCGCTCTACGAGCTACGGCAGAACCCAAATATAACTTCGGCAACCTTAATTTTACCTCAATATAACCTAGCAAGACAGCGTTTACGTTCTAAATAAGTCTTGGATGTAACTCGTATACAACTTACAACTCGGGTTCTCTCGCTCTCGCTCGGGTGAGCGAGAACGAGATGTTTCTGTGGAAGATTTTTTACACAGCCGTGAATTGAAATACATATTATAATGGCGCGTGCGCGCCATATTCCGACTTACCAAGTTTCAAAATGGATAGATAAGTATGAGTTGTTTTCAAACAAAATAATAAATGGCTTTAAGAAAGCAGGGGAAATGTAAAACATACTGCGAATGGCACTTTATCGTGATACTTTAGGATAATAGTTCTGTATACGAGACGGGCCTTTCGTAACTTAAAAAATTTAATATTTTAATTTTAATATTTTTTTTCAATTAAGTGTTTGGTGGTAAGTTGCATTATAAATTAAACTTATATTCATACAAAAAGGCATGTATTTTAAATCGCATAGGATACCATATTTAATTTTGCATAATTAAATAAAAATATTTCTGTTGATTAAGATAGTTAGTTTTTTTTCATTGAAAAAATATGGCTGCCGTAAAGAAATTACCAGTAAGCTTTAAAATATACCTTTTTTGCCAAAAAAAGAGCTAAATGTTATCTCGCGGAGCTACTAACAACCACAAGGCTATTTTCGCAGCTTTAAGCTTATTGCGAGGAGCTCTTAAAGATTTGTCAGTCGCGACAATAACTGCGAAGAAACATTAGTTACCTTAAGTTTTGTTGCTGACAGGACGTGTTGTTCATCGAAAGAGTGCTAAAAAAACAGCTACAGGGTCCTCTGAAAGTAAGTTCATTTTTTCAATCCCTTGAAAGTCAAATGTTAAAAAAACACTTTGGATTACGTTTTACGTCAAGTTTGTCTTTTTAACTCGCAGGTATTTTATCCCTCCCCTATTATTATATATATTATTATATCATCCTATTATTACTCCCCTCTTTAAAGTTTTAAAAAATATACATTATTGTATTGTATAAAATTTCCTTTAAAATAGTGTTTGATGTGTTTACTGTTGTTATTATTACTTTTTCTTTATTTTCCGTATTTACTCAAAAACTATTGACATTATAAAAAAAATGTTAAGTACGGAACCTAAACAATGTATAGTTCTGTAATTAAAAGCAAAAACAAAATTCCAAAATACAGCACACACGAAAAAAGCCAAAAATGTAAAAAAAACGAGTTTTTTAAAATATTTTTTTGTGATGGCAATTCTTCAGTTATATATTTTGTTCAAGCTTTATAATTAAGATGCTTGATTTTTTTCATTACTGTAACTATTTAGCTAAGACCAAGTATAATATATATAATATATAAAGGGGCCGTCCATAAATTACGTCATCGATTTTGGCCGATTTTCGACCCCCCCCCCCCCCTTACAATCATCCTATAGTCATTATCTAATGACCCCCCCCCTCTTGCTGTAATAATGGATGGGCTTAATAATTAATAATATTATATAACTTACATAATATTTTGTATATTTTGTAGAAATTGGTATTTACAAGAACAACGTCACTTTTGGTACTCGTACATCATTTGCCATCATCTGCAGACCAGACTCCCCCCCCCCCCCTTAATGCGAATGACGTTATATATGGACAGCCCCATATATATAATATATATAAGACTAAGTATAACAAAACCAAGTGTAAATATTATATGCTGAATCTTTTCGGGGGTAGTCGGCTACTTCCGGTAGCGGTCGGGGGTCTTCGGCACCACCGGCGATACAGCTTTCACTACATACCAGGCTACCGAGAACGCCCGAACGACTCCGGAGCGGCTCCAGACGGAGTGGACCGACAACGCCGGACGGTCCTGCAAGAAATCTACGGCGGAGATTGCCGAAGACCCCCGACCGCTACCGGAAGTAGCCGACTACCCCCGAAAAGATTCAGCACATAATATTTACATTTAGTTTTATTATAACTCTAAAGGTCCGAAGATGGCTTCCCTTGCGAGGCCGAAAATTCACCTATTAAATAATAAAAATCAAACGATGTTTCCAAAAAACAAAATCATATTCCACGTCGTGAAAAAAAATATCTAAATATATACATATATGTTGAGATAAAAAATTTCACGACATGGAATATGATTTATTTCTTTATTTTAACGATGTTTCCAAAAAACAAAAAAATAAATCATATATATAGGTATATCTAAAAATCTAAATCTTAATCTTAGCTGCAAAGATATGTATCATTTGAGATTCATATTAATTGTATTCCCACAAGCAAACACGCATAATTTCGCGCTTACACATGCCGCATGTGGACCTACAATAAAAAAAAACTCAAATGAACATAATCCCTACAACTCTTGCTGACCTTCCCTGAAACAGGGGTGAAATTGGCGAAGTGAACCATTTTTTACAGTATGGGTGGTCAGCCGCATACCAACCTATCAGTCAAGGAAAATAAATAATTAATAATAATAGAAATATATAATTAATAATAATACAATAAATGAATAATAATAGTAATATTTAAGATGCTTTGTAGTCTTTACCATTCACCGAACTACCTACCATAAAAAATAATAAAAACTTACCGGTGTATTGATAATTCGTAAAAAAAAATTACGGACTTTACGTTTAAAATTTCCATTGAATTTCTTTGATATCACCCTGTGTCGGTTCATCTTACTAGGCAACGTATTGCTTTGAAATTCCGTAGACAACTAACAGCTGTTGAGCATAAAGCATTATAATATTATACTTGTAGCTCCTGAAGACAACCTATTGGTTTAGGTTCTTACCACGCAGTCCTAATTTGTTTGCCTAGACAAGTCTTATACAACCTAAAGCAATTTCAACATTCTTTTACTTTATGGTTCTAACAATATTAAAAAGATAACCTTTAGCTCTCACTTTAGCAAATGCCAACCTCTCTAGAACGTAATCAGGAGTCTTAGACAACCTTAAGATCATCGGACTATAAGCTCTTGAAACTTAAGTCACAATAACGTTAATTTAACCTCTTGTCAGCAACTTCTACGTTGAAATAATAACCAGTTGGTTTTTGGACGTATAAGTTATCCTCAAGCCATTTATATGACCAAATAGCAAAGCATTAACCTTTTTATGAGCCTTATAAGACCTAAAGACAATTTTCACAACTTAGGACGACTAAAGTGGTTACTTGGGTAGAGAGAGCAAGAAAACATAAAAGTTGACACGTAACAACATGTTTTGTATGACTACACAGCTGCAACGTTTGACAGGTCAGAGGCGAAAGTGGTAGATAGTATGATGATGATGATGATGATGATGGATGATTTCTTTCCTGTGGCGCCATTTAATGGTCCAGGACCATCTCAAGGGCGCCATGGCTTCTCGAGAAAAGTAGTGTCTTCAGTTCCTTTCTGAAGGTGGTGGTAGGCTGGTTCGCGCGAACACCGATGGGTAAATTGTTCCAGGCCACCGGCCCGGCCACCGCAAAGCTTCTGTCTGCAAAGTTTGATGTGTTTGCTCTATTGGGCACTATAACCTTGTTGACAGCAGTAAGGGCAGAGCGTTGTGGTCTTTTTGAAGTCCCATCGACAGAGCATAGCTCAGCGAGACATGGGGGTGCAGTGCCGTTCAGGGCCCTATGTACAGTGAGACACAACTTAAATTCCACCCTCTCTCGGACCCTCAGCCAGTGCAGTTCTCTCAGCAGTGGCGAAATATGACAGCTCTTTCCCTGTCGAAAAATTGCCCTGGCAGCAGCATTGATAGCCATTTGCAGCCGATCAAACAATTTCTGCGGTAGTCCAGCATATATGATATTGCAGTAGTCTAATCGGGAGACGACGAAAGCAGCTACGAGGCTTTTGACAGCATCCACAGGCAAACATCTTGAGATGAGGCTCAATTGGCGGATATAGAAGAAAGCTGTGCTCACTGTCCTAGACACTTGTGCCTCCATCGATAGTGCTCCGTCTAGTAAGACACCAAGGACGGATATGGTGGAGGATGGTATTATGCTTGCACCAGAGAAAAAGATTGGCTGAGTACCCAAGAGGTGCTGCCGACCCGGAGAGGCGACCCACATGAACTCAGTCTTGGTTGGATTCAGTTTGAGACGTCTATAGGCCATAACGTTTGTGAGTCTTTCCAAGCAATGGGTGGTCCTGGCCAAAAGATCGTCTTTTTTGTCGGGACTGCAAAAACCAACGAGAACACGATCATCAGCATATGCATAGCTTCGCATGCCACACTCCTCCAAAATATTATCAATACAGCCAATGTACAAGATAAAGAGGATTGGACCAAGGACTGATCCTTGGGGTACTCCTTGAGAAACAAGATCTTCTTTGGTTGAGTCAGACTTAAGCCTAATGGACCACCTTCTATTATACAGGTACGAGCGCAGCCATTCGATGACAGTACCACAGATGCCATACTCAGACTCCAGACAATGAAGAAGCATTTCATGATCGACAGTGTCAAAGGCGGCACTCATGTCGAGAACCGTTACTAAACCAATGTCACCTGATGCCACTCCCACAATTAAGTCAGATGTCAGCCTTGTGAGGGCGGACTCAGTTGAATGATGCTTCCTATAAGCGAACTGATATTTCTGCAATAAGTTGTTATTCTCGAGGTGAGTCATCAGCTGGGATGCAATGGTACGCTCAAGCACTTTAGATAAAAAGGGGAGGCCTGAAATTGGCCTATAGTTGGTTGGGTCGTCAGCGTCGAGTGTATTTTTCTTAATTAGAGGAGTGACATGCGAAATCTTCCAGGATGCCGGTACGACTCCATGCATCAGAGATATATTCATAATTTTAACAGTCAGGGGTAAAAGGAGATCAAGGTTCTCTTTGAGCAGTCGTGTGGGTATGGGATCCAGCTGACAATGCTTGGTGGGAGAATTGCTGATGGTCTTCTTAAGCTCAATCTCAGTCACACGAGCAAAGGTGTTAAATTTGATCGAGCATGGTGTTGCAACTATGGCCGCAGTGCTATATGGAAGGGATGCAGATATTCCATCAAGTTTCGTCTTGAATGCAGTCTTGAATTGTTCAGCATTCAGGCTAGTGGGCATCGACGCATTAAGTGTCTCCATGACATTCCGTAAATCTTGCCATAATCTCCTTGGATTATCTTTGTGAGTGTGAATTTGTTCTCTCCAGTAAGCAGATTTAACTTTTTCAATGAGTTGTACATACAACTTCTGGGCAGAAATCCAAGCATTCTTAGAAACAGAGGTCTTCAGTCGCCTGTAAACCCTTTCGAGTTTGCGGACCTTGGCTTTTTCAGCTCTGCAGTTGGAGTCAAACCACAGATGTCGAGAGCCACGCACTGCATTGATACGCAGTATGTATCAATGCAGTAAGTTGTTAGTTTCCGCTCCTCTATGTTATTACTCAATGCTTAAGCATATTACAATATTTGGGTCGAGCTGGGATCACGCGATACTTGTCTGATGTGATGCGATGCCACGTTCACACAGGAACAAGTTGTTTAGGACAGTTGGTTAGCTAGTTGGTTAGTTACTTTACGGCAGTTGCATTCCTTGACTTATAGGTTGGTCTGAGGCTGACCATATATACTGTAAAAAATGGTTCACTTTGCCAATGTCACCCCTGTGTCAGGGAAGGTCGAAAAAAGTTGTAGGGCTTATGTTCATTTGACGAGATAGCGATGCGTGTCCAAAAATAAGATTTTTTTATCTAAGGAGTTCTTTCGCAAGCGCTAGTAAGCCCCGACTTGGATTGATATCCAAAGTGTAAGAAATTTAGCAGAAAAGCGCTTCAGGGCACACTCACACATTCACACACTTAACTACTGCCTTTTAACTGTCCACTTGAAGTGTGTGGTCGTTCAATAGCGACTAGCCTATCGGGAATACCACCTGAAACGAATTTCGATAATGATATTGGCGTTTTCCCGCCCTGGCTCTCCCGCCATACATCTGCATAAACATGCAGGAATATCGTGAATAGATAACATGGCTCCTGCCAAAAATACATCATGAAAAATCCACTAAGTAAAAAAATATATATTTAAATAATACATATTTTTACTAACCTCGTCGACAATGAGCACGGCACAATTAAAAATCTCTCGACTATGTGACGTCAAAAATATTTTAAATTGCAAACATATATTAAAAAAAAAATCTTATGCCGTAAGAGCCCGTTCCCACTTGTAGTCGGATCCGTATATTAATCGAAGGTTCCAGTGGCAGAACATTTTGTATGGAGCTAGTCACACTTATCGGAAACCGATTTTGTCCGACATGTTCTGCAACTGGAACCTCCGATGAATATACGGATCCGACACCCGACAAGTGGGAACGGGCTGTCAGACATTCCTTGATTTCTAGGTTGGCATGAGGCAGACCACCCATACTCCTAAAAATGGTTCACTTTGCCAATGTCGCCTGTTGCAGGGAAGGTCGGCAAAAGTATGTTAATTTGAGGTTTGTTTTTAATTTTTAAGTACACATTCAGCATTTGATATGAGTTTTGAATGTTAGTATATCTTTGCAAGTTAGATTATTATAGATTATTAAAGCTTAATAATATGATACGTCAATTATCTTTAACCTAAGTAACAATATAGATAGATATTATATTAACACTTAAAATTCATATTAAATGCATGCCCACAAACAGACACGTTTAATTTTGCGCTTACCAATGCTGCATGTGTACTTAAAAATTCAAATCCAAACCTCAAAATTGTAACATAAATCCTGCGACTTTGCCGACCTTCGCTGAAACAGATATGGCATTGTCAAAGTGACCCATTTTTTACAGTATCTACGGGTGGTCAGCCTACAGGCAGGACAACTAAAACATCGCAAAGGGATCTTGAGGTGTGATTGCCTGGCTTACACGTGTGTTCTGTTGTTTCCAGGAAGCCGAGGCTGCCATCGCGGCCATGAACGGCCAGTGGCTGGGCTCCCGCAGTATCCGCACCAACTGGGCCACGAGAAAACCGCCCGCCTCCAAGCCAGACAGTGAGTCCACTGCTTCTATACTTTTCTCTACTTCTATATTTTCCACTCTTCTAGAAACAACTGAACAGATTTCAGTCTGTTTTGAATGCGGCCGCAAGACTGATCTTCGGGATGTCCAAATTCTCTCACATCACTCCGCTGTTGAAAGAACTACATTGGCTTCGTTTTCCTGAGAGGGTGGTCTACCGTGTGTGTTTGATGGTATTTAAAGCCCTAAATGGTTTGGCTCCATCATGTCTGGCAGACATGTTTTCCCCCGTTGAGGTGAGTGTGAGGAGGCGGACACTTAGGTCAGCGGGGTGTCGAGCTGTCAGGTTGATGCAGCCTCGCCGTCAAATATGCACAAATTTGGGGGATCGCGCTTTCCGGTTTGCGGGACCAATGGAGTGGAACAGACTGCCACCCGGAGTGAGAATTTCGGAATCTGTTGGCATTTTTAAGGGAGCACTCAAACAGCACCTTTATAAAATATCTCATTCGTGATTAGGAGGGCCCTTGAGGTGTGACACACACAAAAACGGCGCTCATTTGTCATGTATTAAATTTTAATTAAATAAATTATCCTCTTATAAATATATATGTATATTCTATACTGTCGACGTTTATTTCGGGCTCACTTTAAGTTGATTACATAACATTTCTCCAAAAAGAGCACACATAATAGACAACAACACCCCTATAAAATTGTCTAATGTTGACATTTTGCCTTCATCTTGTATCAAACTCTAAGGACATACCAATCACTTTTTTCGGGCTATGTAGCCGTGGTCCGGTTGATTCTTTTCGGACAGTTTCGCCCATCAGAGCAATGGTCGATGGTCGAAAAAATTGATTGTTATGTCAACAAAAACCGGCCGTGAAAGCTTCAATGTACAATTAAAACTCCTAGGAGTTCACCTAGACAGCTGATGTCTGACTATGATAGCTCAAATAAATAAGACGGTTAATTCGAGTTTCTACGGACTACGGCAGATCTAGCTTGTCAATGGCTGTCTACCAATGGAAGCAAGGAAAGCCTTAGTAAATGCATTTGTGGTGTCAAAAACAGGCTACTGCTATAGCTTATACGCAGGCCAAGCAAAATGTCAGTTGAATAGGCTACAATTGGTCGTCAATGCATGCGCTCGCATGATTGCTGGTCAGTCAAAATTTACTCACATTACTCCTCTTCTCCAGAAGCTTCACTGGCTCCGAGCACTCCCAGAGCGCGTTGAGTTTTAAGTATGCTCGATGGTCCACAAAGCTTTTTAATTTTTTTTCTCACATCATCGTGTTATAAGTTTTTTCTTAGCTCAAATGGTGTAAAATGTCATTTTAAGGCAATTTCATTGAAAGGTCACCTATGAATCAAATGGTAGATAAGCCAAACAAGCACTGTGGGGACGAAACTGCATATGTGTAAGCGCGAAATTATAGTGTCTGCTTATGTGAATGCATTTAATATGAATCTTAAATGTAATACATCTTTGCAACTTAGATTACAGAGTTATAACGAAACAAAAATTGAAAAACAATGAATAACCCTAATAAAAAGAACGGTAATAAAATAAAGTGGAAAATAAACTTATTTCAGACTAACACTCGTAAATTAAAGAACGCTTTTATGGACGCCATTGGTACGACTGTAAAGTAATACTGGGAATAAATTGTGTGCTCAGCGTGTAGGACGCGAGTGCAACAGCAACAGTAACAGCCAGATGTATCGTCCCCCCATGCTTGTTTAGCTTATCTGCCATTTGATTGAAAGGTGGCCTCCACAAACTGAGCTGAGAAAAAAACACTTTCCCTTACACCGTATTCTTCTCTTACAAATTCATTCCTCACCCTATAACTTCGTTTTTCCCAGTTATACCTCTTAGATAGTCCATTTCTACTGTATGGACTTTACTAATTTCACTTTCACTCACCGTCCAGGCTTCACTTCCACACATCAAGGTGGGCACTAGTATACCACCGTGCACCACCAATCCAACATTTTCTGAATGATTCACTTACGAGATATTTTTTTTTCAAATTTATGTTAACTTTTTGCAACAAGACAAGTAACAACCTATTGTGCCTGGCCAGAAACAGGTATTAATATCTTCAATTAATAATTCACTATTGTTTATTTTAATGAATTACATATTAATTAATAATTACCCAATAACATTTGTAGAACCAGGGTCAAAGTCATTGTCAAATGACCCAGGCGGGGATCGAACCAACGTTGCTCTATACTACCCAAGAAAGATCAGCCCACTTGGCTCCCTCAGCCTTAACACCGACTATATATAGTCAGAAGTCTTAACCACTAGACTGCGGACCGGTCGATCCATCACCTTTTTCATGCATTTTCTTCTTTTACGCTCCCATTCTTTCACAATCTCCTCAAATTTGATAATAGGAATGTAGCCCATCTAAAAAATAAAGTATCGAGATACTTGCTTTCATCATATCACCAGATCAAAATGCGCAATTTTATTTACTGAAAATAATTACATGGTTTTGTATTTTTGTAATTTTATAATTTATTTTTCTTCACCGGTTATACAGCCAGTGCTTACAATAATGCAGTCTCTGAAAAAAAAAATACACATGAAGAACAAAAAAATGTATATAATAATGATAATAATAATATACACCAGGGGTGCCCATACTTTTTCTTGAGGAGATCGACCAAGCAAAAATGTATATTCATACATTTCAGGAGATCGATATTTTAACTGTTTAGCCCAGCAAATATAACTCATAATTCATAATTTATAAATATTTATTAAGAAAAAAAAATAGCATAAGGAAAACTACATTGAGAACAAAATGTCAGATCTATATTAAAATTTTAATCTCTAACATTACAAAAATAAATTAAAACTGGTACAATATAGAATAAAAATTATCTTGATGCTGATGTCGAAGCGTGACATTAGTGGTCCTCCACAAAATGTTCGTAGTCAGGGATATTCTCAGTTAAGAGCACTTTATACCCTAAATCTGCCGTTTTTGTTTCTTACACTTTATGATCTTAGCAAAAGAATTACAGTACCTAATGAAAAAAAATCAAGCATGTTTATTATTTTTTTTATATCGATTATGAAGTTGAAACCAAATATATAACTTAAAAATTGTCACAACAAAAAAATATTAAAAAAAAAAAAAACACTTTTTTCACGTTTTTTCGTGTGTGCTATATTTTGGATTTTTTTTTCTTTTTAATCACTGAACAATACATTGTTTAGAGTAATATCAGGCATTTTTTTTAAAATGTCAATAGTTTTTAAGTAAATATGGAAAAACTGTAACTACTTAATCAATTAAATCAAAGAACAAAATGCTGAATCAATCCATGAAAATTTTAGCTATCTTTGGCGATCGACCTTAAAACCTCCGGCGATCGACCGGTCGATCGCGACCGTATGGGCACCTCTGAGATAGGTACACTATCAGATTTTAATTGCCCTATTCACAAGATTCTAAAAAACATACCACATTTGTATTGTCTAAATACAATTTGTAATAGGAAAAAATGTGAAAAAGAATGGTTGACAAGGCCTTATATATATTGTTAATTTTGTAACGAATAAATTGAAACAATTTCAATATGGAAACATTGATATTCACGGTAACCAATAATTTGAATCAAAACGTATCGATCAATTTTGTTTTCTTCTTTCCTAAATTTGATCTTATTTTGAAAGAATAATAAAAGAAATATCCTTACGCTGCATATACACCGGTGAGAACTGCGACTGCCATGACAGCCAAGCCAAGACAACACTGGGCTGTTCTCATTTTGGGTTAATTGAGTTTTTAAAAGAAATTAAAATAACGATGTGTTTTCAAGTAAACTACTGAGTAAAGTTGATAAATATCCAACTTTGAAGACCTTTATATCCATGGATTACAAAAATTTTAATTAAAAATTGTGCGATTACGTTAAAAACTCATCGAAAACTTAATCAATTTTCATAGTAATGATTGAGTTTTTACCTACCAGGTAAAATATATGATTGTTTGCACAAAAGAAAACATAAAAAAAACTTAGTATAAATTTATAATTAAAAGTTAAATTAAAGCTATATATCAGAGATGCCCATACGGTCGTTCGCGAATACCTTAAAAAATGAAGCCATATTTTTTTTTAAAAAAAACTATTTTTTTCTATATTTTCTTGTTCTAATTTTGTTGTTTCATATTTTGGAATTTTTTTTTTTCATAATTTTAGAATGATACATTGTCTAGAAAGTCTATGGATAATATTTTAGGTAATGTGAACCGTTATTGAGATAATATGAAAAAAACCGTTTTCAAGAATTAAATGAATTAATTAGTTTCAGTTTTTTCATATAATCTCCAAAACTGTTCACATTACCTGAAACATTTTCCGCAGACTTTCTAGACATTGTATCATTCTATAATTATGATGTCATTTTTTAAGTTATATATTTAAAAAAAATACAATTAAGGTAAAAAATAAGTTAACATGCGTGTTTTTTTCCATTAATGTCACTTATTTACTGTATAAATAAAGAAGGCCATAAAGAATAAGAAAACTATTTTTAAAAACAACGGCCAATTATTTGTAAACGGTCTCTTAACAAAAAAAACAAATTACAAGTGGAGATACATCTGCAGTGCTACTGGCCACCCCTAGCGGAATGGCGGCACAGCCACAGTCACAGAAATACATAAAAATGAGAGGGTCGGCCGTGGCATAGAGTTGCGTTGCCCGTTTAGCGGGTCTGGCTGTAAACTCGCCTTTATGCGTCGTAAAAACTCCTCTTTATTATTACCATGGAATGATCCACCAAGTTGGCTTTTGAAATGCACACATGGGGCTGTGCCTGTTCCTGTGCCACCAGCGACACTTGCACTGCACTCTGGCAATATTGCAAAAGGCAGGGAAGAGCATTCCACAAAAGCAAACGTACGTAGAAAATTGCAATAACTTTAATAATAATAATACGATGATTTACTTGGTGAGCCTGTTTTTGTGTGTATCACACCTCAAGAGTCCTCTGTGAACTTGGTGGTCGCTGTAGAAAGCGCCTCCCTACAATCATTTCTGACATCCTCGGTGGGATTAGAACCCGAGCTGACGGCATGGAATGCAAGCACTCCAACTAAGCTATCGACCCGACTTTTTACGAACTTGGTCGTCTCTACAAAGCGCCTATTTTCAAGCAAGACCAGTTTCTGCAAGGCTGGATGGACTTTTAGTGACCGGTCTTTGTTAAAGGTATATTAATTATTTTTTTACACAGCCAAGAGCATACTCGTATTTGTAAATATAAATGGTATTTATATTTTTTGTGCTCCGCCTGGATTTGAAATCGCAACCTTCCAGTTACGAGTCAGAAGTGTAAACCACTAGACTTCGGACCGATCAATAAAGGTACATACATAGTCCGTAATATAGTGGAAAACACTTCTGACTCGTAAATGGAAGGTTTTGGGTTCGAATCCCGGCGGAGCACTAAAAATCTATCATTACATTTTCAAATATGCAAAGTAAAGACCGGTCACTAAAGATCCATCCAGGAGAAAACACTACAAAAGTGTGAAACTCCGGTAGTCAAGAAGTTTATCATGAGTATTTCCTTATAATTAGTTCATTTACTGAGATTTTCAAGATTCACCCAAAAAAAATTAATCCACAATTTATTAAATCAGTGAATCAGCACTTATTCAGTTTAACCTTTAAGTTGGCGATTTATAAACTAAGTAACAGACATTTAAGGTAAAAGATTAGTATAAAATGCCACGTGTCAGTTTGCGCTTACACACAGGTATCTACTGCATTTGTGCTTGCAAAATAAAAACCCAAATCCCATATCAAAATAAGCATTGCATCTTTGCCGCCCTTTCTGAAACCTATTTGGCGTTGAAACAGGAGTGACATTAGAAAATATAACCAATTTTAACTGTACGTGCAATCCTATGTTTCAGCTAATCTTTGAGCGGAAAGTTTAACAATCTTAAAACTATACCTTTGCAACGAAATTACTGTAACTGTAACGCTGTCGCCATTAGTGGCCAGAACCTCTGCAGAGCTTCCTCCATTTCTTCCTATCCTTGCATACCTCTTTCAGTTCATTCATATCAATCACCTTTTTCATGCATTTTCTTCTATACGCTCGCCTTGTACATCCCATTCTTTCACAATCTCCTCAATCTGATCAATCCATACTTTTCTCGGTCGAGATTAGATTTTTGTTTAAATATTTATTACTTCGTTTGGTTATGGGTAGTTTTCAAAGCTTATTAAAGCAATTTGAAATAATAATGAAAATATTAAAACAAAAGAGAAAGGTCAACACCAGTTCACAAATAATAACGAAAATTAACTGAAAAATTAAATAATATTTTATTGTAATTTTTTCATGAAGCCATAAAAACTTTTTTGTTTGTTTTTTTCCCCGCTGGAAGACTTTTCGTGTTTTCGGTGAAAATTGCCCCTTTGTTGGCTTTTCGTAATTAAAATGTATTTAATTTGTTCGTTTCTAAGAACAATGATACCGCGTTCTTGTTTAATTATTTATTTTTCAATGATGTTCTAGTCAAAATGTATCTTTTAATTTAAAAATCCACGAGAGACTAAAGGTCTGCAAAAAAAACCGAGAATAAAAAAAACATTGCAATTTTTTTATTTATTTGCGTTTTTCCCCGTTTTTTTAGCGCCAAAAAATATATATAATATATGTAAAATAGTTACATTATTATTCATATTCATATTTTCATGGAACAACCCTGAATTAGAAGAAATCATTAAGAATCCTTGTGATTTTTTTAAAATAGATTTTTGAAGAGGAATGCGATACACCAACCCATTCTTCCTCGCCAGAAACATGTAATACCATAATCAATTGATAATTCATTATTTGATATTTTAATTAATTAATTATAATTATAATTAAATTTTGGTTGACTCATAATGTTCTTCAACTCACATTCCTTGTCCTTCCCTGTAGTCTTCATTTGTATAAATGCTGTATTATATTTTTTGCAACGTCATTAAGTATTTGAAATACACATTTTTTTCTTTATTTTCTAGCTTGCGGCACTAATTACTAACAATATCCTGACAGACAGCTTGTAATGTCAGAGATCAACTTTGAATCTATAAGATGATTGTCTTGATACAATCATCATCTACCTTGTAGGTAGGCCCGGATTAAGGGCGGTTCGAGCTGTGCGGCCGACTCCGGCCCCCCGCGTCCTAGGGGGCACCAAGATGTTTAAAAATATATATATACTTTGGTATATAGTCGGTGTTATGACCGTGGGATCAAGTCGCTGTCCTTGACTAGCGTATTTGGAACAGAATACGTTTGTTCGAATCATGTCTGGCCCATTTGACCATAACTTCGACAGATGCCATTGCATACACACAAGCTTCTGCTTTCGTATGAAGACAAATGGCCAGGCAAAATAGGTTGGTGAATTGCATTCATCTTCACAAATCTATTTAAACAAAATACTTACTTTACGACTTGTATGAAATTGTGTAGAAAAACATTTCTTTACAAAATGGGCAGATTAAAAAGTTTTTACAACAGGTTTTTATTTATTTTACTCTTTTTTTCGAAAGACACAGACTTCAACAATTTAATAATAAATTGAAAAGGAAGATCAGGTTCAGTATTCGGTACTCATATTCGTTTTGTTTCGCCAAAAGTGTATTTTTAATTTAAGGTAGGTTTGGGGAGAGGGGAGGGGGTTAGATCCCCCATGACTTTATTCGCACCAGGGCCCCAGTAGTCTTAATCCGAGCCTGCTCGTAGGTTCCCCTCCCCTTTCTCTTGTGGAGCAGTTCTCGCTGCCAGAGCCCTGGGCGCTAGTTCCCTACAATATCTAACAAGCGGCTTGTAGCGCCAAAGGGCCAAGCCTAACAAGGACCGCTTCATTAATAACTAATTATTTCTCAGAAGTTGAGACATCCAAAGCCGAGGTGAACAAGAATCCGAGCATATCCTTGGAATATCTGTGAATAATAATAATAATATTAGGGTGATTTATTCGGAGAGTGCTGTTTTGTGTGAATCACACCTCAAGATTCCTCTGTAAGCTTGGTTGTCGCTGTAGAAAGCGCCAATTCTCAAGCAAGGCCAAGTGTAGGTTGGATGGACCTATGGTGAACGGTCGTTGGTAAATGTAGATTCATTTTCAATCCAGCAAAACTACATTTGAAAAATTAAACATTTTTGTATATATATATAACGTCAACGACGGTACCATGGTGAAAGCACCGGTTCTCATCGGATCACCGAAGTTAAGCAACATTGGGCGCGGATGCTACCTGGATGGGTGACCGCTCAGGTACACCGCGTGTTGTTGGTATTTCTTAAACCGGTCCGTAGTCCAGTGGCAACACTTTGGACTCGTAAATGGAAGGTTGTGGATTCGAATCCCGGCGGAGCACAAAAAATATACCATTTATATTTCCAAATGTGCTCTTCGCTGGGTTGAAAAATTCATAAACCTTTACCAAAGACCGGTCACTGAAAGGTCCATCCAACCTTAAAACAACTGGGTCTTGCTTGAGAATTGGAGCTTTCTACAGCGACGGCCAAGCTCGCAGAGGGCTCTTTAGGTGTGATACACACAAAAACAGCGCTCACCAAATAAATCACCTAATATTATCATCACCTTTTTTATATTGGCTCTCCTTCGCTTTTAGTATGACTCTGGATATCCCATTCATTCGCAATTTCGGAAATTTGGTCCATCCATGATACATACCTTTCTCGGTTTTCCTCTATTTACCTTCACGGGAAAGACGTTCATGGCAACAGTAACATTCCAGCTAAAATGGCGACTTGCCTTTGTGTTCTGGAATTATTATAAACCTTGTAATGTAATTTCATAACAATCTACCGTTTGTTTTGAGTTGCCGCGGGCTGTTCCATGTATTTCCTACCTGCCGAGGTAGCGGGGGGCGGGGGCTGGGTTCCCAGGCCAAACATGCGAACCTTGCCGGTCTCTGGAGATGTGGTACAATGCTATCTAAACAAACGCCGGCGGTTCGAATTTTATTTTTCTCCGAACGTGTTTGTTTGGCCGGTGCGCGGTTTTTTCCAACTTAAAACAACAACGAATTATCCGACCATTAAAACAAATATATCAAACGTTAAATACAGGGTGACGCTATTCACAGTCAGCTGTTTACTAACTCCCCGAGCAATTTATAAACGAATTCCGTCCCCCCAGTGCTTGATTGGCTTATTTACTATTTGATTCAAAGATGAGCTTTCAATGAAATTGCTTTAAGAATCACAATCTCAACTAAGAAAAAGTTGTTTAAAAAAAAATTAAAATCAATTTCCATTTTTCATAAGACCTAATATATTTCTAGTACACATACAAACATTGTGCTCATGAGAAATTACCTTTGATGGAAATACGACAAACAAGCACTAAGGGGACGATTTTTCAATTATAGAAATTTACCATGTTACAGACATCCATTGGCCTGTACACATTTATTTTTGGAAAACGACAACGTCACACCCTTATGTGAAATAGGTATTATTTTCGCGGCACATTTTTGTAGAAAATATACTCAGAACAATGGTGTCCGAACATTCCAAATTTCCTTTGCAGGAATGACGTCACTGGTCTAGGATCTTTGCTATTTCGTTAGCAATCGGAGTCAAACCTCCCCTTATTTTTCTGGCTTTTTGGTTCTGAATCTAATAGGTATTGCTGGAGCTCGTGAATATTTTAAGATCCTTGACTAATAGGTTGGTATGAGGCTGCCCCCATGCTGTTAAAACTTGCTTCACTTTCGCCAATTCCCGGTTTCAGGAAAAGCCGGCTAGAGTTGCAAAGCTTATGTTCATACGAGGTTTGGTTTATTTTGTATGTACATAAAAAATGTGATGTAACACGGCCGCGTTACAAAGGCTTAAAGCTGCTTAGGACCCTAATTCCTTAGACCTGAAGTGTGAGTAAAGTACCCTGTGAATGTGGAGCGTTTTAGATTGGCCAAACGAAACGAAGCATACATGTGTGTCTAGAAACATATTGGGGGCATGAGATCAAACCACCCCAATAGATCATCAGTCTACGATCATTCTCGCAGATCTGTGATCATTCCTCTAAAGGCAGTATGCTCTCGATCAGATTCGACCAAACTTAGGTTCTAACATTGTCTTAAACTATTTGCTTAATGTATTTCTTTTCTCTCCTTCCAGTGAACTCCAAGCCTCTGACGTTTGATGAGGTGTACAACCAGAGCTCTCCCACCAACTGCACCGTGTACTGTGGTGGACTCACCAACGGGCTAAGCGAGGAGCTCATGCAGAAGACCTTCCAGCCCTTTGGCACCATACAGGAGATACGCGTCTTCAAGGACAAGGGATATGCCTTCGTCAGGTAACTATTCCACCTCTCTCTAAATAACGAGCTCATGCAGAAGACATTCCAGCCCTTTGGCACCATACAGGAGATACGCGTCTTCAAGGACAAGGGATATGCCTTCGTCAGGTAACTTTTCCACCTCTCTCTCTACAACGAGCTCATGCAGAAGACGTTCCAGCCCTTCGGCACCATACAGGGTCTTCAAGAAAAAGACATACGCCTTTGTCATGTAACAACTCCACCTGTCGCCCACCGATGGGTTCAGAGAAGAGCTCATGTAGAAGATGTGAGAACTGGCCTCCATATTCTGGACAAATTGTAACTATCGTAATCTAATAGCTTTGCCCACTTTCCTAAATTTCTCACATCACTTATATTTGTTTCATTCCATTAATGTATACCTTCATTTAATACCTATTTCATTTATACCCTTTTCTTGTACCTCAACTGATAGCATGAGAATATGCAACTGGGGACAGCATGGCAATATCTGCTAAAAGCGCTTGATATGACACCAATACTCTGATGTAATAAATATAGTAGTAGTATTTAATCAACAACAACAAGTGCTAACAACAATGTGTTATTCGGTTAACATACAAACTCTGATTAGCTTCTAACTTTTATGGTAAATTCATTTGAAATTATTGGATTATGAGTTTTTATTTGAAGAAAATATCTCTTATATAGTGCAAAAACTTATTTTTTATTTTTCTTACTATACATAACAATGTTACTGTAAAAATACTCAGTTACAACAATAATAACTTGTTCAATGCTGCCAGTGATTATTTCTAATAGGTATATATTTCTAATAGGTATCATATATCTCTAAGGGTTAAATTTTTATATACCTAATACAAATGTATCATTAATATTATTGATGAATTGTTTAGATTTTCAACAAAGGAGAGCGCCACCCATGCCATAGTGGCAGTGCACAACGGGGACATCAACGGCCAGCCCGTCAAGTGCTCCTGGGGGAAGGAGTCCGGGGACCCCAACAACACACAGGCACAAGGACAGGTACGCACGCAATGCAACGTAGCTACACACATAGTGTAACTTCTTGTCTGCATGTGGCGATTCGGGACCTGTTTTATTTAAGGGGGGTAAGGGGGCCGGGCCTCACACCAATCACTTTCAGTTGAAGTGGGGTTTCCCAGCTCCTGGTGGGGCTGGTTCTCGTTTCTTGTGAAGGCTGAGTACACCTTGGGATTGAACCCTTGCTCTCGGTATGGAATGCAAGCATTCTACCAACTGAGCTGTCGACCAGACTTTTTACGAGCTTTGTCGTGCCTACAAAGCGCCAATTCTCAATCAAGACCCAGTTGCTGTAAGGCTGGATGAACATTTTGATAACCAGTCTTTGGAGTAAGGTTTTATGAATTTTTCAATCCAGCAAAAGGCGTATTTGAAAATATAAATGGTATATTTTTTTGTGCTCCGCTGATATTAGAACCCACAATCTCCCATTTACGAGTCCAAAGTGTTACCACTGGACTACGGACCGGTCCTAGATAAAAAGTGTATGGAAAAGTGTGGGATCTCGTATAAAGCGCAATGGGGATCGTTGATTGTCTGTGATCTGGAAAACCACCACGTGACAGCTCAGCATAGAAGACAGGACTGGCCTCTCAAATGCTGCGCCTCCAATTCCTCCTGTCTAATGCTAGCCACTCACCCCACGGCCTACCAGAGAGGTCTATCTACACATGAATGCTTGTGCAAGTAGACCAGAGGGTGGAAATAAACGTGTGTAGTTTTTTGAACCTACCGAGGCGACCGAACCAAGATCCAAAATAATATTGTAACATTGATAGGCTAGTTGTAACAAAAAGTCTAAAGATCAGAAAAAAGAAATAATTTCTGATGCAATAGACCAATAAGGGGAAAGAGACAAAGGAATTTTAAGTTTGACTTGAAATTAATGATAAAGTCCCTAAACTTATACGTTCCTATGCGGCTGATCGCCCATGCTGTAGAAAATGGTTTTGTCAATGCCAATGTCACCCGTGATTCAGGGAAGGTCAGCAAGAGTTGCAGGGTGTATGTTCATTTGACATTTGGGATTTTATGTTGTAGATTCACATGCGGCATGTGCAAGTGTGAACTTATATGTGTCTGTTTGTGAGAATCCTTATAATGTGAATCCCCAATGTTACATATCTTTGCAACTTAGATTAGATTAGATGAGAATGGAAAAGAAAATCATAATTAAGATGAGATTAAACTCTAAGCATGATTCTGTAATAATGTGAGTGTTGCACAATTGCAGGCCCTGGGCACGGCAGCTTACGGTGCCTTTGGGGCGGCGTACGGCGCAGCAGCGGCCGCGGGCGGGCAGCTGGCGGGCTACTGGTTCCCAGGAGCAGGCTACCAGGCTGCGGCCTTCCCCCTGCACGCGCAGCACGCACCACATGCACAGCACGCCCAGCACGCACCGCACGCCGCCTCACAGGGTTACTCCTATGCGGGACAGTTCGCCGGCTACCAGCAACAGTACATGGGGTAAATATCTTTACCCCTCAAATTTGTACAGATTTTTCTTTTAAGAAACCATGTGCGGGAGACTCTCTAGATTTCTGAGACTCTAGGGGTCTATGACACTTGCTGTAGTGCCGCAGAGGTGATTACGAGCTTGGTCGTCGCTACAAAGCGCCAATACTCAAGCAAAACCCAGTTGCTGTAAGGCTGGATGGACCTTTAGTGACCGGTCTTTGGTAAAGGTTTCATGAATTTTTCAACTCAGCGATGAGCATATTTGAAAATATAAATTGTATTTTTTTTCCTCCGCCGGGATTCGAACCCACAACTTTCCATATACGAGCACGAATAGTTGCCACTGGACTACGGACAGATTACTAATTTGAGCAAATATTGATCAAGTGAGAAGTGGCACACTACCTAATAATTTTTTCAAACTATCAAATCACAGGATCTGTGCACAACTCTGCACTGCACAATACTAAATTAACTTTTGATTTTATTGTATAGGCAAGACCGCTTCTTATTTTATTATTTAAAAAAAAGCGGCAAAAACAGAAGAATATGATTCTGAATACAAATGATAAAAGGTCACATTATCCATAGATAGCATAATTTTATAAAGTTTTATTTTTCAAACTGATAAGTATATTTCATTAATTTGACTCTCGGAAGCTACCTGACTTGCGAGGTTGACCAATAAAGCACTATCAAGGACTTTGCCACCCGTGCTATAAAAGCATATTACAGTAGCATATTAGTTCTCTTAATGCTTGTTTTTCTTATGTCCATCAGAGGTAATTTCACATGAGCAATGTTTGTATGTGTAGGTACTGAATAAATGTGTCTTATGTAAACTGTAAATTGATTGTAAAAATCAATTTACAGTTTTTATTTCACGCATGGATGAACGTTTTTCAGCCACTGTTTCTTTTGGTATAGGTTCTTCTGTAACTATAGCTGTAACTCTGTTGTCGTTCCGCTGCAAGGGGTGGCCAGAGTATCTGCAGAGCTGATCCCATTACTTTCTATCCTTGCATACTCTTAGAATTCATTCATATCCATCACCCTTTTAACACACTTACTTATTTTATATAGCAGTAGACGTATTATCTACCACAGACACTTACAAATAGCCATTAGTAACACTTGTGTGTGTCTGTTTCCAGGATGAGTGGTTGGCAGGGCCTGGCGGGGGCGCAGGCACCTCCCCAGCTCCCCCCGGCTCTCCCGCAGCCCCCCGGCATGGTGGCCTACCCAGTCCAGCAATTCCAGGTATCCATACACTTCATCTGCTACTCGCCAATAAGATTCCCTAAAGAGATGTTTTCATCTTCACTCATTGATGCCAAAGTTTTGTTTAAATTTAACGTGGTTCCTTGACTTATAGGTTAGTATGCGGCTGACCACCTATGCTGTAGAAAATGGTTCACTTTGCCAATGTCACCCTTGTTCCAGGAAAGGTCGGCAAGAGTTGCAGGGTGGACTTATGTTCATTTGAGATTTGTGTTTTTATAATGTCAGTCCACATGCGGCATGTTTAAAAGCGAACTTATACGTGTCTGCTTGTGGAAATGCATTTAATATGAGTCTTAAATGTAATATATCTTTGCAACTTAAATTATAGATTATAGATTAGCAGATTGGTCTAAATTTAACATGGTGACACTGCCGCATCTTAATAACAACCTTGACCTTACTCCATGTAATTCAGGATAACAAGTGATTTCATACAATTCCTCCATACCAGGGCCGGAAGTCTGATCACCGCGGTAATTTTTACCTACCGAATATCGGTAATATTTGTATTAAGACCTGTCAATCCAAGATGGCCGCAAGTGAACAGCTGTTTAGTCTTCATAAAAATATTACTGATATTCGGTAGGTAATAATTACCATGGTGATGAGACTTCCAGCCCAGGCAGCTTCTAAGAGATCCTGTGAGGTAGGTTGGCTATGAGCGTGGGGTCATCAATGACCAGCAAGCCATGTGTAATATTACCCCTTAACATTATTAAGTTATTTTGAAATGTTTTTCAGTTGGCAGATGAAGAATGGTTAGCGCCTGGACTGTTAGTCTGAAAGCCAGCCATGAACGGATGAAATGTACCTCTTCAACACACAACTATATCACCGTGGACTACTCACTTTGCCACCGCTGCGGGAACCGGGGTGACTCAAAACTCACCGCATCCCAATATATCCCTTACATAATATTACCCCTTGACTAAGGAGCTAAGTTATAAATCAAAATGAATAAGCTTATCCATATAGAAAATAAACCCAAATCAGCTGTTGCGTTTCAGTCATCTTGATTACAATCAGCTGTTACATGTCGGCCATTTGTAATACAATCAGCTGTTACATGTCAGCCATCTTAAAAATAAACAGCTGTTGCATGTCGGCCATCTTAAAAATGTTAATTAGAATACGCGGGAACTAGAAATAGGATTTGATAAAACATGAAGACATCCCAATATTTTTTATTTATTTATAAGTTTCATTGCTTTGCATTGGGTAACTTATAGTGGTTTTAACTTCGATAACTAACATGTAGTTTTTTTACAATGAATGGACTTCAAAAGTCATAAGCTGAAAATTGCAAATTAATGGATAAAATTATATAGTTTGATTTTTATTCTGTTGAGAATTAACATTTTGTATTTTGTATGTGATCCAAAAAAAGATGGCCGGGATTATACTTTGAAAATGTTCATTACACAGCAAGAGAAATTATTTAAACAATATAAAAATAACCGTGGAATGTAAGGTTAGGTTAGGCTAGTTGTAACAAAGAAAACACATAGAAACGTAAGACAAGCTAGTCAAATCATAGAGAAAATGTAGCTAATGGCTTAGAAAGGGCCGACAAATATCAAAATTTTAAAACAATTAACTTATATGTAAACAAAAAAATATTATTAACCATTTTTAAACGTAAGCGATTTAGAGAATAAGGTATAGTTTTACAAGATGAAAATTAAAATTATATTTAAGTATATTAAAATTAAATGAATAAAAAAAACAAGTTATGAATTAGTGTCTAAGGTTATGGAAAGAAGGTTGTGTCACACAATTATTATAAATAAACTAAAATATAAACTAAAGCGTATAACTTACCAATATGGCATATATGCATAACCTGAGCATTCATCTCAACAACTATATAACTATATGATATTGCTGTAACTGCAGCTCTGTTGCTGTTTCCCTAGGGGTGGCCAGAGCTTCTGCAGAGTCGCTGTAGTCGTCCCCTATTGTAGTGTGGGGACTAGTGCCATGAAGTTGTTTTTGTGCGTCGCAAGAAAAACATAGATAGGAAAAAATTACAATTAAAAATTATTTGTGAAGGGATACACTTTAAAGAAAAAGCGACCTAATGAAATGGCAATCAACTGTACATTTATAAGAACTGGAATACTTTTTTTCTTATTTGTTTTTTTTCCCCGAATGGAAATAAAGATTATTTTTTTGTTACTTTACTTCCCATATTCCACAATTTCTATCAATGTTTCATGCTTTTAGCGTGGCGCATCTTTAGAGTAATGAAGTTGATTATTAATAATTGAGATTCACTCATCCTAATTATTCCGATGGTCAAATGACCAAATATTTGTGGTTTATTTCTTCTCTACGTGGATAACATTTTAAAAGCATAAGTCACTTTTTCTCTCTCTATGATTTATCAAAATTATTACTCTGAAGATGCCTTACACAGACATTGATGAAACATCAGTCTGAACAAATGGAATGTAGAAAATAAAGTTTACAAAATAATTTCTATCATATGAAGTTGGCTGCAACGAGGCCAAAAAATCTTTACATTCACAAATTAAGTATATATGTATTAATTGCATCTTGTAATCCCTTCATATTATAAATAATTAGATAGTCAATGTAGTGAAGAAACATTAGATATAAATGAATATTCAAATGCGACGCATGTATTTTAGCTTAGGTAGGTACATAATGTATGAGTTTGTATATAACATTTGATGAAAAAGAAAACATAATTTTTAAGCAAATGAACACCATGATATGTGAGTTTATCTTAAAAATTAGAATAATAAAGTAGACCTGTCGTTTTTGTATAATTTTGAAATAGTCACATTTTGAAACAAAAAAAAATATATCAGACAATCCGTAACAATCAAAATGATGAATTAGAAAGAAAAAAGGAGTGATTAAATTTTGTATGTTTTATTTTATTTTATTTGTAATCAATTGATGATTTGATTGATTGACTAGTGTCCGTCTTTTCCATAAAACAAAAATGGATTTTATATTTTTATAGTTTGAATGTTTAGGTGTGAGCATAACACTCGTGTTAGTAAAACAATTCTCTGTACCTACAAGTGATGAATAAAGAAAGGTTTTTCATAATTGGGTTTTGGAAAATGTTGAAAAATCAATATTTTATATTTAAAATGAACTTTCCGAAAATGGGCACTCTCAGCCATTTAATTTAAAATCTATTGTGCCCGTGCTATGGCCGAACAGTCAAGGCATATGTTTGAAATAAAACAAGGCCGGTTGGATCCTGCTTGATTCGCCTTTTAATACCTTTAACGCTGAGTTTACAGATGCCGTAGGATCAATTAATAATTTATAGAACAAAAAAGTTATTGATTTATTTATAAAAATATTTTGAATGTGTCAAAATGTGTTGTGTATTGCATTAAGTACTCCTCACAAATTTATTTGAAAAAAAACGCACATTGTCATATAAAATGAAAATGTTACATTTTATCATAAAAATAATATTTTTTTTAAATGCAAAGGAAACCCACTTTTGGAAAATCTTACCTGATGACCATTCTTCGTAAAAGCAAAATAAAACTTCATGTTCAATATAAAAATGGGGAACATTTCACTTAGATGAGAAGCCTCAAAAATCTAATATCAGGGGTCCAGTCATCACAAAAATAATATTAAATACAGTAGAACCTCAATTACCTGAGCTATTGCGAACCGAACCTACCTCGGACAGTCAAAAACTCAGATAACATGATTTTTATTACTAAGTGTAAAACAAAATCACATTTTAACATGTTTTGTTTAGATATGTAATCTGTATGTAGGTACATTTTGTCTCCATTCTGGTAAAACACAGGAACTCAAAATATTGACAGCCCGTATATAGCTCCGCCACCTACAACTTGCTCCAAAATTCACTTTTGGAATTTTTAGATTTTGTTAGTTGCTCTCTTGATGATGGTGTGATAACACCACAAGCACTCAAGGAAATAAATCAACTCATGAAGAAACATTTTGTTTTTTATTTTTACATTATTAATTTAAAATGCATCTTCACAATGTCAATACACAAACCCTTAAACTTTTACTGAATTTTAGTTGTTTTCTACAAAGAGGTTTTTCGCATACCTACTTATTATATTTTATTCATAGCAGTTTCTCACAGGTTTTAAAGTTTGAAAAGGCAAAACGTTTGATGTAACTAACTCGAATCCATATTTTTCAATTTCAACAGAATGGTGACAATATATATTTACATGGATGCATTTTTGTAAGCAAACTAAGGATTAAACAATGATGGAGTAATCAAATGATGAAATTGAGAAGATATTTGTCCGCAATGTCTCTACATTCCATCTAGCATTGCTTCATTTTGCGGCTCCACCTTCCAACTTTCCAAAAGAAGAACTTACAAAAATATATATATACTTAATTAGGATCGGGGAGTTGTAAGTTTGTTCATTTGCAATCTCAGATAAAAGAGGTTCAACTGTGAACTAATGCGTAGTTAAAAAAAAAATGCAACTTATTCGTCTATTTATCCCGTATAACTTACTAACCATTGTACCATAAACCAACGAGGTCCAAGCGTGTTTAGTTGTCCGTATATCTGTGTTAGCAATCTGTATAATTGTCGAAGTCGGTAGATGTTCATATAAAGTGTAGACATAAATGTGGTAGAAACTTGTAGATGCAGCGGCTGTAAGGTAACATTCAAACGTGCGAGGGATCCAGTACAACCATTCAACAAGATTACATTAATGAAATAGTAGATCAAAAGATTGGTCTGGGCTGTACAAATCATTAAAAGGGTGTCAGTTTGTCAATGAAATTTAAGCATTTAAAGTGATCTACTTTGTGGCTTATTTTGAGTAGGTATAAATCATTCTTTCACTTATAAGTTGGTATGAGACCGACCACTCACTCTGTAATTTTTTTTCACTTTTGGCACCCCTGTTAAAGGGAAGGGCAACAATGATTTCAAGGTTTCTGTTTGTTGTATTTTTAGGTTTTTATTTTAAAGTATACATGCAGCATGTGTAAGCATTTGCTGCTTGCTTGTAGAGCGCTTGCATTCCATTTTTAAGGCCAACGAGGTGGTCAGATATGATTTCTCGTTTCAATGTTGAATTCAAACTCAAAATAAAATAACCGCAAGCCTACTCAGCCTTCACAAGATATGAGAACCAGCCTTCTCGAGAGCTGGGAAGCCCCCACTTCAAGTGAAGTCGTTGCCGTAAGGGCAGCCCCCTTACCTGTAAACATAAATGGTTACCACGGCGGTGAGAGCTTACTCTATATGTGCAGCTTAGTTACTTTATATTTACATTGTCTGTATGGAATGCTGGCCCCTGGTTTAAAGGTTGCCCTGGATCCTTTGCATGTATTTAAAGTGTAAAATAATCCCAAATGAGTGAGAATAAATAGAATATTGGATAATGGAGGATTCCGACCCGCTATTGCGTTAAGTACATGTTACGTAGAATTGTGCGACATTGGAGATTATGCGCGACTAGCACAATGACTAACTTTATTCATTTTCTGTGATTTGGGCGCGCACGGGCTAACCTCACACAATGCTGAAAAATCAATACATCATTGTAAAGTACCCTAATTGTGTAAAAACCTTTGACACTATAGCAATTTCTGGCCAGGAAAAAATAGGTTAGTTAGGGTGTTTTTTTTAGAGGTATAGAACTTTGAAATGGAATAAAACAAGGATGAATTTTTAAAATTGACATGAAATTGACTTTACTCGAAAGATAATCTTTTGGCATTATAATTTAAATATGATTTCTGGCATATGACCGCCACGGCTGGCTCGGACGTAATCTAATCTGGAAGTTCAATTTTCAATAACTTTTTCCAACATTTGTGGCCGTATATCGGCAATAACGCGGCGAATATTGTCCTCCAAGTGGTCAATCGTTTCGGGCTTATCGGCGTAGACTAGCGAATTTACATATCCCCACAGAAAATAATCTAGCGGTGTTAAATCACACGATCTTGGAGGCCAATTCACGGGTCCGGAACGTGAAATTATGCTATTACCAAACGTTTCCTTCAGTAAATCAATTGTGGAACGAGCTGTGTGACATATTGCGCCGTTTTGTTGAAACCACAGCTCCTGCACATCATGGTTGTTCAATTGAGGAACGAAAAAGTCAGTAATCATGGCTCTATAGCGGTCACCATTGACTGTAACGTTCTGGCCAGCATCATTTTTAAAAAAGTGCGGACCAATGATTCCACCAGCCCATAAAGCACACCAAACAGTCAGTTTTTCTGGATGTAACGGTGTCTCAACATACACTTGAGGATTATCTTCACTCCAAATACGGCAGTTTTTTTTATTGACGTATCCATTCGACCAAAAGTGAGCTTCATCGCTAAACATAATTCTCTTATGAAAATCGGGATCAACGGCAATCTTGTTTTGGACCCATTCACCGAATCTACGCCTTGCTAGGTGATCGTGTGGCTTCAATTGTTGCACGAGTTGTCTATTCATGTTAAAATGCCAAACTAAACTAAACACAAATCACTTAACAGCCGACAAAATGGCCGCCAGTTAAAACAGTGTTGCCAACTTAAAGTTCTATACCTCTAAAAAAAACACCCTATACAATACAATAAAGATCAATCAAATCAATGGATATTTGTGTTGGATCAAATATACACAATGAACTCATTACAAATGTGGATTTAGAATTTCTTTCTCGGTGGGCAAACATCACCCTTGTATGGGACCACGTTTCTTAGTAACCAATGATAACAGCAGTAATCAGCAAATCATTTCACTTTCACGCTGAAGAAGCCCATCGTAGACATGGAACAAGCGTCGCCGGAAGCTCCAGCTTTCA
Source organism: Agapetus fuscipes (assembly GCA_951799405.1). Lineage (NCBI taxonomy): Eukaryota > Metazoa > Arthropoda > Insecta > Trichoptera > Glossosomatidae > Agapetus > Agapetus fuscipes. Next base: position 6,412,580 of record OX637355.1, on the reverse strand, counting down.
CAGACCATGGCAACAGATCCGGGAAAGCTAATCTCCAGCAAAATTAACTTTAAAAAACCATACTTGAGAGTCTCTAAAGCAGGGGTGTCCAACATAATATTGTGGAGGGCCAGATTTAGTATTTTTGTAATCGACAGGGGGGGGTGGAGGCACACTGCTGGCAAATCTAATCAGATGTCAATGAAAATTATCGCGTCTGAGCAACACTATGCCGACCACTGTCATAGTCGATAGATAGATATCTATTGTGCAATATCTATTGATGTCTTCGCGGGCCGTATGTTGGACAGGCCTGCTCTAAAGCATTTGCTTTTTTGATATTAGATATTTACTTTATTAATTTTTCAGCATTGTGTTAGCACAGCCCTTTGTGTTGCCCTTTAAACATTTAAGGCCTATTTTCCAATAATCTGATAAGCATTTAACCGTCGAATAACAAAAAAATATTTGTCGAATGAGTGTTTATTTGAATATTGAAATGTTGCTGATTAAAGTATATTATTATTAACCTGATGCTATTTTCAAAATATAAAGTTTGGTGCTCCGGTAGTGTCTCGTCATAGGAACTTTCTGTATTTTACTTTCGTAGAGAAGATATTTCCGTTTCGTGTGTTTGGGTGTGAATTATAAGATGACAATTAGAGAGATCCTTAGTTTTTCATACGGCAAACAAACGTTTGCCAAATAAATAATCTTAACAAGAAAAATGCCACCTCACTCTGAAAGCAATAAAAAATAAATGTGTCGGATTAATTGTAATTTAATTGTATTTTTTTTTTTGTAACAATTTTTATTTTGGAACTCCAAAAAACGCACAAAAAATTGTAAACTTTATCAATTGTTTATTTTGTGAAAAGCATACTTTTTCAGAACAGAACCTTTGACATCTACCTACTTGCCTGAAATCTCATGAAAAGAATCAAGTCCGAATTTGTATTAAACAATTGACTCATATAGAATCAAAGGCGGGAGTCCAAGATTAACTTAGAAAATGAAATACATGTGTAAATGGAAACACATTCTCTTTGTATCTATGTATTTAACTCATGTTTTGAAAAAAATCTAGATTGTCGCCTTTGGTTCCATATAATTCAATTTAACTATAATTTTCAGTGAACAAAAAAAAATAATATAGATACTTACAGAGATTTATTTTAAAACTTTTTTTTGTTATTCAAAAAGTTATGTGTATGTTTCCTACATATTTTGTTCCTTGATTATCAAGGAATCATGTTACAAAAAACCATTCCATACTCAATTAAAACTGTTGTAAGTAATATTGTAGCTACCTATTTAAAATGTGTTGTATGGAGGGAAAGTTGGTAATCTATGATTCTTTTTAAAAATGAGAAAAATGTATGGAACTCATAGAATACCATTTTCTATGTTTACTTGTATTTACTTCCATTCCAAAGATTGCCGACTTTGGTTCTATATTACTCAAATGATTTTTAAAATTAACTGTTTTTTTTAAGAAAAAAAGTGAATTCATGAAGTCTAAAAATATACATAAATCAAAATACTGACATCTTTTGAAATTAATATTTTTAGTAAATTATATTCAACACGGATTCAATTCAAAGTTTAAATCTTCTTTGATTCAATACATATTTATTAAACTGTGTAACTTTTTGAGTTATTGTGAAAGGAGTACATTTGTAAAGAGTTTCCTAAACTTCAACGGGGACTTAAAGCACAGGGAGAGTAAGGGGGTTTTGAGTTTTTCACATCAAACAAAATCTTTAGATAGGAATTATGAGTTTGTGAAACAATTTTATTGACAATTTGTGATTAAATGTCAAATTTCAATCAATTTCAATGAGAAGTTAATTAGGAATATTTATTATATACAATATCTTGCATAATATAAGGCATTATATTTAATAGGTATGTATAGTAGGGAGGCGAAGATATTATTGGAATAAGAGTATATAGCGTGGAAGTCACATTACTAAGGGATAATCTAAAATAAATTATGCTTTATGAATAAGGAAATAAGAAATTTATATTAAGGAGTTGTATAGCACTACGATATGTTTGTTAAATTAAACTTGAATCACTGCCATCTGTTGGCAAATAAGGAAAGCTGTACTTTCATAGAAATAACAATATTCCCACAATGAAGTTGTTTTGATGTTTGAATAAAAATATGAAAATATAGTGACTATGTCAAAGGTGATTATTTTTTGAAGTAATGACAGAATAATATTATTTTCTTGGGACTTAAAAAAAACATTATTGTAAGTTGCCTCGGAAACTGTCCTCTGGATGGGCATGAAGCTTACAAATTGGATTAATATTCTTGAATCTTGTGGTTCCTGACAATAAAAAAAATCATCAAAATGGTCCAAGATCGAATCAAAACAATGTCATGTCCCGTGACGAAAACAAGCTAAGAACCAGTGATGTGAGCTGTATAAAATATTGAATATTTTATTGCATTGCGTCACTTAAATAGTTTTAAAAAACTTCTTAAAAAATAATTGTTTGTTTGGAGATAGAGCTTTCTTTACAAAACAATAGATGGCAGTGATTGATACTCACTCAAAAAATGATTGATACCCACTTTATATGTAAATTTTGCGTGTTTCGTTAATTTATATTTTGTTTAATTTGAGTGTGCCATAAAATCGTATTGGTACACCTAGTATAAAATATTATGTAAACTCCCCACCAATGGGTACTTAAATAAAAAAAATATAAATGAAAACTATTTCACTCACTAGTGGTGCTTTTGGTAATTTCCATACATTTTTTCGATAAATGTTATAGTTTGGAATTTACGTAATCTTTTATACTAGGGATACAGATTGTTAACAGCAATCAGATCTGTTTACTAAAATTCAAATGCTTTCAAATATTAATTTTGCGTTATGAAAGTATTTATGTCTAGAAAAGGCAAGACCCTGTTGCTAAGGAAAAAATCAGTAACAAAGTTTGTAAAGTAAAGTTCCTCGTGCATAAAACAACGACAAATAATATCTATTTATGTCCCTTCAAATTATGTAAAAAAAATGGAAAATAAACTATGAATGGGCTCGGTGCAAAATTTGAAATTCAAATTTTTTCTTAGCGTGAGATCGTCACAGGTCTATGTAAGTAAAGTCCTTGGCAACCATAACAAAATATTAATTTGCCATTTCTCTGGCCATGTGACGTCCATTTTTTTTTGTCTATGGAATTTGTACCGATTCCATTACTTTTTAAATTAATTTATTGAGTAAATTATAGATAAAGCCTTTGGTTTTATGCAAATCAATTATGCAAAACTAGATTATTTTGTAGACAACAAAAAACTAATGAAGCAAATTTAATTTTCTGCAGAAAGCATCTGAAACTATACTAAAAATGATATTGTGTTATGTTAAAAGATGATTGATTGAAGCGTTTGAATGTAGAATATCAAATGGTTGATCAATCAAGTTTTTAAAGATATGAAATGATTGATTTGATGATGTGTTATTTGTGTTATAGAAAGCGATGATTGTTTTATTGTAAAATATCAAACATTGATTTATATTGCGTTGAAAACTAAAAAAATAGAGTAGGTAGCTTAAACTATTCAGTACGTAAGTATATAACAATGAAATAATATATTAAAAAAAACATATACAAATATGAAATATAGAATAGTAAGTCCAGTGAGATACTGAAATAAACATATAGTACTTATATACATAATGTAGGATAAATAAATAAATAAACTAGGACATAAGGAATGCAAAAATGATGCCAATTAATTTTTGAAACGTTTGCAAAACATAATTTTATAAAGAGTAGGCATTTTTTTAAATGATAAATAAATAAAAAAAAAATAGATAAATTTCTCAAGAAAATTGACGAAACAATATAAAATCTTCCATTTTCAACCTTATCGAGTTTTAAAATTTAACACCAGCGTGTTTAAAAAGTAAAATATCGTACTATCGTAAAAAACGTAGACACAAAACAAGTATATTTACATGAAATGTTTCAACAAACGTCAAAATTAATTTGATCCCCTCAGTTGTTGTTATCTTCTACCCCAGTAGGTACTCCAAGAATAAAACTTTACATTCAAGCCAACCAAAGTGTTAATCAAAACAGTAGAAGAGTCCTGTCGATAGCTCAGCTGTCAGAACGATCATATTTAATACATAAGGATAAGGCGTAAGGATTCAAATCCCACCAAAGGTGTCTGAAATGTTTTTGACCCATTTTGCCTTCACAAGAAATGAGAACGTTCCCGTATTGGGAGCAGCAAAATTCCCACTTATAATGAAGTGCTTGACAATTTTGTTTTCCTATTACTCCGAGTACAATTAAATATCCACGATTGATTTCCACATACCGTTTGAATTGTTAGGTGGCCTAATTAATACCTACTGAATGAGTTACAAGGTGGTGCAGAAGAGTAGGTACTATCTCTGGACCTGATGATGCAAACGGTATGTTTGCAAAACCGAAACCCTATTCTGCTAAATTCCTTACATTTTGGATATCAATCAAAGCAGGAGCTTGCTAGCTCTTACAAAAAAGCTCCAAACATAAAAAATCACAGGACACCTTATTTTCGGACACAAATCGCTATCTCGTCGCGTTATGTTTTTAAGGTCGTAAGAATTTAGCAGAATAGCGCTTCTGGTGGTGGATATTTAATTTTACTAAAAGTTAATGCCTCTACAATCAATGAAGTAGTTGGCGTAAGCCTGGCACGCTAAATTGTAAGAGTAAATATGTTCTACTCTGCACACACAACTCCTTCGGAGGCAATGTGTTTACGAAGTTGAATGATACGTGTAGCTTAGTTGTGTTGCATTCAGAAAGTAAAACAGTTTTCAGAAGTTAGCTGTTTTAGTCTCCATTCATTACTTTGGGTACAACAAGGGTTGTTTAAATATGAAGTCTTATTCTTGGGGTACAAAACAAAATAAACTATGTGTATCACTTTTATCTTTTTTTTTTGTTTTATTAACTAAAAATCATTGTTTTGACATTCAAACCTTGTTATAATGACGCTACACTTCTCTTAATAATTTGATACAAAATTTTAATATTATTAAAAAATTGGTAAAAGGAATGAATTTAATAAATATGTGGATTGGAATCTATAAACATTTTTAAAAATAAAGCTTTTATGGGAAAAAATTCAGAATATTGTACTCACTAAAAAGGTGTCTATGATCTATCTGTCTATGATATATCTAAGTTACAAAGGCATGCAAACATTTAAGATTAATATTAAATGCATGTGTACTTACAAAACAAGCCCCAACTTCAAATGAGCATAAACTTTGCAACTCAGGAACGTAAACGGCATTTCAAGTGTGCATAGGCAATTTTTGTAGATAACAAGATTTTGTACTAAATTGCCTGTAGCAACTATTTGCCTGTATTGAGATTCCGGCACTGCTGCAACTCATACTTGAAACAGGGATGACATTGGCAAATGTAAACTAATTTTACAGTATTGTTAGTCAGCCTCATACAAACCTGTAAGTCAAGAAACAAAAAAATTGTATCTTTTAAACATCATTAAAACAGTGTTTGTCTCCTCCAATAGAAAGCTTAGAAATAATAATATTTTCAACCTGAATATACTTTTATTTAATTTGAAAAAATAAATCAGGGCAACTTTGAAGTACACAATTTTGAATTATTTTTCATTGGAGCAAGTGAAGCTCGAGCAAGTGAAGCTCGAGCAAGTGAAGCTCGAGCAAGTGAAGCTCGAGCAATTGAAACCATATTTTAGTTAGAATGGAAAGAAAAGGATTTGTTTGTGTTTCAATATTAAACATACATATATAAGTACCTATGCATAAACCTAGCGTTAATGATACAGTTACAAAGCATGCAACTTACATTAATAAGTCAATAGGATAGTGAAGAATAAACGCATTGTAATGTTATATGACTAAGTTAAACAACTGTAAATTATAAAGAAAATGAAGTATTTGTAAGGAAAAGGACATTCACACCAAAAAACTGCACCGTTAGGCTAAAGTATGTAATGTAACTAATACAAAATATATATAAACATACATAATATATACCTCTACATATACATACCTATATATTATATTATACATTCGGATAAATGCACAAAAATATTATTTGATTCAATCAATTTTTGTTTTAGTTGATTTTTTTTTACATTATCTCTATGGAAAATATCAGAGTTTGTTTAGTTTGAAAGTACAGGTACAACAAATATAAAGTTTATATTTTTAATTTGGCTTTTGTAGAGAGTCAATTTAGGTACAGATTTATGTTTATTTGCCAATTTAAAAAAAATCATTTCATTTGAAAATTTGTAATTTACTTGAATTTGCTAAAAAGGGGATGTGTTTTCTACTTCTACACGATATAGTCATCACATTTAAGATTTCTCTTGGATGGCTGATGTCACAAGTATCACATAATGAATAAAAAAATGAATTCCAAGTAATCCCTTTATTTTACGTCATTGTGAAATATACATGCAGTGCCATCTGATGACAGATGGATAAATACAGGATGTAGCGCTATAGCGTCTTTCCAAAACACCTACATAATATTGCATTGAAGTACAACTGAATGTTCTGTCTCTAGTTTTATTTTATATGGATAACAGCATGAGAAAGGTGATATTCAGCAATGAATGGAAAATGAGCTATCTGATATTAACTTCACTAGCAAAAAACAGACAGAAGCTGCATTTCACACAAACCTTCAAATATAAAAAAATACAAAACGAAAACACCAAAGTAATGATATAAATAGTATGCCTAGTAGAAGCATTCTTTTCATTTCCGTGACGTCCTTTTTATTTGATTTTAAATGTTACAAATTAGCAGATTGTTAACATAGCAGTGTTTCGTTTAGCGATGTTGTTTTTTTTTTATCAATTTGATAAACCAGTTGTGGTCTATTTTACATGTTACTTAAAGAATAAGTCAAAAAGACTGCCTTGGCCTTTTTGGGAGCTCTTCTTAATATTCCAGAGATTTTTTAAAAATATGTATTATTTCTGGATACATACCTACTTATATACCTAAATTGGATAATTTTTGTTGATTTTGTACCTAAATTGAATGTGAAGGTTGTCATTGTATATGAGATAGATAGAACATTGACGATTAAAATGTGTCGACCACTGTTAAACTAATATGAAGAAATTTACAAATAAATTGTGAAGCAGATCAACCTATTTTGTCTCTGCCAAATATGCATTGATATTTGAAATTAATAATTCATCATTTAAGTACATGTAATAATTCATCACCAATTGGCTGAATGACATCTTTTAACAAAGGGTCAAAACTATTATCAAGAGGACCTGAGGGGATTTAAACCAGCGCAGTTTTATTGTAAATCTCAAAGTACCTAATTGGCAACGTCCATTTCAGCCAACAATCAAAATAATATAACTACCTACTTAAATGGAGCCTCAGAGCTTTTTGGCGTGTACGCCTTAGGATGTGAACGAGGTTGTATTTTAATTAGTTTCCAGGCAGCTATCAACAAGAACTGTCAAACAGAAATCATTAAAAACAAATTTATTTTTATTTTTGAGGTTAAAACACGTTCGGCTTTTACAAACTTTTTCCTTTGTAAATTGAATCATGTAGGTACTTATGATTGTTAATTTGAAGTCAAAATTTGTCACGAGATCTAAAAAAAGATGGCAGTTTGACAACATAGGTTGGTATCACCTACATTCTTTCACTTTAAGAAATTTCTTGAAATTCATACTTTTTTATTATTAATTTTAATGGTCGGTATCCATCTACATATTATAATCTAATGTCACATCTATCCCAGAATGGCAATGTATTGTAAGCGGTATGGCGCGATGAATCGAATTTGTTAAAATTATATTCCAGACTACCCAAATTAAAAATGTATTGGTTACAATCTTGAACTGTTTATCATTTAAACTGTGTTGATGTTTGTTTTTTTTAATAATAAAAATATTTATGAATAAACCATCCCGTGCTATTATTCAACCAATGCTCTTTTCCCTATATGGCTACTTGCCACCTATGCTAGGGAAAGGCCAACAAATATTTTGTTAGTGTTTACTAAGGACGGCAGTCCCATACAAGGCTGATGTTTGCTCGCTGAGAAAAAAGAGTCTATTGATCGTGACTAAGGACACTTGTCACTAGTGACATCTGCCCGCTGAGGAAACCATATGTGATTCAAAACTTTGCTCCAACTCCATGGTGTGATCTGTTCTAAGAGTTAAAACAATCCTTCAAATTTACAATTTGAATCAGATTACTTATATGTCTGAAATGGTTTAAAAAGGAAACCTACACTTTTGTATTGAAGTAGGTACGTTAATTACTTACCGAGATCTATAAATAAAATTCTTTCTAGGTTTTGTGAATGGATTTGTAGAAAATTTTGGAGTGGTCTCTTGGTAGTCTCTCTGTATTGTGATAAAGCAAGCAAACTTGTGATAAAGGAAACCACAGCAACTTTATCAAGAGACTATGGATTGTTAAAAGACATCAACATGCATTCCGTTATATAAAGAGGATGTTCATTCTGATGTGACCTATTTTAATGATGACAAATGCCTACCAACTATTTATACAACCATTAAAGGATTGTAAAACCATAGAGCCTTATTCATTAGATTGTTTGAACCTAAAATCAAAGTTTAACACACTTTTCAGTATGGAAAAATTGAATTTAAACTGGTTTACAAATTAAAACCTTCTTATGAATAAAGGGGGCAATGTAGTTAGTATCACAAGTCAAACAAATAAGTTTTATTGCAGTTTAGATCTTGCTCAGTAGGTACCTACTCACTAAGCATGTTTTAAGTTACCTCACTCAAGTATCCAAATGGGAAGTAAAACTGCTTCCTTTGTATTTTTTGTGAAGGAAAGGTCATTTCTGATTCCGAGTAACAAATGCATAAATCACAGAGCGTTAAGGAACAAAGTTATACCTCCAAAAAAATAATAACATCACATTAAAATGGGCATTATGGAATCATTTCTAATAGACAATTAATATTAACTACTGAATGAGGTGGCAACATTTGTTAATTTAGAACTTTTTTCCCAGCGTGAAAAAGTCAGTCTTGTATGGGGCTGTCGTCCTTCGCAACCAAAAACAAAATATTTGTATGCCTTTTCCCTAGCATGCCGGCCAGATGATGACACAATATCATCTATGCCAATTCACGTGCGGACTTCATTATTGAAATCTTTTAGTAATTTAGAAACCAATTAATCATTTTATACAGCCTGTGTAAAGTAAGTATAAAGTAGGTATGTACCTGACTAAGTATACATTTTTAAAGTAGTAATATTCCAACTTCATCTTAAAAATCAATGCTAAAAATAAACATTGGACAAGTTTTGAAAGCCAAAAATATGTATAGCATAATAAAAATGTCAACCATTGTATTGAAATGTGAATGATTAACATTTCAATGACATTTGAAACACCGTGTAGTGCAGGCACTTTTATTATTTCATTTTAGAAATACGAAGTTTGCTAAAAAAATATGACAATTTATTTTTCGCTTGGTAAGCATTTGAAAAACAAATCATAGTTGAACTAAAAAAAACTGCATATTTGCAAAAAAATACTGTTTGAAAATAAAACATTAGGAAAGCAAATCAAACATTATATTTCTCTATTTTTATTTGTTAAGTTACTAAATATGCTTCATTTCCGAATTATCCGGAAGCTATGATAATCAATAAGGTTATTAGGTACCTACTCACATATTTGAATATTGCTGATTATTGACCAATATGTAGAAATACTTGTGAGGCTTACTCATATAAAATGAAATTAGAAATTTACAACATTCAGTGATAATTCAACAGTGTTGTGTGACTGTGCAAGAGAAAATACAATTAATGTGAGTATGTATATTATTTTAATTACTATTAATTGATTCCATTAAAATTCTTTTTTAATCTATATTTATCTACAATATATTTTCAAGACAAAAAAAATACTTACTTATGTCATACATACTTACGTTTTTTTAACAAAATTTGCAAATGCCATCCATGTTACAAAGAAATGCAGTTAGGTTGCAGAGCTTAGGTTCATTTGATGTGTGAGTTTTCTTTTGTAAGTACACATGCATCAGGTGTAATAATGAACCTAGATACGTTGGCTTGTGAGGAAACAAGACTGCTGACGATATACCTTTTGTGAAAAAATCATGCATTCCTGGAAATTGTACACATTCTTGTTTACCAACTTGTTCTGGGTGTTTTTACTTCCCTGCTCCACTATTGAGTCTCCAGGCTCTGATGGCACATTCACAAAACGTGTCCCGACTCCCGACCAATGTAGTCTGCCGACTTTCATTGACTGGGCCGCATCATCCTTTAATTCAGAGTTGTATCTTCTTTGCCCATTATATGCATATTGTTTATTGAACCATAAATATGATGGAGAATTAAGCTGTGTCAATATTTAGTCTTTAGTTTAATGTTGTCATTAGACTATAGTTGGCCCGACAGACGTCGTTCTATCCAAATTTTGGTAAAAGTTTGATGAGCAGTTTAACCAGGAATAGAGAACATCTTCAGTATATTTTATATGGATAAAAAAAATAAAAATGGAAAAAACTATTTTAATTTGATTAACATCAAATTTCACATGATCCAACTCGAGGATAATCTGCAAAAAATTATTTTGCCAATATGTGATGAACGTTTTAGTTTTATGTAGATACAGTGAATTTAAAAATCTTTCCTTTTTTTATCAAGTAACCCTTTGTTGATTGCAAAGACCCTTTCTTCTTCTTCTTCTTACACAGCCATCTCCATCCACCGCTGGACATAGGTCTCCCCCACATCTCCATCCATCTCTGTCTTGCGCTTTTTGGTTCCAGTCTCCAGCAAGCCTTCTTATGTCATCAGACTATATCGTGGAAGGTCTCCCTCTGCTAAAGATCCTTTAGAGAAATAAAATATCCAAATAGGTTCAGTCATCCCTGAAAGTTCCTGTATGAAGGTTACCAATGATTAATGACCAGCATTTCATTTTATTATACAGATATTTGGTTGATTGCTTTTGCAGCATGTCCAGCACCTCTCTGTACATCCTTCTCGCCACGCTGGCTGTGGTTTCTTGCCTGGAGCCCAGCAGAGCCGGGTACTACAGCTCCAGATATGACGGCATCAGTGTGGAGCCCATCCTGAAGTCTGAAAGACTGCTGGCCCGCTACATCAACTGCCTCCTGGGCAAAATCAGATGCCCTCCTGAGGGAGACCTGCTCAAACGTAAGTTATAAACAGCATTTTATCCATTTTGTTTGCTGTAAGTACCTGGCGCGTTTAATTCAGAAATTTGGGTTTGTAGAATGAATTCATTTTCCTTTCGCAAAATATGCTGGAAAAAAAAATTGTAATCAGATTGACATTAAACTTTAAACGATTCATATCTAGAGTAATCAGCATGTTTCCTGAAAGTTTGCTCAAATTCTGATGAGCGTTTTAGCTATTAACATGTTCCTAAAAAAATATATTAAAATCGGTGAGCGGTTTAGGAGTCCATAGGGAGCTCACATTCCGTTTTACAATGTGATATTAAAACTGGATTTTACAAACCATGATAGCGGAGAATGTCGAATTTCTAAAAATTCTAATGGAGTTCCTTGACTTATAGGTTGGTATGCGGCTGACCACCCATGCTGTAAAAGTGGTTCACTTTGCCAATGTCACCCCTATCTCAGGGAAGGACGGCAAGAGTTGCAGGGTGTATGTCCATTTGAGATTTGGTTTTTATGTTGTAGGTTCACATGAGGCATGTGCAAGCGCGAACTTGTACGTGTCTGGTTGTGAGAATGCATGTAATGTGAATCTCCAATGTAAACGACGTTAGCCATGTTGAAAGCACCGGTTCCCATAGATCACCGAAGTTAAGCAACATTGGGCGTGGTCAGTGCTTGGATGGGTAACCGCTCAGGTACACCGCGTGTCGTTGGCACCTTGGACCGGTCCGTAGTCCGTAGTGGCAACACTTCGGACTCGTAAATGGAAGGTTGTGGATTCGGATCCTGGCGGAGCACAAAAATATCCCATTTATATTTCGAATGTGCTCTTCACTGGGTTGAAAAATTCATAAACCTTTACCAATGACCGGTCACCAAAGGTCCATCCAGCCTCACAGCAACTGGGTCTTGCTTGAGTATTGGCGCTTTGTAGCGACGACCAAGCTCGTACACCTCTGCGGCACTACAACAAGTGTCATAGACCCCTAGAGTCTTTAGAATCTAGGGAGTCTCCCGCACAGGATTTCTTAAAAAAAAAAAAAAAACATTTCTTTGCAACTTAGATTAGATTAGATAAGAGTGTATCAAACGCCATCATGAGTATTGAATGGTGAGGCACAAACATGAGATCAAAGAATTCTTCATTTACCAATTCTTAGTCATGAAAATTTACCAATTTCGAAACTTATTTCTCTTGTAATCCATAGATGTGAACCATTTCTGTTATCAGGTGTGTTGTCAGACGCCTTACAGTCCGACTGCGCTCGCTGCACTCCCCTGCAGAAGAAAAAGGCGGCAAGAGTTGCCTCCTTCCTGAGGACCAACAAACCAACAGAGTGGAAGCTGCTACTCAACAAATATGACCCTGAAGGAGTTTACCAAAAGAGGAACATCAAACTGTACTGAAGAAATATAAATTAATCTTATTTTCTGAAGTATAATCAGCAGACACATGTAATGGCTACAGGTCATCAAGTAATAACATAGAGGAGCAGAAACGAACTTACTGCATTGATACATACTATGTACCACTTTTGTCTCAGTCCTGTCAAACGTTGCAGTTGTGTAGTCATACAAAACATGTTTTTACGTGGCAAATTTTATGTTTTCGTGCTTTCTCCATTTTGTGTTTTGACACCCAATTACAACACATTCCATAATGCCTTTTTCCTTTAAAATTTATTAATTTTATCTATCACAAGACTTATACTGCATGCGTCTATGTTCGGACTGCTCCGGGCATAGTACGCACGCGGCAATGCTGCCACCTTTCTAGAAACATTTTTGCATTCACCTGAGTTTTTTGTACACATGGAAATGCAACTGTGAAGTTCTTTGTTCTCTTTCTACTAATGACCATTTTCGTAAGTATGTAGGTTGAAACAGATACAATATACTGTCTATTTTCGTTAAAATAATTTCTAGTCCACAGATATCATAAGTCAATGGTACAGGCACATATAATTCAGAATAAATAATGTGTCATTTGACGTTAAACATATTTTAAAAATAATAGTTTAAATAAAAACATGACTAAAGCCATCATCATCATCATTGGCGCTACAACGTGGTATGGATCTTGACTTCCTAGAGGAGCTCTCATCACCAATTGGTCACGCCCAGAGCTCGCAAGTCTCTCTCCCCTCATCGCTCCATCTCAAATTTGGACTTCCGACACTTTTTCTACCACTGGGTTTTGTGCAGTAGATCCATTTCACTGTTGGCATTTCATTCATTATTTACTTGCCCCAACCATTAGAAATTTTGATGTTTTTGGTATAATTGTACAGTTCATGATTGTAGTCATCAGACTCTATTTTCATTTATAGTCTCATAGATTCCTGTCAGGGTCTTCCTCCCAAATACATCCAGTCGTAGTTCATCAGCCTTAGTGGGCAGGTCTTATGAATGAGTTGGAGTTCCAGTAACGACTCAAATTCAAGCGCTTTTAAAATTTCAATTGTAGATGTTCAAGGTTGAATGCATTTTTAACTGACGTTGCTTGCTCCTGCCAATGAATATTTAATCCTACGCCATCTGAATGGAAAAAAATTACCTAGTTTTGTTTGCCACTGTCCATGTTTCTAGAACTGTTAAAAGCAAAAAAAATAATCATGTTACATTAGTCATCATTATACACAAGCTTTAAAATTTGCAGATCTGATAAATCAAATAATTTTAAATTCAGTTTTAATAAGCTCGCATATTAATTTACATAGGCAAGGTTGTGACATCATCCGGCCGGGTTCTTAGGATAAAGGATTACTTCTATTTTGTTATATGTTACTTTGGGCCCTGGCCACAAGTTCATGGTGGAAATCAAAAAATATAATTTTATTGATTAAGATAGAAAATTGTATTATAGGTAACCATTACTGTTTCCTTGACTTATAGGTTGGTATGAGGCTGACCACCCATACTGTAAAAAATGGTTCACTTTGCCAATGTTACCCCTGTTTCAGGGAAGGTCGGCAAAAGTTGTGGGGCTTATGTTCATTTGAGGTTTGGATTTTATTTGTAAGTACACATTCAGCATTTGTAAGCGCGAACTACACTTGTTGGTTTGTGGGCTTACATCTGAGAGCTTTAAATGAATATATCCTTGCAACTTAGATTATAGATATATTATAGATTACCTACTGTAAATAAATTTATTCATTTTATTTATTTAAAAAACAACAATAAAATATTTAAATTTCAAAACATGTTTATTTTCATTAAAGCCCAAAATAAATTACAAAATATGAGAGATTACACATAACCGGTCGTAGTCTAATGATTATCTCCTTGGACTATACTGATCAAAAAGTACACAGTTCAAATCCCTGGCGAGGTTACAAATATACTTGTGTGCCCATTTAGAGATCGGTCACAAAGGTTTACCCAGCCCAACAGCAATTGGGTCTTGCTTGGTTTGATGCTGACTATCGACAGTCAAGCTCACAGAGGGCCTTTGAGGTGTGATTCACTCTAAAACAGCGCTCACCAAATATATCATTATGTATCTCTAGTAAACAAAAGTTTATATATTCACATTTTGTGGAAAGTAAAAAAATTATGTAAGTCTGCGTTTTCATTTATGCTCACTGGAAGTGGCTCCATTCAGCTTAAGTGGCAATGCAAACTAAAATCCATACTTTGCTCCCACGACATGTGAGCACAGCTGTTTTTATTATACTAGGAGTAAAGATACTTTCATTATTCATTTACTTTTATGACCTATTTACTTTTATGACCTATTTACTTTTATGACCTATTTAAGAATACTTACTTAATACTATGCATTAAAATGTAGTCTAATTTTCAAAATCATTCATTCGTATTGCATCCTTGTACAAAATTATAAAAACTTAAAAATATAAGTTCATTATAAACGGTATTTACTAGTTTTATTTTTACTTTCTAGTTCACAGATGCTATGACTGTAGGTTGACATACAATAAATACTTATTTTTAATATGAATTAGCAAAAAATATTGGCTAATCGGTGAGTACGAGGCTGGAGCCTGATTTTGGTAATTCAATTCATTGCGAGGAAAAGTAATGGATGCATTGAAGTAAGCAAGTGTAAGGGAGACAAATTATAAAATTAGAAATGTTCACACCAGATTTATAACTGGCCTGCTTACACAGTTTTTAGAAAAGAAGAACAATGGAACGACACAGACTCTCGACAGTTAAGGTCGAAAAAATGTGTATTTATTTGTAAAAAAATATTCTCACTCTTTCTCGTTTCCTTTTGTTTTGCACACAAGCAGCATGTGCAAGCGCAAAGCTACCTGTGTGTCCGGCCAATAGTTCAGTTGATAGAATGCTTGCATTCAATGCCAGAGGGCTAAAGTTTGATCTGTATAAAAGAATTCAAAAATCTTTTCCCATATTGGTGTTTATTTTAAACCCAAAATCAAAGTATGTCGTTGCAAAGTTTCTCAAGAAATGAGAGCCTGCACTCTTGGAAGCAGAGAAAACTGCACTTTAAGCGAAGGCTGGTCTGGTCCCCTTGCCTGCAAAAATCAATAGGTTCCACTCGCCATATGTAACTCTTTTGTAATCAATGCACTGTATGAATGTGTAGCTTAGTTGCCTTTCCGTTCACATGTTCCTATTTAATAAAAGTTTACATGATAATTAGTACCTATTCAATATTAAGATATTATCCCTGCAACTTAAATCATACATAAAGATAGATCCTTCAACAAATATTCGAGTTAATAAATGCATCAAGTTTTTGTGATCTGGTGAATCAAATAAAAATTTAATTAAAAAAAAATTGTGCGACAATTTAAATTCCAAATTGGCATCAAAATCCTACCTTAGGCGACTTTAACATAAAGTACACTTTAAATTAGAAACACAACTATGTTAGTATGCAGAATTACAAAAAAATATATTAAATGGTAGAATGGACTCGGCAAATTTAAAGTGGGGGGGAAAAACTGTGATGTTACTTAGCTTTCTATACAAAGCTATTTGACACTGACAGCTCATTTTGAGGTTATAATTTTTATTGTTGATTTTTCATTGTTCTTGTGGCTTTTTAATGCAAAATAAGATAAGTACACTTCAGAAATCAATTAAATCTGCCAAATAATAAACAGAGCATGTCATTTGGGTACAATAAATACTAAGTCATTTATAAGTACCTAATTATTCATTTTACGGACTTTGATTTGATGTATATCTGTGTACATTATAATAGTAATTTCATGAAAAGAAAAATCCTTGCAATTAAAATCTTACTGAGGTGGGCATGAATATATTTTTGGCGATATTTTCAATTTCACAATAGAATGCTAGTTTTTTTATTCTGCTTGTAAAATAACTCAAATGCTGTAAAATAAAAACTGATTAATTAAAATACTTTTTTAACTTTGTTACAATTCACTTGAGTTTTATTTTTTAAAATTAATTAAATTATTTTAAAATTAAATTAATTAAAATGTGCTTTCACAAAGTTACTGCCCAAAATCTAAATAATATAAAAACTGATTATTGGGAATCCAATTCTTTGACTTATAGGTTGGTATGAGGCTGACCAGCCATACTTTAAAAATTAGTTCACTTTGCCAATGTCACCCCTTTTTCAGGGAAGGTCGGCAAGAGTTGCAGGGCTTATGTTCATTTGAGATTGGGTTTTTATATTGTAGGTCCACATGCGGCATGTGTGAGCGCGAAATTATGCGCGTCTACTTGTGGGAATACATTTAATATGAGCCTCAAATGATACATATCTTTGCAACTTAGATTTAGATTTAGATTAAACAATAATATATTTACTATGGGTGATATCACATAGCCGAGGGATATCTTGAATGCGCTGAGTACATCGTGGAAATGATATATTGTTTAGCCGTTTGCTGTCATGCTGCGAAGGGTTGTTTTCAGACATGGAAAACTTCTCCACTAGAAAGTTCTAAATTAAAAACACATCATAACCACATACTTGCTATCACCTTCATAAAATTACAATTTGAAATAACACAATTAAAAATAAACCCGCTGTTCAACAGATGAGATCTTTTACAAAAGTATTTTAACTTTTATCTTAAAATAATTAAATGATATTGGTGTTAAATACTCAATAGAGTCTGCTACGGAACCCAGCCAAGTGGCGTCACTCCACTTCCATATCTGACCATCACCACTCTGGTGTTGTCATTCATACAAAAAGAAATATACTCGTATTACACTAGAGACAGAATCTAAGACTTCAGTACAATATGATTCAGGTAGATTGTAAAGACATGAAAGCCTTACGTCCTGTACTTACCGCATCTGCCATCGGATGTAACTGAGCTTTTATTTCAGAATGCTATAAAATAGAAACCTTGCTTATCTGGAATCCAAATTTTCATTTACTATGGACGATAACCCATGACATCATCCAGCCAAGGAAAATTTTGAATGTGCAGACTCCATTATAATCAGATGCCTAGCATTATTTTTATAAGCTTAAATCAAAAAGAGTACTAGATGGTGTTTACATAATATGCATTTCAATCTTATAACATAGAGACAAACTTTCAAATATTAAATAAGCATCTATCTGTGGATAAATAACATTATAAATATGTTTATTTGACAGATAGCATACCTGCATGGTTTTAGAAAATTTGACATTTAAATGGCTGAATATCTTTAAAAAATAAAAACTATATATACAATAAAAAAGCAGCCAGTGTAGATGTTATTTTCTACAAGTATTGCTTCATCATTTACAAAATTGGAAAGACGTCTATAGTTAAAAAAAAATCTTTCATTATTTGATTTTTCCTATTTGACAAAAATATCTCTGGCCAAAGTAAGTGAATAGGTGACAGAGTTATAGTTAACAGAAAAATAAGCTTGAGTAAAAATTAGACACATCCATTTTTTTTAATAATTGCTGATTTTTATACAAATACAGTAAAAACGAATTGTTCGTCAATTTTTATTTTGTCAGTACCACATTGATATTTCTTTTCTTATTGAAGATCAAGACATTTTTAGTTTAGATCAAAATCCATCAGCATTTTGTAACAAAATGATATCACACACTGCAGAAAAATGTTTCAATTCATTGAAGTTTATGAAACGGATAAATAAGAGTTTGAGGCTTACACGGCCGGCTGATGATGCTTGAGAGATGTTTTCCGGGATATGTTGCCGTGGTCTATGGAAGCTCCAGCTCTCATAACGGATAAATAGATTGGAAATAGTTTTTGCAAAGAGCAGTTGATCTGAAAATCAGGCATTTGCTCGATTGGTGCGAGTATGTAGGTGTGAAAAATAGGGGAGTTTTACCTACCATTAAAACTCTTATTATGTTTCTATAGATGTCTGGAGTCCATATTATGAGAGAAACAATCACTTTTCCCCTTTTATGTGGTTTTTTAGTCTATTCCTGGGTCTTTGATTTGCACTTTTTTACACTTTAGGCACTTTTCTACTCTATGGTCGCTTTTTCCCCATTTCCTGTTTCCCTATTTCCAGTTCCCCCGTATCCCGGTCGCAATTTGTCATAAAGCTCATAATACACCAGGTAGGGGTTACCTGGACTCCAGACATCTATAGAAACATAATAAGAGTTTTAATGGTAGGTAAAACTCCCCTATTATGTGTTCTGAGAGATGTCTGGAGTCCATATTATGAGAGATCTGTCTATTATCTCCTGGTGACCGGGGACGTCTTTATTTGATATTAACTGGTTGAAATAGGGAGGGATCTTCTGGAGCTGTATGTTTCAACATCTCTTTCTGATAGTATTTTCTGAAAGTGTTTTCCTTTTTCCAGTTGCCTCTTTCCAGTATGTTATCTATTGGATTAAGTGATGCGACCGCTGAACGTGTGCTGCCGGGAGTGGCCTCTACTCCTGCTGATTTTAGCGTGTTCTTTACCCATCCTCCTATGATTGTTCTTGTAGCTGCCTTCACTTGTACTCGGGTGCTGATGAACAGGTTATAAAGATTTTGTCCTGATCTCCTTTCGCGTGATAGTTCAATCAGCTTCCTTATCCAGAAGACTGGGTTGACGTTGTGTTCCTTGGATTCCAGAAGTCTCCAATTAGATTGTCGGTGTTTGAGGGTATCTGTTTTTGATCCAAAGAATGGAATTAACACAATTGATGTGCCTTCGTCGAGAATGTTTCCTTCTGTGATATTTAGCAAGGTCAGATTGTGTACTCTTCTTCTTGAAGATAACAGAAGTAAGATTGCCGTTCTACACGCAACTTCATAGAGAGAATCTGATCGAGGAGTGTTCCTGACTAGCCAGTCTATCACTATCTGCGGATTCCACACAGGGGACTTAGGAGGGTTGATCTTTACCATTGCTAGTGCTTTTAATGTTTTTAAATTTAATTTCACTAGGAAATCTGAGCTGAGATTCTTTTCCATCATTGCGTTGCAGAAGGTTACGATGGCTGACTTGTGTACCAGCATAGTCCTGTATGATAGTTTTTCGTTAATGAACAGTTGCGCTAGATACCTTGCCAATTGATTAGGAGATGGTGTGTTGGGATGGGTATTATTCGCCAGTATCCAGCGGCACCATCTTTGCCAAGCAGGTTTATATGTGTTGAGTGGGGAAGCTCGCCATCCTGACAGGAACAGTCTTTTCTCTTCCGCGTTCCAGGAATTTAAGATACTGTCCCCAGTCCCAATTTTCCACACTTCCATTTCTAGATCCTGAATCCTGGGTGGTGGATTGCCTGTTGATGTGTTGATTAGTACTGACACCAGGTTCGGTATTTGCATCGGAGGTACGAGTGATCGACGAATTAAGTCTGGTCGCCAGAAGACCCTCTGCCACCTCGGGACCACGAGTAGGTAAGTTCCGGTCGCCCCGTTTAGGTGCCTCAGGATCCTCGGTATAAGGTTTGGCGGAGGAAATATCCGACCCACATTGTAGAGCCAGTGCCGACTGAAGGCGTTTTGAAAGATTGCGCATGAGTCTGTGGAGTATCTGGACACGTAAGTTGAACTCATGTGTGCCGTGGTGGATGCGAACAGGTCTATATCTGGTACTCCGAAATGATTGAAAATGGCCTTCGTTGCTGTTGGTAAGAGATGCCACTCTGGAGGGGATCTTCCTCTTGATAGGTGATCTGCGTCTCCGTGTCTTCCCGGTAGGTACTGCGCTGTTAGCGAGATTTCCCATTGGTCTGCCAGAGTCAACAGATCTCGGGTAAGATTTAGGAGTGTTTTGGATCTGGTGCCCCCTTCCTTGCGGATGTAGGCGACTACTGTCTTGTTGTCTGATTGTACCAGAATTTCGGAGCCGGAAAGGTCGTGCGCTGTGCGTTGCAGGGTTGCAAAAACAGCGAACAACTCTTTTCGGTTGGAGTTCTACTTCTTTTGTTGAACGGTCCACTGTCCTGACAGCATCAAGTCGTCCAGAGTTGCTCCCCAAGCTAAGTCTGACGCATCTGTTGTCAAGAAATGTCCGAAGGTTTCCCTGTGGATGGAACTTGATTCGTTCGCATTCCCTATCCACCACTCTATTTCTTGTAAGCTGTCCTCGGTCATTTGTATGGACCCTCTTGGTGAAAGGTGCTTCAGTGGCTTGCTCGCTATCTGCAATTGTCTGCAGTGGAGGCAACCTCTTTTCACCATGAAGCTGGCAAAAGTCTTCCTAGGAACTTTCCGCCAGTTTTAAGGACCATTTTCGAGAAGTCAGTATTGCTCGAAGCGAGTGGCGCAATGCCTCTTGCTTCCGTTCTAAAAGGAATTTGCAATTGTTGTGCGTGTCCCGAACGATTCCCAAGTACTCTAATTGTTGAGTGGGGAAGAGCACTGACTTCTGGAGATTTACATACCACCCCAGAGATTGTAGGATATCTACTGCTAGATGCGATTGCCGACAAAGATCCTCCTTGGATTGGTTCGCAAGGAGGAAGTCGTCGAGATAAACGATTGTCCGAATACCTCGTCGCCGCAGTAGTTGGGCTACCCAATTTGTGAGGGTTGCAAACATTCTAGGGGCAGATGAAAGGCCAAAGGGCAGACTTGTCATCTGAAGTAATTCTCCTCGATAGACCAGTCGCAAAAATCTCCAATGTTTCTGTGCACTTGGGAGATGAAAGAAGGCTTGCGATAGGTCTATTTTCGACAACCAATTGTTTGGCTGCAGAAACTCTGGCACTTTGTAGTGGCTATGAGTTTGAACGGAACCGGGTCCAGGAAGAAGTTTAGCGATTTCAGGTTGAAAATCATTCTCGAGGAACGGTCCGATTTGGGTGTTAAGAACATTTTTGATAAGAAGCTGGGAGATGACTCCGCGGCCTCTATAATGCCGAATTCGGTCATTTCCTTTATTTGAGAGTCCATTTCGGGTGAAGGACTCGTCTGGTATAGCATTAAGGTCTTTTTGTGTGGTAATATCAGAGGGGGAATTGAGATGAAAGGTATTCTTACTCCGATTATTATCTTCAGGATGTGGTTTGGTGCTCCGAGTGACGTCCAAACCTGTAGAGAGGACTTCAAGCATCCTCCGCGAAATGGTTTCTTGTCATTTTCGTGGATGCCTCCTTCTGTCTCCTTTGAGATTTCCTGACCGTGTGTTATTCCCTGCCCTTTTTCCTCTTGAAGAGAAATTTGGAGCGTCTCTAAGGCCTCGATTGCTTTCCGCAGTGGGTCGTTGCTGCCCTCGAAAAAACTGATTCCTTTTCTGTACTGGAACGTGCGGTTTCGATGAGGTGCTGGGTTGAGGGCACTGGGTCTTCACTGACAATTTGTCGGTGGTCCCCACTCTAGAGAAAAAAGACGTGAGACTGTCTTTGCCAAACAAGTGTTCGGTACTCGGCGGGAACTTGTTTAGCCCCTCTCTCACATGCTCTTCCTTAACATGCCCCAGCACAGCTTTCCTGCGGAACTGGAGGGCCTCTGTCCGCCTCCCCCATACCATCTGGAGGATGTCTTCCGAGACTTTCTGGTATGGCGAGTCCAGAGCGAACAGCGTTTTGACCTTTTCGAAAAGGGCTTTCTTCGCCAAGGTCGTGTCGCTCCAGCTCCCCAGTTGACCAAGGTCTGAAGCCCAGACTGGAACTCCTTTTTCTGGATGAGGAGGGCGTGGGACATGGCTGCAAACGACCGCTCGCCTGAATAGGGGAGCTTACGTCGCACTGGCGAAGTTCATCGTTCACTGCCAGGTCGACGAACGCCGGTTCTGCCAGGTACTTTTTCTGTACCTCGGCGTACCTTACTCAGGCCCAGTTTTCACCGTCGAAGTGCTGGAGCCTTTGGAGTGCTTCGACCCTGTTGCTCTTGGCCTTGGGGTGAGCTGGTTCTTCCACCGTTGTGGCGGCTTCCTGGAAGCTCAGCAGTAGCTCTTCCTGGGCCTCCGCATTCTCTTCCAGTCCCGAAGGTTGTTCGAGGAAGTTGCTGGAAGAGTTTCCTGCCGCCGATTCAACGGGATTTTCCATAGAACTGGCGGGCCAGTCGCCGAAAACTGCGTTCGTCAGCATCCCGATGTGGGAAACCAGATAATCTATCCTTGGGTCCAAGACAACCCTCAGCCGTTTCTGACGCCGCGGCGGTGAACCTGATTTCGAAGTGTCATATCCGCGTTTTAGTGACGCATCACCTGAATCCTGTGAGATTTCGGCGAGAGGTTGCCATTTATTGTTATCACAACTCATAACTTTTTTTGTATAGATTTCTTTGTAAGGTTTTGTTCTTTTTTATATTTAAATGTAATTTATTATTCATATTCCTTGACTTATAGGTTGGTATGAGGCTGACCACCCATACTGTAAAAAATGGTTCACTTTGCCAATGTCACCCCTGTTTCAGGGAAGGTCGGCAAAAGTTGTGGGGCTTATGTTCATTTGAGGTTTGGATTTTATTTGTAAGTACACATTCAGCATTTGTAAGCGCGAACTACACTTGTTGGTTTGTGGGCATACATCTGAGAGCTTTAAATGAATATATCCTTGCAACTTAGATTATAGATAGATTATTATATTATTATTTATAGATTATAACACTGATTTTGATGTTATATAAAGTAAAAACTCCGTTAAAAAACGAAAAACGTTTTTCGTAAATATGACAGCGTGGCATAACCAACAAAAATATGTATGCGAACTTTTAACCACCACAATTTCACCTGTTTTAGTTTTTAATTGTTCACAAGGACACAAGATGGTAAAATAACACTCTTTTAAATGTTTTTGCCCAGGAATATTGTCAATTCACTCAAATTTTCGAAGGTAGAATCAACTGACATGTGACCACAAGGGGAAAATGACGCTTTATGACAAATTGCGACCGGGATACGGGGGAACTGGAAATAGGGAAACAGGAAATGGGGAAAAAGCGACCATAGAGTAGAAAAGTGCCTAAAGTGTAAAAAAGTGCAAATCAAAGACCCAGGAATAGACTAAAAAACCACATAAAAGGGGAAAAGTGATTGTTTCTCTCATAATATGGACTCCAGACATCTCTCAGAACACATAATAGTAAACAGTGTGATGGCGATAGCTGATTGCCTAAGTATCACTCGATCTTAGTTCCTCAGCTGTCTGAGCAAAAGGGGAAAACAGCTGATCTTTGTTATTATGGCGTTGACCAGTAGGAGCACGGCATTTATTGGCAGTTAATAAACTTGCTCGAACCACAACACTAGAGCCCTCTAGCAGAGGGATAAGCAGGTAATCAACCAAAACTGTCAGTTCACACACACCTTACATTATAGCTACCTTGGTGTGAACATAGGTTATACAGGTCTTCGAGGGGATAACCGAAGGATGGTTGTAGCGGACAAGTAGAGTTCAAGAAGCAGAATTTGTCAGGCATTGGAGAAAGAGTGTATTTATGTTCAGATAGAATCAGTTTTGAAGGCATAAGCCATGAGAAGGGCAGAAATTCTCAATGCAACTACTGAAAGGATGTGTGAAACTTCAAGGGAGATCACTTGTGTGTCTTGTCCCTGCTGCTGAGATGCCTGAGGGCGCACTTGGCGGCCGTGCACTTGGCGATGCGGTAGTTCCTGCCCACGCCCTTGAAGGCCCCGGCCCCCAACACCTCCACAGTCACACGCACACGACGACCGTCGGCCAGCTTCTCTGGTTTACTGAAAACACACAAACATAAATACTTCATGTATAGCACTGTTGGAGCTTGGTCAGTATCAGCAATAATATTGGGATAAATTTATTAGCATTTTTTTACATAACACAAGAGCATCGTTGTTGTGTAAAAAAATTACACTGCAAAAATATAATATTACATAAATTCCCCTCACTTGTGTAAAAAGAAAAAATCACTCACTGAAAACACACACTACTGTTGTATATCACTGTGAGTGATTTTTTCTTTTTACACAAGTGAGGGGAATTTATGTAATATTATATTTTTGCAGTGTAATTTTTTTACACAACAACGATGCTCTTGTGTTATGTAAAAAAATGGTAATAAATTTATCCCATATGCTCACAATGGTATCTTCACCACGCATAATAACCAACTGAGAGATCTCACATTAAGACAGTAATAGAAATAATTTGAGGATATATACCCAAACTTGGCTGTCTCTGGCTCCATCTCCAGCAGCTCCCTGACAGGGCTCTTGGGCACAGACTCACTGAAGGCCTCCATCTCCCGCTGCATCAGCACATGGTACACGCGCCACACTGCGTCCAGCGACATGCCTGTGGATCATAGCGACACACATGTAAATCATAGCGATATACATGTAAATCATAGCGATATACATGTGAATCATAGCGACATACCTGTGAATCATAATCAAGGCCTGTGGATCACAATCACGTCTCAAGACTCATCTCTTCGTCCAATCATATGGACAAGCGCCTTTGCAATGACACACTGTCATAAAAGGCGCTGTATAAAGTTTGTACTTCATCATCAAGACTCTACTGCACTTCACTTTGTTCTAGTGAACTACTGCACATACAAGTCTCTTACAAAAGTAATCCTAACATATTGTTATGATTTTACTTGGTTCAATTTGACAAAAATTGTGGTTATTGGTAGAATATTCCGGTCAAAACTCACACAATCTTGAACCAATTCAAATACAATTATTTAAGTGCCTACATCTAGAGACTTAACAGACTCACAATTACACATTCGCAACAATATCATTACCAGAATCGAGGAATATGGCGCCGGCGACGGACTCAAACAGATCTCCCAGCGCCTTGGGCACTTCCACATCCTCAGCCTGCTCACACTCATCTTCCTGCACCAGGTACTGAAAATATAATTGATGTTCATAGATATAGCACGAGTTTCACAAGGTCAGCTGTGTAATTTAGTACCGTGAGTTATAACTAAATGAATGTAGAAGTATGTAGAAGAATGTAGAGCGGACACAAGTAGTCTGAGTATAAAGTTTAGTAAGACATTACATAAACTCCTCTCTACAGCGTAAACAGAAAAATATATGGAGAAACCAGTCTATAGTTCGGTGGTAACACTTCGGACTCGTAAATGGAAGGTTGTGGGTTCGAATCCCGGCGGAGCACAAAAAAATACTATTAATATATTCAAAAATGCTCTTCGCTGGGTGAAAAACTCATATACCTTTACCAAAGACCAGTCACTAAAGGTCCATCCAGCCTTACAGCAACTGGATCTTGCTTGAGAATAGGCGCTTTGTAGGGACGACCAAGCTTGTAAAAAGTCTGGTCGACAGCTCAGTTGGTAGAATGCTTGCATTCCATACCGAGAGCAAGGGTTCAATCCCAAGGTGTACTCAGCCTTCACAAGAAACGAGAACCAGCCCCACCGGGAGCTGTATTTCTCATTTCTCAAAAACTGAGCGAAGTACATCAGCTTTCTCTGCTCAATGGTTGGTAAACATTGTAGCTAATGAATTTCCAATAGTTCTAAGCCCATGGAATATCTCCTAAAATGTGAAAAGATAGCTAAACGTCCTCATCTCAGGATCCATGAGCCGATGTGAAGTTTTTTTTTGTGAATCGCAGATCAAAACAACTAAATCAAGAAAAAGAAGAAGAGAAGAAGTTTTACCTCTTCAGAGATGGCGTGTCCATTCTCTTCTTGTATCTTTACAAAGCGAGCCACTACCTCATGAAGACCTGGGGACAGGTGCCGGAAATATCTGGAAGCAAATATTTTATTGCATTTTTTTTTCTCATTCAAATTGATTCAACAGTTGTTTGATAAATCAGACCTTTTCAAACTCCACACGTCATACACATGCATAAGTAGATAAACTAAAAAAAAGCCAGTAGAGTTGCATTTTGGCAAGAGCCGCATCTCAACAGCCTTTACAAATTAATTGCACTGATCAGCACTGGACAATCAATACCCAGTTGCTGTAAGTCTAGGAAGACAGATCTATGACCTAGACTCTACTTTAGGACCACTGGATGGGGTCTCAACAAGATCCAGAAAATGTTTCCAAAAAGTCATCAGCACTATGGCCAAACGGTCAAGACAGTAAATCTTGACTATCGTGTTGAGATAGAATAACCCTGGTTTGATTCCCTACGGGCCGCTAGGAGTAACTTGGACCCTGGTTCAACAGATGCCATTGGGTAATTTTTAAGTAATAGTTCATTGAAATAGCAAATAATGAATAAATTTTTATCGTGTTCTTCCAGGCTTTGACCATGGCATGGTCCGTATTTGTGGTCCATAACTATGGACCACGGTCAAAGCCTGAAAGAACAATACCAAGCGTTTGGATCGGGTTGTGAAAGCCTAAAAACAATTAAAATCATTAATTGATGATGTGTATACTTGTTTCTGGCTTGGCAAAAATAGGGTTGGCAATTGCTTTCCTTCTGTCATCTTTTTTTTAAATGATGATGCATCTGTACACGAGGCAGATTGTGGGAAGTCGCACAATCATTGACTACATCTGTGTGGATGAAAGACTGAGAGGAGCCGTAAGAGATAGCCGTGTCTACCGCGGGCCTGAAATAGGCAGTGATCACTATCTCTTATGTGCTAAAATAATGCTTGGTGAAGTAAGAAAGAAGAAACGCAAGAAGCAAGTAAGAATGACTAGAATAAAAGTAGAAAGGCTGAATGAAGAAAATGTGAAAGAGAAGTATGTATCAGAGCTCCACAAAATTTTAAGTGTAAATGAACTTGAGAAGAATGTGTGTGGAAAAGATATTGAAAGCATGTGGAAAGATCTGAAGGAAGGAATGATTGAATGTGCTAAAAAAGTATGTGGGGTAACGAAAGGTGGAAAATTGAAAGGAGATGCCTGGTGGAATGATAGAGTGAAAGAAGCTGTGAAAGTTAAGAAAAAGTGTTATGAAAATTGGCTGAATGATAGAAATGATAGAAAGCTAGAAGACGAATATAAGATAGCTAAGAGAATGGCAAAGACTATAATTTATGAAAGCAAGATGAATGAACAAAGAAAGATTGATGAAAGGATTAACAAAAGTTTCTCCGACAGTAAGAAGGAATTTTGGAGGTGGATCAATGCGGATAGAAATAAATCTTCTGCATTGACCACTCCGGGAGTCAAAAGTGCTGCCGGTGAGATGATATGGGAGAATGAAGAAATATGCAAGAGATGGAAGAACTATTTTCAAGAAATTTTTGGCCAGGGTGAAAGAAGAATTTATGAACAGACAGATGAAGAGAATGAATTGAAGATTTTGAAAGAAGAAATTAAAGTGTCTATTTCACGTCTGAAGAATGGGAAGTCTGCTGGGTTTGATGGTATAAATGGTGAAATGTTGAAAGCAGGAGGTGAATGTGTGATAGATTGGATGTTTGAATTATGTAAGCTTTGTGTGAATGCAGGAGTAGTACCGATGGATTGGAGGAAGGCAGTCATTGTTCCCATTTACAAAGGTAAAGGGGACAAAAAAGACTGTCAGAACTTCAGACCAATCAGTCTACTCAGTATACCAGGAAAAGTCTTCTGTAAGGTGATTATAAAAAATGTGATTCTGACTACTAGCAAAAGGGTTTCCGATATACAGTCCGGCTTTATGGCCGGTAGAGGCTGTGTTGATCAGATTTTCACTCTACGACAACTTGTTGAAAAACAATTGTCGGTGAGGGGGAAACTATTCACGGCCTTTGTGGATCTGGAAAAGGCTTTTGACTCAGTGGACAGAGGTATGTTGTGGGATGTTTTGAAAGCATACGGAGTGAATGGAGCTCTACTCAATGCGGTGCATGCGAACTATGAGAATAGTATGGCCTGCATTCGTATTGATGGTGAGTATAGTGAATGGTTTGAAGTTTTTAAGGGTGTAAGGCAAGGATGTGTGATGAGCCCATGGCTATTTAACATAGTCATGGACAAGTGTGTTCGAGATGCTAGACTTGATGATTGTGGATTAATGATAGGAGAGAGCAAAGTAAGCGTTCTACTGTATGCGGATGATGCAGTCCTTGTATCTGATTCAGCAGTGGAATTGCAAATGATGCTCTCTAGATTGAACGAAGCTTTGAAAGGTAATAATTTGAAGTTGAATGCAAGAAAGACGAAAGTTTTGATTTTTGAAAGAGATGATGAAAATATGAATTATGAATTTAAAATTAATGGAATGAATGTTGATGTTGTAAATGAGTTTGTATATTTGGGAAGTAAGTTTGAAAAAGATGGAAGAATGGCCGGTGAATTTGAAAGAAGAATAATGAAAGGCAGGTGTGTACTGGGTGCGACCGCTTGCATCGCCAGGAACCAAAATCTCTCAAAAAATGTTAGATTGGCGGTGCACGGTGGTATACTAGTGCCAACCTTGATGTATGGAAGTGAAGCCTGGACGGTGAGTGAAAGGGAAATTAGTAAAGTCCATACAGTAGAAATGGACTATCTAAGAAGTATGATTGGGAAAAAACGAAGTGACAGGGTGAGGAATGATTTTGTAAGAGAAGAATGTGGTGTAAGGGAAAGTGTGAAAGTGAAGATTAAAAGAAGTATGTTAAGATGGTTCGGGCATTTGGAGAGAATGAGTGATGAAAGATTGACGAAGAGAGTATATGTTGCTAGAATAGATGGATGTCGTGGTAGAGGAAGACCGAGAAAAGTATGGAAGGATCAAATCTCTGAAATAGCGAATGAATGGGATATCCAGAGTCATAATAAAAGGAGGACTTGTATGAAAAAGGTTATGACTCTGGATGAAATGAAAGAAGTATGCAAGGACAGGAAGAAGTGGCGGCTAATCTGCAATGTTGATTTCTAATGTTGGTGTATTCATTTGCTACATTTTTTGCATAGGAAATTTTTGACTTTTTTTGTATAGATTTCTTTGTAAGGTTTTGTTCTTTTTTATATTTAAATGTAATTTATTATTCATATTCCTTGACTTATAGGTTGGTATGAGGCTGACCACCCATACTGTAAAAAATGGTTCACTTTGCCAATGTCACCCCTGTTTCAGGGAAGGTCGGCTAAAATTGTGGGGCTTATGTTCATTTGAGGTTTTGATTTTATTTGTAAGTACACATCCAGCATTTGTAAGCGCGAACTACACTTGTTGGTTTGTGGGCATACATCTGAGAGCTTTAAATGAATATATCCTTGCAACTTAGATTATAGATAGATTATAGATGACCTTACGACCCATGTAGCAAAGCACAAAGATAAATTATAGAGACAATAACTTGACAAGCAGTTCCTGAATGGTGCCATTCAAAAGCTCAAACATTGTACATAGACTGAGCTACCCTACGTGGAAAAAGATGTAATAATAGTTCATTGTTAATATGATTGTAGTTAGTGTTAGGGTGGCAGAGAGGGAGCTTTACTTGTGCATGCCATGCCGCACGGCCAGCGATGCAAAGATGGTGTTGTTGACCAGCGCGGAGCGCAGATCAGTCAGGGCTCCGGGGGAGTGCCGGCGAGGGTCCTCGTACAGCTGACGGGTGATCAGGTAGTCTGCAACACACAACAAGACAATCAATAGCTACAAATTCTCAACTATACGAGCTACGCTACTCTTTGTAAAAGTGGACAAAGAAATGCAGTCCTAGCAAGTTACAAATAAATGCAATACATTGACAAGACTCATATGTGGCACTTTCAAGTCTATCACACTACGTCGCACCAGTACCCGTAGTACGAGTTTTTTCATAATACTCTAAGTATTGAGTATTCGAGAAAAATGAGGTGCTTTTCAAGTTCACATACATTTTTCTCGAATACTTGATACTTAGGAGTATTATGAAAAAACTCGTACTACAGGTACTGAAGTCTGTACTCCTGTTGAAGATTTATCAATGAGTGCAAAATGTCCATTGACAGAATGTCCACCGAAAAATGTTTACATGATAAAATGTCCACCGACAAAATCATACACGGTGGATTTTTTGCCGGTGGACATTACATTGTTGGACATTTTGTCGGTGAATGTTATGTCGTGTGGAAGTTTTGTCAGGGGATATTTGTCAGGTGGACATTATGTCAGTAGACATTTTGACAATGGACATTGTGTCGTTGAACATTCATTCTATGCAAATCTTGCTGTGGAACCGCGCAGGACCACACCACAATATCTGTTGGACTTGATAGCTCCAGCAACTGCAGGCCATGGGCCGGCAACACTATGATCAGTAGCATCATGCTACAGTCGTAAAGAGTTTTTAAGAAGGAAAAATAAGATGGCTTTGGGGAATGAGATTTTAATGAGGCTGCTTAAACTATATGAAGTGTACTCCAAGATAACCTGCGAGAGATGGATCTAAAGAATATATTTAGGAAAGGAGAGAGATTTTACCCAGCACGGCGTCCCCCAGGAACTCCAGTCTCTGGTAGCAGTCGGTGAGCCTGTTGTGGGCGCTGTGGGAGGCGTGCGTCATGGCCTG
Source organism: Agapetus fuscipes (assembly GCA_951799405.1). Taxonomy (NCBI): domain Eukaryota; kingdom Metazoa; phylum Arthropoda; class Insecta; order Trichoptera; family Glossosomatidae; genus Agapetus; species Agapetus fuscipes. The sequence continues at coordinate 6,381,602 of OX637355.1, read as the reverse complement.
CAGAAGGTAGCACCTGTCCCTGAAGCGGTAGCCCAGGGAGCGCTCCAGCTGCTCATAGCCTGCAACATCATCAAGTGAGATACACCGGCCATGTGCACACAATGCCAGGTTATCATATCTCAAACAAAGACTTGAGAAAACATTGAATGGAAATGAGTGAGGCTTAAATAAAAATAAAATAAAGAGATGGAGCATCAGAGTCCTATGTTACTTAAATAAAAATAAAATTCTATAAACTGGTAAATAATCTATTTTTTTAAATATTTTTCAGGGTTTGGTGGTTTACACAGTGAAAGTCCATTGTATTATTAATCAAATAAATATACTGTTTTAATTCACTTTTTTATTTTTTTTAATATTCCTATTAGTTATTGCCTTTCAAAAGTAAATAAGCCTATTGATTTTTTTTATTGTTCACTGTTTGAGTTGTTTTTAGATGTCTCTAGTTATAGGATAGGAAAAAGACTGGTTGGGAAACCCAAGAAGCAGTGAGAGGATACAATGAAGAGAGATGCCGCAGAGCTTTCCCAGGTTGACAAGTCGGCTGCATGGCTGCAGGGGACAGGACTTGAGGGCGCAGTATTTGAGAGGCCTAGAATGTATCGCCATTGCAGAGACACATATAAGGAACCAAGCCTCTGGTTATGGGTTACAACTTGGGTGTGTGGGTCACAGAAACTGCTTACTTAGGAAAGAAAGTAATACAATAGATTGATATAAAACTCACCTGATGACATTTGATAGAGTTCCCCTTCAGGGTCAGGAACATATCGGAGTAAAGGAGATGGAGGAGGCTTCAGCTCTCCAAAAACAACCTGAAATAATAGAATATATTCTCAAAAACCAAAACAATCAAGTACCCCTAAAGCGAGTTAAAAATTTGAGTATACTACAGAAGTTATGATTTTGCGAGTGGCATTGGTTTCACTATTTAATTGACTAGTAAAATTTTGGGGATTGATTTTGTTGTTTTGACACATTTTTTATCTCTGAATGATGCGACTGTACCAAGGTGATACATACCAGTTTGATTCTGCGGTTTGAATTAAATGGTCATCAAGCTCAATGAACCACTAGTCGAAGGGCATGGCAGAGAATAATCAGACATTATTTTAAATTAAATTGTACTATCATACCTGAACCCATTCTCCCTTCTCATTTCTGTGCGGCTTCAAACTGCCGGGAACCCTTCCAGGCCAATCCCAATCATTATCTTCATCAAATTCACTGTCCTCATCTTGACTATCGTACGGATCTTCAGATTCCACATCTTCCCCATCAGCCTCATTCACTGCAACTTCACTTCCTATCGCATCTTTCACCAATCCATTCCCATTACTATGGGTATGTTTTCTATGTGAAACGTCTTTGTTTCTTTTCTTGGCATCATTGACTTCTGCCTCGCGAAGTTTTGTCAGGAATGGATGGTCGTCGGGTAAGAGGATTTCTTGCTTTGGAAGGACTCGGATTCCTAGCCAGGCCATGAATAGTAAGGCTCCCCGAGGTCCACACTCAATCAAGTAGGCACCGATTAATGCTTCCACGCAATCTGCTAATGATTTATCTGGAAATAAAATACTTATTACTTATTTTTCTTTGCCTTTAAAGATAGAATTCAGTAAAAAATATACCAAAAAGATAAAATTGATAGTCAACAATATTATAATTGTAACATAGAAAATCAACTCACCAGGAATACTATGCTGTGTGATCAAATTGTAGGGCACAAAACACGGAACATCTTCCAGATTCCCCGAATCCACTCCTCCACTCGCCTGATTCAAGTCCACTCCACTCCCCGGCACAAACTGCGCCTCTGGCAACACTCGAACACACCTGCAAGTTTCTGCGACCACCAACTGCTTATCACCACCACAAACGTCACTTGGATTCATTGTCACATTTTTACTTTCCATGAAACCTTCAAGATTCGAGTCTTCTAACTTCTTCAGTATTTTAGCATCTAGATTATTTGTGCTGTGGACGGGACAGTTTCCAATTGGATCTACGAGGATTCCTTTCTGCAGCAGATTGTTGCCGTCTTTATGGTGGTTGGGTTTTGCTGGCGACGCATGATGCTGTGCGACTTTTTCTTTGACTAGACGCTCAATGTCTTCTTTTGAGAGTTTATCCAGCGCGGGCATGTCGGCGACATTCCAGAGAGTGCAGGGAATCTGGAACACATAATTATGAAGAGGTGCTATTCAAATACATCTACATTATTTTAAAAACACCAGCAGGGAGTTGTGAATTGCCTAAATTTACACCAAAAATTGATCTTCTAGTTATTTGATTACATAGCATGCAGTATTCAGATGAATTTGAGAGACTTGTGATAGCTGGAAACTTGGAAAGTTAGATGAGAAAAGAATAAGGGTTTGAGAGAGACTTACGCGTCCGGCTGTTCATACTAGTCTCTTTCCGGGATCCGTTGCCGTGATCCATTGGAGCTGGAGCTTCAGGAGGTTTCAACTATGTCTGCGACGAGAGTGAGAAGTACCTCTATTGCCTTTATAGATACGGGATAACCAGGTGAAATAAATAATGGGTCTTAACATTGTGGAAGCTCTCAAATCAGCTGAGGGCACAAGCAGATGATGAAGGGTTATTTAGGCCTGAGAAGAACCTAGGAAAAGGGTAACGATCCTCAGTAATGAATCAAATAACTAGAGGAGAAGTAAAAACATGAATAAGTTGTCATGCGGCTCAAACTTGCAGATTACCATGCCTATACTCTATGCACGGACCTGCCTGATGGTCTCAGTTGATGGTGATGCCACTTACTCTTGTGTTGATGAGGGATCTCTCCAGATGTGGGGGCACCCTGTAGCACGGGGGCAGCCAGTTGTCATGCGGCTCAAACTTGCAGGCCACCATGCGGGAGCCCAGGGACTTCTGCTTGCCAAGGCGGTACAGGTTCAAGTTGGACACCTGAGTGAATAATGATGGAAACTCAATTGAATACGAGAGAAAAACTAGCCGAGACAAAGTGGTGGTGGACTGTTGTGAGGTAGACAGGCAGAGGGGTATAATAACAAGGGGTAACTTTTGAATTTTCGTTTTTTATAGATGTTTTGTAGATTTTGGTCTGTGTTTGTTTGTTTTATATAGCTGGACGTAATTAATTCTTTGTATTCCTTGACTTATAGGTTGGTTGAGGCTGACCAGCCATACTGTAAAAAATGTTTCACTTTGCCAATGTCACCCCTGTTTCACGGAAGGTTGGCAAGAGTTGCAGAGTGCATGTTCATTTGAGATTTGTTTTTTTATGTTGTAGGTTCATATGCGGCATATGAACCTACAAACTTTTTCAAAATGGCTTTTGAGAATATCATAAGAACACATGAAATCACTTTATGGTAGGTACACCTTTCTACATGTTTTTTCGGAATAATTTTGAAGAACTTTATGTGGACATATATTTTTTTTAAATACATTGTAAAATATCAGCCAGAAGTACCTACTAGCTATCAAATGTACTACACTTCATATTTTTTGTTGCTGCTGACTAATAGAATTAATAAGTACTGAATATTTCACCTGCTTACTCCTCATATGAGAGAGTTTCCCCTCATGGACATTTTGGTAAGTGCAGTACAGATATGTTGTGATGGCGTATTTCAGAAAACTGTCGCCAATAGTTTCAAGCCGTTCCAAGTTGATTCCGTCATTAGCATTTGACATTGTGAGAGCCTGAAAATATAAAATTCATAATGTTAAATCTGTATGCTATATAGTAGTTCATCAAAAAAGCATCATTTCTGTCATTTTTAAAAGAACAAACAAAATGTTTTGAAGTAAAGTTCCAAATTTGAATTTTTCAAAACAATGTGTTACCATTCCAAAAAAATGCATTTTATATGGATTCTTTATTTGATAAAATATTTACCTACTTATAAAAATTAATTAATACCTACCCATATAATTATTTTATGCACTTTTCCAAAAAACAACTGACAGCATAAAATATAATTAAAAAGTATAAATTGTTGTGTTGCAAGAATCAAAATAATAAAATCCCGTTTCATTTAAAAAAATACCTAACAATAATAAAAATAATATAAGTACCTAGCAGTTTAACTTAAAAAATATAATAACTGAAAATAAAATTAAAAAGTGTTTGCTTCCCTTCCCTTCCCTGTGCAGTGTAAGTAGTACACGCTTAATAGATGTTTTTAGCATTTGAATACTAATTATTTTCATTTATTTCTTCATTAGACTTCAATTATACGTAATTAAAGCGATTAGCTATTAATATACATCATTTACCAATACAAAACAAGACATACATCATTTACCGATCATAAATCCGACTCTTATGAGCGTGTAGTCACTACACAACACAGTTGCGCGTGAAATTTTTTTAGCACAGAAAGGGGAAGGTTAAGTATTGCAAGTATAAAATAATACAAAAACCTATTTAATTTTTTAAAAATACCTACCACAGAGAGAAAGAATGTTAATACCTAACAGTTTCACATGGCAATTTAGTAAAACTGTGTAATAAGCAAAAAAAACTCAAGACAAGCCAATTTAAAGGTTTTTTCATCAATATGACATTTTATTAAAATATAAATAATTCAATCCTACCTGAAGGATGACGCTAGGACTGGGTCCCGGATGATTAGTAAGATCAGGTTGATAATCAAAACTAAATGAAAACTCAGGAATCTTTTTTTCCTCGCCATCATTTTTACACACCTCTTCAAAACTTTTCAAATAATTGACTTCATTAATTTGATTTGTGATTTTTGCATTCTCAATGACATCCGCATAATCATTCTCAAAGCCCTCTTCATCCAAATCTTTCATCGCAAAGAAATGATATTTTCTCCATTCTTCTTTCGGCATTGACTTCTTGATTTCGTTTAGAATCTTTCGTTTGTTCTTTTCGAGGTCTTCCAAGCTGACACATCCGTTTTTCAAAAGACCGAACGTTTCAAAATCTTTGTTTTGTTTGGAGTCAGGACAGTCTTCATAAGGAAACATTTCTTTGTAGAGTTGGATCAATTCTTCTTTACTTAATGCTTTGTCATATACTTCTGGAAAAGGACTGGTTTTGTCATCTAACTCATCAGTAGTTTCTGAAGATTTCATACCCACCTTCGATTCCAAAATATCTTGTTGAATACTTATATTTTCTGATAAAACACTTTTCATTATTTGATTTTCATTTCCTGCCATCTGTGAAACTTTGTTTACTTCATTGTCAAACGTTGCAGACAAGATGGCCGCCTTTGAAATGTCATTCTGTTTTCCTTGCATTTTGATGTGATCCAAGTTTTGATCCTCTTTGATCAAGCTGCCATTTGTTACAATGTCCATTTCATTTGCGATGATTGATTTTCTATATTTGTCAACATGCTGTAACAAATAAAAAGAAATTAAGTATATAAGTAAATTAGATTTTTTTATCAGAAAGAAGATTTTGACTTTTCTTTTGATCGATCTTGTCCACTGCGTTACTCAAGCCATAATCTTGTCAAAGGATTATGGCTTGAGCCCCACCAAAGGTGTCAGAAGTGATTTCCCATTTCAGTATTTTTTCAAAACCAAAAATCATAGAACCGGCTAGGTTTCAAGAAATGAGAACCTTCCACTTAGGGAACAAGGCAAATAAATAGGTTCACATACTGCCCCATAAAATTCACAGCGGAAGAATTGTTCAGATAGTAAATAAAAAAAATACCAACCATTCTAGCTTCTTCATCTTCCAAATCCTTAACATCGTTCCCTCTGTCGTAGAAAAACTTCCTGAAGTCTCTGAGTGACCTTTCTTCTTGCAATTGGTCTTCCACAGGATCCCGGGCGGGTCCTCCTGTCTCAAGACCTTCGCCTGCTCCTCCTGCGTCTCCAGAACCGGGTCCAGGTGGAGGTCTAGGGTTCAAATCAATGGCCTCCGCTTCGTTGCCGGATTTGAACTCTATCCTGATACCATCTATTGACAACAAAACCTTTGTATATTTTGTATTTGAAGCACAACTAATATAAGGAAGTGGTTAGTGACTCCCTCAATAGTAGTGCTATTTATGGTGAACAAAAACTAGTAAACAAAATGCCGTTCTTTTCGATGGCTCAGTTGGTAAAATGCTTGCATTCAATGCCAGAGGGCTAACGTTCAATCCCCAGTAAGGTTGTCAGAAATGATTTACCATTTCAATGTTTTTTTCAATCCAAAAATAAATTGCACAGAATCTGCACTCGACTTTCTTGCAAAAATTAACCCACTGTATGACGTATGTAAAGCTATAATCATCTACCAGCTTATGCAGTTTCAATGAAAATATAATATATCGATAATAAATCAATTTTATTCCACGGCGGTGTGTACCTGCATACCCGTGCGAGTATGGAAATAGCCATATAAATTCTTAAGTGAATAAAAAATATTTGGATGATTTATTTGGTGAGCGCCGTTTTGTGTGAATCACACCTCAAGAGTCCTCTGCGAGGTTGATCTTCTCTGGAAAAAGCGCCAATTACACAAGAAAGATCCTCGACTCATAGGTTGGTATGAAGCTGATTTCTGTACTGTACTGTACTGTATCCTGCCACCGTTTCATTAGGGGTGGCCGGTACCTCCGCAGATGCGCCTCCACTTTTTGCTGTCATCACCTTTTTCATACATACTCTTCTCTTATTCTCACTCTGCAGGATCCATTCAATCTCACCTATTTGGTCTAAGCATTCTTTCCTCAGCCTTCCCCTTCCACGCTTTCCTCTGACATTTCCTTTGTACACTTTCTTCATTAGTTGTTCATCATCCATTCTTTCAAGATGTCTGAACCATCTCATCGTACTTTTTTGTACTTTCATTCTCATATTCTCTTTTATACCACACTCGTTCATCACTCAAGCATTACGTACTCTATCACTCAGTGTCTTTCCAGCCATTGCTCTCAGGTAAGCCATTTCAACCGTACTTACATACTTTACTCAGCTCACATTCATTAAGCCTCACTTCCACCAACCAATATGCCATTGTGGACCGCCGATCTCATATTCTTCGTAAGTTTCCTATTCCTTGTAATGCTTCCAATCGTTTCCATTACACTTCTTCCTCTACTAGCGCGCTTTTCCAATTATTTCGTCAATTTCGCATTCGACTCAAACTTGCTTCCCAGATAATCAAATTCTTTCACGACCTCCACTCTTTTTTCATTCAGTCTTATCTCAATTTTCTCGCATTTCTCAGTCCTCCTAAAGTGTAAAAAAGAATTCACTTTGTTAATGTCACCCCTGTTTCAAGGAAGGTCGGCAAGAGTTGCAGGTTTTATGTTCATTTGAGATTTGGTTTTAATTTGTAAGTACAAATTCAGCATTCGTAAGCGCGAACTTACACGTACCTGTTTGTGGGCATGCATTTCATATTAGTTTTGAATGTTTATATTTCATTGCAACTTATATTCTAGATTATTATAGATGGTCATTGAACCATTCTGTATGCAAACTAGGACTTTGTATGGTGGGTACACTTTTTAGCTATATTTTGAAAAAGTAACGACTGATTATTATTGGTATTTATAAAATTTTAAGAATGGCAGCCTTTTATCTATTTTTAACCCTTTGACTACCAAGAAAATTGCTAATACATTTTGTATGGAAAATTTTCACTTTGTATCGCGGCTATACTTTTGATTCACTTTTTGGAAAAAATAATGATGGCAATATATAGGTTATTATTATTGTTTTACATTTGCAGTACATTATTTTTTTATTAACCCTCTAACTGCCGAGAATTTTTCCATTATTTTTTTCTTTTATATGGCAACTCCCTAAACCGAGATTAGGATGAAGAAATTATTAGAATTATTAGATAGCACTATTATATAAATGGATTCACAAAAAATTTAAGAAAAATCGTCGGAGCCGTTTTTGAGAAAATCGCATTTTAAATTTTCAGCTCTTCGGAAGCCATCTTGAATTTTCAAAAAAGTAAAAAAAAAATGATTACGAATTAAAGTAATAAGCTTGTTCTTTCTAAAAAATTTAAAACAAATTTAAATATCTTGCATTTTGATAGGTTTTCGTAATATTTTCGATTTAAAATTTCAGGTCGTGTAAACGGTGCTTTATATTTATTTTTTCAAAAAAAATTTTTTGTAAATTTGTAGAAATTTATGTTGTCCATAATATTGTAGAAAATTATATTTTTGTTGACCCCTTAACTTTCGAGAAAATCACAATCGTTTGTTTTTTTCATATGGCAGCCCATAGACACAGATTAGTAAGAGTGTTGTTATAACTAATTTATTAAGTTAAAAATTAATTAATGGCAACTCTGAAAATTTAAGAAAAATTCTTGGAGCCGTTTTTGAGAAAAGTGCTATTTTATGTTTTTTTTGTATGGCAGCCATCTTGAATTTTCAAGTTGGTGTAATGCCATGTTATTCATACTTAATACATGTCCAAAAAAGTTGATGTAGCCAAAATTTGGTATCTCTAGGTCTTATACTTTGGAAAGTGACACACACACATACATACATACATACATACATACATACATACATACATACATACATACATACAGACGGACGTTTTTGAAAGATAGTGTTTTTTGGCATGTCCTGCACCAGGACAACTCATTTCCGTGAAAACCTCGATTTTTTTTTTTCACACCAAATCATAACTTTCTTTTATAGCCTTCGGCTATAGCAAGAAAGTAATAAAAATTCCGGCAAGGTTTAGTCATCATTTACAAAAAATGAGAACCTGCCTCCTTGGGATCAGGGAAACCCCCACTTCAAGTGAAGTGGTTGACGTAAGGCGCTATGGACTTGGAAAATAAATAATTTTCCCATGACACATGGAACCTTTTCAGGGACAATCTAATCTAATCTAATCTAATCTAAGCTGCAAAGATATATATCATTTAAGATTTATATTAAATGCATTCCCACAAGCAGACATGTATAATTTCGCGCTAACACATGCCGCATGTGGACCTACAATATAAAAACCCAATCTCAAATGAACATAAGCCTTGCAACTCTTGCCGTCCTTCCCTGAAACAGGGGTGACATTGGCAAAGTGAACCAATTTTTTACAGTATGGGTGGTCAGCCACATAACAACCTATAAGTCAAGGAACTTAGGACAACATGGTTAGAAATATCACTATATGTGTAACAGAGTTGTGTTTGCATTTTCTTTAAGATATACAAATTATATAAGTCTAAAACAGTGCGGTATGACAGTTTACGCCCTTAAAGTGCCCTGGGGGGAGGCTAGTGCCACTAAACGACGCTATAAAATTGGCCAATTATTATTATTATTATTGACAATGGTGGACATTCAATATGGCAGCTTCTGAATATGCTGAAAGATATTGTGCTACCGTATTGAAGAGAAAGCCAATGCTCAGGAGATTCTATAAATGGGATGAAATGTTACCTCTCTCCATCATGGCGTCCTGAGGATTAGGAGGTTCATCATCATCGCTGTCCAGGTCAGAGGAAATACTTGCATCCGACACATCAAAGTTACTGTAATGAACACAATAATAAACACAAAATATGTAAAACCTGCCAAATCTATTGAATAACAAGCAACACACTGAATTTAAACTCATTACGCTCATTTGACATACATATTTACAAATTACACTTAATAAAACTTTTCTCATATTTGACAAATCGTTGTAGAACTTACATTATTTTCTGTGCTATTGAGAATCAGTTCATCATTGATTTGTCTCGCAGCAAAGTTGCCTCTTGAAAAAATTGGCTAGGACGCGAACGAAATGTCAAGAATAAAGTAAGTTCTTTTAAAACGGTTTGTCAAATATCAGAAAAGTTTACCTTATTTTTAAGGAAAGGTTCCTTTTAATTTGAAAGCGAGAGTGTTGTGTACATAATAGAATAAGTTTATAAAGTATTATACAGACCTGGACACATAGGAGGCATCACTATCTGCTACAGAGTATTTCCTCTGATGGTGCTTGCTGGGAGAAGAAATCACATCAGACAGCCCCCAGTCCAAGCCACCTACAAGGAAATGAACTTCAGTAAATATACTGTAGGGAATGTGTAATTGTGTGTCAGTCTGAGTTGTGTCTGTGTGAGCCTGTGAAGTCTCTAGATGTAGGCACTCAAATTTTATTTGTATTTGTTTGAGAATGTGTGAGTGTTTCCTCGAATATACTAAGTAGAATATTCTGGCGAGGTCTCGCATGTACCAGTTCCCAATGTTTCGAGAATATTTTTTATTCTCACCTATAAAAAGAGACCGAGATTCTCTATAGCAAGGTACTCAATTCCAATCCCCAGCAAAACTCAAAAATATTGCTTATTTAAAAAAAATATACTCTGCAGAGAAAATTAACATAATTAAAATAAGTATTAGGATGATAGCTTTGGTGAGTGTTGTTTTTGCGTAAATCCCACTCCAAGAGCTCTTTGTGACGTAGGTCGTTGCCATAGAAAGTGTCAATTCTTGAGCTGTACCCAGTTGCTGTAAGTCTGAAATGGACCTTTGGTGACCGGTCTTCAGTAGAGACAGATGAAGTTTTCAACCCAGCGAAGAACTTTTAAAAATCTAAATATGAAAGTTGGGGATTCAATACCTGGCGGGACAGCCAATCCACGACTTTCGGATTACGAGTCTTTAGTGCTAACTACTAGACTACTGACCGGTGATGTGTTTTTAGAGATAAAGCAGTAAGAAGTTAAGGATAACTGACCTTCAGCGGAAGTGCAGATGGTGACATTGTCAGGAATCTTGGTGTTCTCCATATTGTAGATATCATTGGTGATATTTGAGGCCATCTCGTTGCTCCATGTTCCAATTTCAAATGCATCATTTTCACCGGAATCCTACAAATCATTAAATAAGTTTTTAATGTTTTTTATTGTTCAAATAGATTTTTGAAGTTGAGACATCATTGGTACAACAACCCTTGGTGAATCTCAGCTTCCATGATTAACCGTAGCGAGCGCTGCCTGTCCAATCAAAGCCTTCTACCACAAATCCCATACTGTAACTGTAACTCTGTCGACATTCTGCTAGGGGTGGCAGATTTGCATAATTTTTTCCATCCTTTTTTTTTTAAATAGATTTGTGAAGAGGAATGCAATTCACCAACCTATTCTGCCTGGCCAGAAACAGGTATTAATATCATCAGTTAATAATTCATTATCGTTTATTTTAATGAATTATTAATTAATGATTACCCAATAACATTTGTTGAACCAGGGTCAAAGTTATGGTCAAATGACCCAGGCGGGGATCGAACCAATGTTGCTCTATTCCAAACACGCTAGAACGATCAGCCCGCTTGGCCCCCTCGGCCATAACACCGACATCCTTGCATTCCTCTTTGAATTCATTCATATCCATCACCTTTTTCATACATTTCCTTCTTAGACTCACTTTATATATCACATTCTTTCACAACTTCACCAATCTGATCCAGCCATACTTTTCTTGATCTTCCCTTTCCTCTTTTCCTTCCACATTTCTTCTATATATTAACTCATATAATTTTGATTATCTGGAATACATTTTTTTTATTACGAGAGACAACTTGTGGCTTCGTCCAGCCGAGTGAAATTGAATGCGCAGACTCTATGGTTTACGAAGATATGCTACCATTCCCAGAAACAGTAAAACAGACAATTAAAGGACTAGCACGTCGCCTTTTGTTCAGACCTCAGAAGTGAGCAGAGCTCCAAAGAAGTCACCCACAGAGGAGACGAAACGTCAGCTGAAGAAGTAGCAAGAAAGAAGAAAAAAGAAGCAAAAAGATGGACCACGGTCAAAACCCGGAATTACAAAATCAAGCATCAATTAAAGGACTTTTCTTTAGCTTGAATACCTGATTCTCTGCGTCCTCTCGTTCTTTGAGCAAATCGTTGGCAGTCTTTTCCGCACTCTCAACTGTTGCTTGTGTTGGTTTTTCCACAGAAGGAGCAGCTAAAACAAATACATGAGAATTTATTACTTCTTTAGAATCAAGTAAGAACAAACATAGATGGAAATAAAATAAAATTTAAAAAAAGTAATACAATATTTATACAGCGCTTTTTATGACCTACTTAAGTCATTTGAAAGACACTTGCCCATAAGATTGTGGGAAGAGGTGGATCTTTAGCGCTTTCCCACAACTTGTCTCTGCATATCTACAATAGTAATAACTACACAGTTAAAATTTATTACTCAGATATTAGACGAAATGTTATAAGAGAACTTACATTATTCTCGACATTTTTTATTCACGATTCAGTCGTCGTGCAGGGAGGGTATCTCCTGAAGACGTTAGCTATGTCACTAGTAAGACATCGAGAATAATGTAAGTTCTCTTACAACGGTTTGTCTGATATCTGAGTAATAAATTTTAACTGTGTAGTTATATGTCAAACGACCGTCACTCCAACCTAAGCCTAATAATTGTCTCTACATTCTCATAGTCCCTATGGGAGGGTGTTCCACATTGCTGAAGCAGCCACGACGTGCCTTGCCTGGCACCATGTCAGGCTAGTTATCCACCTGTGTATTTGAAGTCCTATGCAATCAAAAATTAATTCACCATCAGATTCCTTCCGCTCATTTTCCTTTGATCGGTCTCTCTCAAGCACGTCGGCAAGACTCCATCCGAAGTCCAGAGGTGGCCAAGCAGGGGCTGCATTGGAGCCTGTCTCTTGCATTCCAGGGGTCTGCGGGCCCTGAGAGCGCCCCAGAGACAGCTTTAAAGCTACCGAACGGCGGATCTCATCAGCCAGTAGGAGACTGTTAATTCTGGAAAATAAAAAGGTTATTACAGCAAGTTGATTTAACTGGTGAGCACACGTCAAGAGCTCTTTACAAGCAAAGTTGCTGCTATAGAAAGAAGGTACTAATTTATCAAGCAAGACTTAGATTCTGTTTGGCTGGATGGACATTTTGTGCCTGTATTTTTGATGATGCAGATGATTTTTTTGACCCTGGGAATCGAGCTTACATAGGTTATACTTTATTAATGGTCAATTACAAGTTGTTCCCAGTTTCTCTCTCCAGTTTTTTTTTTTTTTTTTTAAGAGATCCTGTGCGGGAGACTCCCTAGATTCTAAAGACTCTAGGGGTCTTTCTTGATAGTTGCCAATTGTTTCATTGATGAGATAGGATTCTAACGGTGTTATTCTTACTTGTCATATTTCGCCATCGGCCTAACTGGCGACTACTTAATCTGGGTACAACGCCGGACTAGACCAAATTTGAAATATTGATTCTCGTTCATAGTGTAACGTAGGAACAGTTGAGCCTGCGACCAAATTTGGACGGCTGAAATTACGTCCGTTCAATGTCGTATTTAAAAAAAAAATCTGTTCTGGAGATGTCACTTTATAAATATTATTTAAAGAATAGGGAATTTTCAGTCGTTTTTAAATAATTATTAAAACAATAACCATTGACAATAACGCAAAAAAAAAAAGAAAAATAAAAGCAAATAATCAGTTTATAAATTTGTTGTGCACTTTGAAAACAATTGATTAGCCAAAAAAATCCGTATATTTTTTGTGGATCGGGAAAAATAAACCAAAAGTAGGGAATATGCGTTTGGGACTACCACACAAATATCGCTGACGTCACAATGGCGGACGGCTGACTGTTTTGTTTGTACACAGATCATGTCGGCGCGAAATGCAAGTAAATATTTTATTTCAGATGGAAAAAGTGTCTCATATGTGTTCGTAGAGTGTTAAATATTCTCTTCACTTATTTTAAACTATATACATAAAAAAAAATCATATTGAGAAATTAGCCGCGAGCCGTGATGCAATCTGTCAAATGATTTCTTTTGCTTTTTAATTTTGTGTGTTTTGTGCCTCAAAAAGCGATTGATTGGCAAAAAAGTGCTGAATTCTGTCAATTTGACCAAAATGACAAAAACAACTCGCAAAACAAAACAGTAATAAAGCAAATATTTACTATTTAATATTAAATACGGCAGTTGTCAAAATCGATTGTACCACAAAACCCTCTCCGAGGCGGTTTTGTCTTGGCCTAACTTCGCATACATTTGGAGGTTAGATTTGGGCGGGCGTTGAACTCGAGACGCAAGCCTAACTACTTCAGAAATGTTCAAGAATCAAAATTAAGCAAAACGTGGGTTCAAAGGGCGACGAAAATGTCTAAGAATAACACCGTAATTGATTATTACGTCAGTCGATCTTCATATCCCATGCAGTATCTCAAAAGAGGGTAAATCCTGAGATAACGCCGGGACAAATTGTTACATTTTTTTACAGATCATTGGTCTTCTATAGCAAGAAAAGAATCTATGAGTATGAGGAGAGTCCCACCTGTAGAGGATGCAGGGCAGGATGACGGCAGCGCGCCACAGGGCCCCGGGGAAGGGATGCGCCTTGCACAGCTCCGGCACCAAGATCTGCTTCTGCTCCAGCAGCTCCCGCTTGGCCCTCTTAGTCTGCTCGCTGGAGGTGGTCAGCGCTACGCCTTTGCGATTCATAAACCTTAAACCGAGCAATGAATGATTAGTAACAGATAACAAACCTCAAGAAGTACTCACAGGTTCCAACACCTTCGCAAGAAGTGAAAACCAGTCCCCTGCGAAGCTGAGAAACTCCCACATCAACTGAGGTAGTTGAGGTAATGCAGGTATTCTTATCTGTGACAATAAATAGGTTCCACATGCCACATGCAATCCCTTGATGGACAATGCAGTAATCTTTAGCTTAATTGCGCTGTGTTTCAGGGTAATAATAATAATATTAGGATGATTTATTTGGTGAGCGCTGTTTTTGTGTGTATCACACCTCAAGAGCCCTCTGCGAGCTTGGTCGTCGCCGTAGAAAGCGCCAATTCTCAAGCAAGACCCAGTTGTAAGGTTGGATGGACCTTTCAGTGACCGGTCTTTGGTAAAGGTTTATGAATTTTTCAACTCAGCGAAGAGCACATTCGAAATATAAATGGTATATTTTTGTGCTTCGCCGGGATCCGAATCCACAACCTTCCATTTACGAGTCCGAAGTGTTGCCACTGGACTACGGACCGGTCCAAGATGCCAACGATACGCGGTGTACTTAAGCGGTAACCCATCCAAGTACTATCCGCGCCCAATGTTGCTTATTATAGGGTATTCACCAGAGTGAGGAAGTTTAGTCGTGGTGTTTCAAAATGTGGCACAATATTCACCTGGGTGTGAGGAGGTTAAGTCTGGCAGAAGTGTGGTCCACGTCTAGAAGTGGTTGCTTGGGCTGCGTGATGAGCAGACCGTACTTGTGCCTGTAGTAGTCCTCAAAGGTGGCGTGCTGGATGGAGGGGAAGGCGGAGCGAGGGGACAGCTGCCAGCATATCTCAGCCACATAGAAATACTGAAACAATGGAAATTTGGCTCATGATTACTGGTCTGAATTTAACCTGACAGCTTGTCAAACTAAAAAGAATATAGCTCTAATTAATATAAAAAATAAAAATAAAAAAGAAGAAGTTTTTGTGTCGTCTGTCATTTTGTATGTAAGCTCTCTCTTGTACCGACCTCCCAGCATGAAGGTTGGGTTGTGGTGTATGTAAATTTTGACGAATATACGGCGTATTAAAAACCATCGACTTTAATTTCTGCGAGTTGCAGTCCTCTCCAGTGTTCCTGCTTTATTCTGGATTCCCATCCCCGTCCAGATTCCTACCACGGATTCCTACTTAGCCAATGCAACAAAGTTTGAATTGAAGGAATTTATAATCATATACCTGAGGTTGATCTTGGTTCCTGTACCACGGCATGACAACAGCGTCCTTGTACTTCTCCGAATCGAACATAAACACTTCTCCAGGGGCAAGATACGGATTGGGCATTATCTCAGCCGGTTCTTGCTTGCACTCCTCATCTTCTTCACCTATACCGTCATCAGAGACATTCAAAACCTTAACATTGCAGCTATCCGTACCATTGATTCCATCACCTTTGATTCTAACCTCTGATGCAGCTTTATCAGTCTTGACAACATTATCAGCTTCTTTTGAATCTCCTGCTTCACTTGATTCTTTGGTATCAATTTCTGTGTCTGAAATCAGTTTATCAGCCACATTTCCATCTTTTGTTTCTATCAAAGTTTCACTTTCATCATCCGCCTTCAAATTCTTTAAATTTAGATCATTTTTTTCATTGTTAACTATTTCAGATTCTTGTGGAACATTGTCAGCATCTACATTGCTTGGTGGGTTGTCTTCACCACTTCTCAAGTTGGCTACAGCTTCAATGTTTGCCTCTTTGGTCTGAGTCTTCAGCTTTTGAGTGTGCTCGTAGATCAATTCCAAGAAGTCCCAATCTACAACCACAGTTTGACTTCCATCAGGTTCAGTAACTGAAAACACAAAATTGTTTATGTTCACAATTAAAAGGTACAATTAGTTTTTTTACATCTAAAACTAGAAAATATTTTAAGAATCATATTTGATCTTCATTTCTATCACCAGATATAGGGTATGTGACTAAGCTACACATACATAAAGTGTAACATTCTTGTTACACTCAGCACATTTCAGCGAACCTTTAGTGGGAAATGCGGCAAGAAGTTACACTATAGTAGCTTAGTGTTAGGGTGCCACATACATATATATTACATGATATGATGAAAACCTTGTTGCGCAGTTTAGAGACTTAAAACAATGCAAAGCAACATAATGCAGTAATGAGGCCTCAGCCTAACTCTGCCAATAATTAATTGTTATAATTACCTTTGGTGGTTGGCACCACATAATAGGAGTTCCTCTGCTGCTTGCCGTGCGTGTCGAACACCATGAGGTGGTTGTGCACGCGCAGCACGTCACTGAAGGTGTAGCGCATGAAGGCGTGCACCAGCTGCACGCGGCGCGCCGTGATCAGCACCTGAGTGGGCAGCGCTTGCAAGCGCACACGCACCTCTCCAGACCTCGTGAACATGGGGAACACTGGCACCTGGAGGGAATGGGAACACTATGAGATGGCTATTCGTTCATGAAGTGAATTTTGTGTGAAGGAATAAAATGACGGCGCAATTCAGAACAAAACATACTGAAGTTTTCAAGAATTTTTTGAAGAGAAAAACAGAATAATAACCGGATGGACCTAATCTAATCTAATCTTAGTTGCAATGATATGTAGCATTGGGGATTCACATTATATGCATTCTCACAAGCAGACACATATAAGTTCGCACTTGCACATGCCGCATGTGAACCTACAACATAAAAACGCAAATCTCAATAGGCTGGTATGAGGCTGACCACCGATTCTGTAAAAAATTGTGAACTTTGCCAATGCCACCCCTGTTTCAGGGAAGGTCGGCAAAAGTAGCAGGGTTTATGTTCATTTGAGGTTTGGATTTTAATTTGTAAGTACACATGCAGCATTTGTAAGTGCAAACTTACACGTGTCTGTTTGTGCTCTTAATATGAATCATAAATGTTAAAATATCTTTGCAACTTATACTACAGATTATTATTTTAATATCAAAAATCAGTTGTGTGTACACACACAGAAAATAAGTTAGTGGTGAAATTTCAGTGCTAGAAACCAAAATCAAGGAACCCTCAACAACAATCTCCATCATTAAATATACAAATGCTTAATTTCATCAAATGAGCCGAGAGAGACAGACCTCATGTATGGGTTTCCTTGTGAGCAGGGCAAACCCTTGGCTGTAGTTCTCCGGGGGATGCAGTCGCCGTCCACGTGTGTTGTGTCTCTCGGGCAGTGGGCACGCAAGCCAAGTGGACACAGCGTACACCAGGCAGGTCTCCCCCACGCGGGGCCGGCAACCAAACAAAGCACGCGCCACCTGAAAGTTACACGTTACATAAACGATTGTCTGTGCATAGTTTAAAGGAGGATGGACAGTTGAACATTACAACATTTGACCGGTCCATAGTCCAGTGGCAACACTTCTGACTCGTAAATGGAAGGTTGTGGGTTCGAATCCCGGAGGAGCACAAAAAATATTCCATTTATATTTTCAAATGTGCTCTTTGCTGGGTTGAAAAATTTATAAAACCTTTACCAAAGACCGGTCACTAAAGGTCCATCCAGTTTTACAGCAACTGGGTCTTGCTTGAGTATTGGCGCTTTGTAGCGACGACCAAGCTCATAAACACCTTTGCGGCACTACAACAAGTGTCATAGACCTCTAGAGTCTCTGAAATCAAGGGAGTCTCCCGCACAGGATTTCTTTTAAAAAAATCATAACTGCAATAACAGCATTCTCGCTTCTTCTCAATCTTGTTCCTCATTGCTGAGGGTTGTGACCCGTGTGGAAGCAACCACTCTTCTCCAGTCCTCTCTTGATTGTAACTCCAACCACCGAGATGCCAGCTGCTGTGTTCACTTGATCGTTTCATTGCTTGGGGATCTTCCTCTTCCTCTCTTCCCCTCCAAGCCACCAATCACAACCAGTCGTTCCAGGCTATCCTCATCGCCACAGACAATGTGTCCGAAGAACTAAAGAATTTGGCGTGTGCATATATTGTGCAGTTGTTGACAATTTTGAATCTCCAGAATGAGTCCTGAAAGACTTGCACACATCGTAGCTAATCAGATACCAATAGGTCAACGTCTAGCTGGAAGACCTTCTAAAAGGTAGAAAGATAGCTTAACGTACTCATCTCAAGATCCATGAGCCGCAACATAACTAAGATGCACACATGATGCACCTTCTTACCGCTTTGTCCCCAAACGGGTCACATGTGAGTGGAACCTATTCATTTTTAGAGGTAAGGGGGCATTTCTTATGCCAGCCACTTCACTTTAATTGAGGATTTACCCGCTTCTAAGAGACCTCTGCGAAGGCTGAGTAAACCTTGCCGGATGATGGTAATGAGTATCTTTTTAGTTCATTGCCATCTTTTTCATTCAGCGTAAATAAACTCACTTACTTTCTTGTAATAATACTGTTTCCTCTTGGTGGTCCCAGGTCGAGGTTCCACATTATCATTGGCCCCGCCCACAGCAACTGCCGCATTCGTTTCAGCGGCTGCGATTGGCTCCAGGTCTGAAGCAGGCGGCAGAGACAGCCAATCAGCTTCCAGGGCTCGGAAACTAACCTTGCCTGAAATATCACAAACAAAACAATGCTTGCAGATTTTTCCAACAGGTAGTGCAGCTTCCAGAAGCATCTAATCTAAGCTAAGTTGCAAAGATATGTAACATTGGGGATTCACATTATATGCATTCTCACAAGCAGACACGTAAAAGTTTGCGCTTGCACATGCCGCATGTAAACCTACAACATAAAAAACCAAATCTCAAATGGACATACACCCTGCAACTATTGCCCTCCTTCCCTGAAACAGGGGTGACATTGGCAAAGTGAACCATTTTTTACAGCATGGGTGGTCAGTCGCATACCAACCTACAAGTCAAGGAACATTTTTAAAATTGTTTTTATTATACATATTATTTTCAATATTTGCTTGTTTTCAGTGCCTTTCCAAACTTTTTATGGCCCTCTATCTCTCTCACATGATGAAGCAGGTGGTTCCAGGCTAGAAGTCCAGCAACTGCAAATGCACACTCTTCAAACGTAGCTTTCACCCTTCTTACTGGCTATCCAATCCGTATTTTGGCTCTGCTGTCTGCAGATGCAGAGCCTAAAGCTTACCTATGGGCATCAGATTGTCATCCAACTCTCCGGCTTTGTGCAGAGCCCTGCAGGCTTGAAGAGCTGCGGTCCTTCTCGCCAAAACTCGCGTTGGCATCGGGTGACCCTAAAACCAAATGTGATTGATACAGCGCAGCTTAGATTATGTAAACTATACTTTTACATAGATAAGGAGACTAGTGAAGAGACCCCAGGCTAAGGCATGCTTAAGTTCCCCTTGTACCTGGCCCATATATCTGTGTAGAAAAAATATAAAATAAATGTTAATAAATAATTTAATTTTATATATTTGCGTTTAGTGGCGCTAGCCTCTCAAAGGAGGGTTTTTAAATGTTGTTTAGTTTTTTTACTAAATTTAAATTTTAGGCAATATTTCTTTAATGTTACAAATGTTAAATGTACCCTCGATCAAAGTTCATAATTATGATTGGGAATGTAACAATTATAACCTTTGCAAATTTATAAAATTTGTGAAACATGAATCAGTCATCGTTCAGAAAGGGTGCCTTTTGAAGACGTTGGCGGTTTGTTGAATATCTGAAAAGTATAATTAATCTTTAAAGCTAATTATAATATTTAAATATGTCAAAACGACCGTAATTCTGCGTTGTATACAGTTCAGAATGAGCATGGTAAAAACAAGAATACGGAAGTGAATGTACAAAGGAGTACAATGATATGGTTTGGGCATTTAGCAAGTATGGACAATGAGCGACTGACAAATTGAGTGTACAAAGGGAATATCAAAGGTGAGCATGAAACGGAAAGACTGGATTGATCAAATATGTGAAGACCACAGGGGAAGAACGAGGAATATCAGTTGAAGAAGAATTGAGTAAATCAAAATTATAAATTTGAAAGTCTGTATTTCTCATGGTTATTGCCTGTCACAAAGAACCGGAAATACCGACATAAACTGTGATGGTGACTGTTGTTGCATTATAAATCTTGCAGAGCTTTAGATACACACAGATGCCACTAGATGGCAATAGTAGATTATCGTCTTATTTATGCTGACATTCCTTATTTTTCCCCTGCAGTCTTCATGTGAGATTCCAAATGATTGGACCTGCAGAGTTAGAAAGAGAAGAGGGTGCAAGGCCAGAAGAAAGTGGAGATGCCACCCCTAGTGGAATAGTAGCTGGATACAAGTACAAGCACAAGGCTCAATTGAGGCTACAGCACGAGATAGTTTAGAAAGACATTTCAGTATACAACAATTTGATGCTTCAGTGGGCAGTTGATCGGCAGCCTGACTGTGCAGATGTAGAGTTTGATTCCCTTGTAGACGACTTCTTCCATCGTCCAAAGTGGCACCAGGCGGGTGAAGGTGTCTGAAGGAAGCTTGGCGCAGTATCTGGAATGGAGAATTTGTTTTATTTTAGTTTAAGTGACATAAACAGATCATTCTGCCAGCTCTATCTTGCCTGACATTATCAATTGCAGAAGGTGGTACTTTGCCGATAAACTTACCTGTTTAAAAGTTGGACAGCAGTTGATAGAGATGCAGAAGACATTGAGGGTCTGTAAGCCTCAAGAAGTGGGCAAAATTTAAAAGCGTGGCTTTCTTCACTTGCGCCAGGCTCACGCCAACTGCACTTACGAACCAACATCTAAAAAAATACATAAATGTTGTTATGATTTATGGGTTCAATTTAATAATAACCTTGGTTAATTTATTTCCCACAATTTATTTTAAGATTCCATTCACATTTGGTTCGTTCACAGAGCAAACTTTTGTACTGTATTGCTCAACAGCTCCAAAACGCTACAGACCGTTTTGGCCCTTTTAATAGCATGGCATAAGGATGGTTATTCAAACATTAGGAACTGGGACATGCGAGATTTTTCCAGAATATTCTACTTAGAATATTTCTGAATACATTCTGGAAACTATCGGTGTTATGGCCGAGCAGTCTGAGGCGATATAATCTGGAGTATACCTCATTAAGCCATCCAGTGGTTGGAGTCTCTATACTAGCAGAAGAATAACTTTTATCTGTGAGCATAACATATGAGATTATCAATAAATATTAATGAATTCCACTAGATTTCTCAACTCCTAGCACATATTTATAAGTTTCAGCACAAATACTGTAAAAAAAGGAATGTTTCAGAAAAAGGCAGTAAGTATATCAGAGTTTTGAGGTGTATGTATGTGTTAGTGCATTGGAAGTGAGCCTCAAATTTAATATTCCTCTGCAACTTAGATTACAAATGATAGAAGAATAAAAATACTAGTTTCAAAAACGGTTATTCCTTATGAAAAAATGACACACACGTAATACAATAATTGATGATCAGGTATTGATCGTTTACCTTTTCTATGTGATTGTATCGAGCAATGGCAGCTACGATGCTTTGTGGTGAAGGAGGAGCTAGAATTACATACAGACATCTAGCAGCCCTGGCACGGGCACGACATCTTGCATGGCAGCGATACCTAATGGAAACAAAAAAAATTATCATGAATACAAATCGGGCAAGATGACAGCCTTGAGGGATACCAGTTGTAGATTTCTCACCCATTAGGAGGATCCCACCGAACAACTAGATTACACTTTGGCAGATCCATCCCTTCTTCTAGAACTGAAGTGCCAATTAGAAGATTGCAGTCGTGGATTCGGAATCTGAAACAATCTCATGTTGTAAAATTCATAGTTGAAAAAGGAATTTACTAAGGAAAGCAGTTACTTTTTGAGAACTTCTTCTTGCAGTCTGTGCTCTGTTTCTGCTTCCTTTGGTTCAGTCAGAGGGTCTGCAACTTTTTCCATAGTATATTGAGCATTGATGAAGTTAAGCTTTGGATCTGATCGGCAATACTCCTGAAAACAATGGAACATTGTACCAAAATCTTCCTGTAATGTATCATCAAAAACCGCATTTTTTTTGTACTCACATTGACAATGGCACATAATATTTTGGCCATTAGAGGATCTTCTACAAAGACCAGACCACAAAGAGCATCAGGGTCCATAGCTCCGCCCAATTGATGATGATATCCACCGACAGTACCAACCTTCCCCATCCTTCCTCTCCCTCTTCCGGGGCCTAAGCCTCGTCTTCTAGGTGAATAATTTGCCGAACCCGAATTCTCATGGCTTCTTTTGATACTGCTAAAAGTTGCACCCTCAAATTTCGACAATCCACTGGGTTGGTCGATATATCCATTATTCCTTGATTTGTAATGATGATGTGAGTATTTCTTTCTCTCCACGGAATAATCATCAATCAAGTCAATCGGTGCAAAGATTTCTTCACTTTTTTCTTTGAAATTGTCAGCCAAAACAATGGATGACTTTGAATCAACGCTTGCTTTCACAATATTTTGTGTGAAATCTTTACTACTTTCATTTCTGGTACTTTCTATTGGAGCGGAATGATCATTTTGGTTGATTACATTCTTCAAATCTCTTTTATTTTTAGCCGCTTTGAATTGACTTTCAATAATAGCACCAGCTGTGCTGATTCTTTCTATCACAATTTCGTCATCAACACTTTTAGCCTTTTCAACAGACTCATTACATTTTGGTTCATCGTTTGTTGACTCATCACTTCCAACTATGGCTTCATAGTTTTTTTCAATTCTTTTCTCCAAATACTTGAAATTACATTGTTCCAAATGGTTGATTTCATCGACTAACAGACTTTCTTTTACATTTTTATTATCCGACTGACCGTCACTATTGTTTTTAACATTTTCATCAACAATTGACTCTTTGGTTTCATCACTGGCTTCATTATCTATTAAAACTTTGATGCTATCTTCTCCTTGCAATATGATCTCCACATTTTTGGCAAAGTTTTCTTTAGGTAAACACTTTTCATCTTTTGAATTCTTTCTTTTTTTACGGGATCTATTCTTCTTTTTAAAAACACTTCCATCAATTGTTTGTGCTTTTGTTATTTCTTTACTTTCAACACTTTCATTTATTTCTTGACTTTCGAATAGAGGTTCAGCATCTCCATTACATTTTTCATTTATATCTGTCACCTTAACACATTTCACCACTTCATTGATTTGTTCTTTCACTTGCTTCTCCAACAGATCAACATTCGAGACATCTTCACTTTTACTTTGACCTTCCTTATTATTCCTATTTCTTCTCTTCTTTTTACTTCTTTTACCGACAGTAGCTTCTTCCGTTGAATTATCTAGTTTTTCAATTTTAATTGGTTCACAAATTGCTACTGGTTCATCTTCTTTACAATTTATCATTTTACATTGAAATTCATTCTTATCCTCTGCGTCCTCAGTATTATCTATATTGTTATTGGATTCATTTATTAAGCTACTCTCATTTGTGACATCATTCCTTTCTAATAGATCTATATTATTTTCATTCTCTACATTAATTACTCGATCTACTTTACCTTCACAGCCCTCAATAGTTTCTTTCACCACTTCAATATCCGTTGATTCCTTTAAATCATTTCCTTTGTCTTGGACAAACTTCTCCTGTTCTTCTATAACTTCATTCTCAGTTATTTTTTCTTCTGAAATTCCTAATTTGTTTGGAGATTCATTTTTAACATCAATATCTTCTTTATTGATACTCTCAGCTTCATTGCTTGCAGGTTTGAAAAGCTTCAACACTTCAAGAAGTCTCAGAATCTTTGGATTTGTAAACCTTTTGATTCTCTCCCTCTCTGAATTGCACGGAAGACTGTCGAACAAAAGTTCGGCCATGGATCTGATCTTAACAAATATGGAAGTGATGAGACAGAGCAATAAAAAATGGCGTTCATATGGAATCTTCACTTTTAACTTTTCAATCTTCACTAAGAGAGAGAAAGCTGCTTTGTCGGCGGCATATGGTCCTGAGAAAAAAACAAACAAGTTAAACACAAAAATGCCTTTGCAAGACCTTTGAGGTGTGACACACACAAAAAAGGCAATCTTTAATTATAAGTTATTGAAAATAAATAAACCTGATAGTAGGTAAAGCTTAACTAGTCGGTAAATTGTTATTTTTGGCTATAAACTATGTTTGACTCACCTGCTTGCTCCAAAATATTCAAAAACTGGTTCAGCATCAGTTTTGGTTCGATGCAAGGATCGGGGATTGCACGCAGTTCTTCTCCAAAGCACTCGTCTCCGTAGATCTCCGTTGGATCATATCTGAAAAAAGAAATCATCAAATGAAATTTATTAGTTATTAATTATGTGGAAGCTTAGCTTTATTATTAGTAATGCCAAGTTTACTTGCTAACACAGCAGTTCTGACATCAGTCCAAAAATCTGTGTACCTACACTAATTTAAAATAAATACAAAATTATAGACCAAATATTCAATTGCTCTATTAAACATGATAAGCCTATGTAATAAGCTGATGTTGAATGGGATTTTGTCGTGGTAGATCAGAAAAAAAAACATATACAGATTCATATGGAGATGAGCCGCTGACACTGATGACAAGGATAGTTGAAATGCTGGGCACTTTCTAAAGAAAGAATATGTGTACCCGTAAAAGAGGGAGAACAGTGATGTATACGGCACAACAATGAAATAGGTATACATATATATCAGCCCCCTAGCATTTCAATCCATGTGAGACCCCTTAGGCTGAGATGATCTGGCCATGTACAGAGAATGCCAGATACATGCCCCTAAAATAATTATGACTGGACACCCAGGTAGAAGGAGAAAAATGGAAAGATCAAGACCGAGACGGGAGGATGGAGTGAGGGGATGCAGTGCAGCTTCTCCAGGTAACAAGTTGGAAGTCGGCTGCCGAGGACAGGAGGATCTGGCGGTGATTGCAGGAAGCCAAGGCTCCATATAGGTTGTAAAATCATCAGAAGACACAGAAGCTCAGTAAAAAAGTACTGCATTTAAATAAACAATGTAAAAAAGAACTTACCTATGCTCTTCAAAAAAATGAAGTGCCTTATTAATGGTATCCTTCATAAACATTTCCAATTTGATTCTCTCATCAGAACTCTGTTCAAGGGAACTTTTGGCACATTCAACAATTATCTCTTTTGGCTTTCCCGTGATCCTTTTGAGGCCTACAATGTCAGCAGCCAAATCAGCTTTACAAAGAAGTAAATCTTCGAGCTTCTGAAGCTGGAACTCGAGTTTCTCGTACGCTGATCGTTCTACTTCCGTTGTGAAAACTTGATTGGTTTCATTAACGACTTCCCTCTTGGCACATGATTTACTCTCGGCCATTACTTCATCTATAAATCGTATTGCTCTCACATTTTTTGGCAAGTTTTGTTCAGCGTCGTGTAAAATTTCAACATCGGAAATATCCTCGAAATTCATCCGCCAGAAATTGAAATCATTCATATTTTTAAATTCATCTTCGGTATCGGAAAGCGCATCATCGAGGCAAGTCAGGGTTTCAGATTTGTCATCTTTTGTTTCTTCCTGTGATGCTCCCTCTTCTTCACTGATCACGGCATCATGATTGAACAGTGGGTAGGTGAAAGCTACAATCCTTGGAGTATTACAACTGTCACTGCCATGTTTTTCTACACACAATGTATAAAATTCCATAATCTGAAAAAGAAAGTATACTTACATCATAAGGACGTAATAATAATAATAATAAGTACATTTTTAAAGTGCCATCTAGTGAATTTATAACAAAGGCACTGCAGAGCCATAGAATCTCCTGAACAGACACACCTTTAAATTTGAATTAAAAACATTTCTACTCTCAGCAGCCCTCAGTTTGTGCGGAAGGCATCCAAAAAAGGGGGCCAGCAATGCAAAAGGTACAATCCAAATAATTAGCAATATTGCACTTGCTGGAAGCACTGAGCCCGTTTACAGCAGCACTGCTTGCAGATCTCATGAGTCCCCCACCTACCTTCTCACACATGGCTCTGAGACATAAAGTGGTGCAGTGTTTTGTGTAGACTGAAACACAATTAAGCAGGGATCCAATTTGGATAGCGCTCCTAGTAGTAGGATTTTATTTTCTATGCATCTATCCCCTTCCTTACTTGCCGGCTTTCAATGCATATATCCCACTTCCTCGTGAAAATCGCTCAGTGACAGCTAAAACTAACGCTAGAGGTGCTATCAAAATTAGGTCCCAGACTTTAAAACTCTACCCTCTCTTTAATTTTTAGCCAGAGAGACCTGATCCCTGAGAGAAGGAGTTGAAGCAGCAGTTGAAGGCTATTTACGGTGTGTACTATTAGACCATTGAGAGGGCAGTTGTGGTGACAGACCCTGATGAAACACAGGGCAATGGAAAGGTCCAGAGCACTGAAACTGGATGGGGTGATGGTAAATTGTCAGGCCTCTGATTTTAAAGGCTATGAGCTATCCAGTGTTTTGATTTCAAGGTTTATGAATCTGAATTTTTTCAACTATGAACTGTTTTTAATAAGTATAAGCTAATTATTAACTCACCTTTTGGAGGTTGGCATCATTGACTATGGTATGGCTGTCTTCTATGATAATCAGATTAATGATTTCCATCGTAAGCATATTGAGAGATAACAGATCCTTCAAAACCTCTGAATTTATGACTAGAACCTGAAAACATCAAAATAAAACTCAACACATCTTCAATGTTTGAATAATAACAACAGTATTTCTCTGAGAGTTTTGATGATTTATATTGACTTTATTCTGGTCAACAGCTTAGTTGGCAGAATGCTTGTGTTCCATGCCAGAGGGCAAGGGTTCAATACCCACCAAAGATGTCAGAAATGATTTCCGTTTTAGTGTTTATTTCAAACCCAAAATAAAACACCAGCAAGATTTACTGAGCCTTCAAAAGAAATGAGAACTAATCTTGGTCCTGAAGGAGCTGGGAAACCTCCACTTAAACTGAAGTGGTTAGCGTAAGGCCAGCCCCCTTAATTGTAAAAATGAATAGGTAAGAAGTTGCTATGTGAGCAACTTAGTCATGTTACTTTATATAGTTACAGCTCTAGTTTACTGTATTTACGTAGTAACATTATTATACTACACAATGTAAAAAGCAAAAAAACATAGCAACAAAATCAGAAATCAGAAACATGTGCGGCACTGAAGACATCGTCAGATGGAGCAGAAAGAGGAGACGGATTTGGAAGGACCATGTAGACCGCATGAGTGAAAGAAGGATAATTCGAAGCGTAGCACAGGAAATACTAGACGGCCAGCGTCTACCAGGTGGCCCTCCAAAAAGATGGAAGAGCAGCTGGTCTTCTGCATCACAGGAGGGGGTTCCACAATAAACAGACCCTCGATCTACAAGAGGAAGAAGAAAGAAGAAGAATCATGATATTTACATGGTTTTGCTGGATTTGACGCTCCCAATCCTCCACCAGGCTCACATTGCTGCAAGATGTGACTGTGAGGTCGGTGAGGAGGTGAATCTCTGAGGAGATGAGCTGCAGGCGGCGGTCGGGGGCCACATAAACACTGCGTCTGCTGCAAGGACTGAAATGTAGCACAAAATTTTATTAATATTATATACGTAAATATCATAATGACAGATAATTTTATAAATTACAATGATAAATCTTTGAAAGGAAATATTTACAGCCTAATAAAGCATGGGCCCGTAGTCCAGTGATAGCACTTCGGACTCGTAAATGAAAGGTTGTGGGTTTGAATCCCGGCGGAGCACAAAAATATACCATTTATATTTTCAAATATGCTCTTTGCTGGGTTGATAAATTCATAAAACCTTTACCAAAGACCGGTTACTAAAGGTCCTTCCAGCCTTATAGCAACTGGTTCTTGCCTGAGTATTGGCACTTTGTAGCGACGACCAAGCTCGTAAACAACACCTATGCGGCACTACAACAAGTGTCATAGACCCCTAGAGTCTCTGAAATCTAGGGAGTCTGCCGCACAGAATTTCTTAAAAAAAAACCCTAGGCAGACACTCACATAAGTTTGCGCTTACACATGTCGCATGTGGACTTATACTTAATCTAAATTACAAAGATATGTAACATTGGGGATTCGCATTATTTGCATTTTCACAAGTAAACACGTATAAGTTCGCATTTGTAGGGGAAAGTGGTTACCCTTCGTACACTTTTTAGATTTTATTTTTTTACTTTATGAGTAATTGTCAAATTTATCGAATTTATGTACCTAAGTGGAACTAATATATTGTAGTTTGTCACAAAAAAGTCCGAAACTGTTAAGTCAAAAGGTTAATGGGTTATAGCCATTTTTCTACGATAAGATATTTGTACGAACGTACCCCACCTACGGGGTACATTCGTACAGTAGGTGGTGTACTTTCGTACGTACGTATACTGGGTAATAAAAAGCCAATTAAGTTGGTATTTGTTTTATTCATTATTATAAAAATATTTATTCATCAAAGAACTAACTTCATAATATGTGACTTGACTCATAGTGGATAAATTTTTCTTTAGAAAAATAACAAAAAATAAAATCGTTCAACCTTAGTTTACTTATTGATAATTCTAAGCTTTACAATCAATCAATCAATCTAAATGAGATGTTTACAATCCTTTAAAGGAGAAGACTTGCAGACTCGTGAATTTTGAATGAAATGTCCATCGGCGTTAGAGCCATCTTTAAATTTCTTGACTCTGCTTTCCAACGTTGATGTTATGATGTTGTATTTTAACGCGGCTTTCCTATATGACAACAGTCCTTGTATAACATCATCAATTGCTAACTTCATGGACTCTTCATCCACTTCTTGAGTACGCGTACCCTTTTTTTTATATTTCCACACCATGATTCTGCAATAAAAAAATAATTATAAGGTTGACTTAATTAAAATAAAATAAATTTTGTTAGAAGTAGAATACTTCATAAAGGGAAAAATATGTTATTGTGCTATCTCCACGATAATTCTTAAAAGGTAAAACTATATTTATTTTCATAAAAAAAAAAAATTTGATGTACTGGTGGTTAATAAAATCTAAAGGGGAGCATTCGTACGCGTACGAATGTGCCCCATGTCTGGCTGTCCGAATGCACCCCATGCCTTTGCACGAAACTAAAATACAACTTTATACAAATTCTAATTTATTTTGAGAAATATAACAATTAAAGCTTAAAATAAACAATGTTAACATTAATCAATCATCACCTTTTTTTTAAAAACATGTTTTTTTTTACTTACAATTACGAACTAAAGTTAAGTAAGAAATTTACTCACCGCACGCGAAAACACGTTACGTCTTGCCAGTTGATACACTGTTGTGCGACTGGCGGGACACTTCACTAGCAACATGGTGGCCGGTATGTCTATGCACACAAGCAAAGGCGTGTTTGTGTGCTGTTTAGTTTTACTGGAATATTAACTGTACGAATGTGCCCCGCGTACGAATGGTGACCACCTTCCCCTACATGCTTCATGAGAACCGACAACATAAAAACCCAAATCTCAAATGAACATACACCCTGCAACTCTTGCCGACCTTCCCTGAAACAGGGGTGTCATAGGCAATCTAATCTAATCTAATCTAATCTAAGTTGCAAGGATATGTTACATTGGAGATTCACATTACATGCATTCTCACAACCAGACACGTACAAGTTCGCGCTTGCACATGCCTCATGTGAACCTACAACATAAAAACCAAATCTCAAATGGACATACACCCTGCAACTCTTGCCGTCCTTCCCTGAGACAGGGGTGACATTGGCAAAGTGAACCATTTTTACAGCATGGGTGGTCAGCCGCATACCAACCTATAAGTCAAGGAAACACACACACGACAAATTACATTTTATACATCATTTTTTACAGTAGGTATGGGTGGTCAACCTCATACCAACCTATAAGTCAAGGAACATATACAACAAGTTACAACATAAAAACCCAATCTGAAATGAACATAAGCGCGCAGCTTTTGCCGACCTTCCCTGAAATCATAATCAAGGGATATCAGTCTCTCACCTCCGTATCTGGTGCGCCAGTTCCTGCAGCAGCTTGAGGGCCACGAAGCCCTGCGGGGGACATGTGAGGATGTTCTCCCTGAGCCCCGCCTCCACCAGCTCCTGCTGGTACTCCCGGGCCGTGAAGCGCAGAGTGCTCACGCCCTCGGACCAGTGCTGAGCCATGCCCGCTCTCACCACTCACTGCCTACCAGCTGCAAGTCAACAGTCAGCAATGGACAATGGGGTAATTGCAGTGGTGAGGAAAACGAATAAAGACACTATGGTTGTGTAGAGTGCATTTCAAGGATCACAACCATATATTTTTTAAGTAGTAAAAATAAAGATATCATTGATAATTTCCAAAAATAAAATGCCGAGAATTTGAATCCCG
Organism: Agapetus fuscipes; assembly: GCA_951799405.1. Lineage (NCBI taxonomy): Eukaryota > Metazoa > Arthropoda > Insecta > Trichoptera > Glossosomatidae > Agapetus > Agapetus fuscipes. The sequence goes on along the minus strand of OX637355.1, from coordinate 6,350,812 downwards.
CCAAAACACAGCGCGGCCGGCTAGCCACGCTGTGACGTCAAAATGACGTAGATGGATCCGACAGTCTTCCAGGGCCCAACGGTACTTAAACTTCATAGATCCGAAGATCCATCGACGTCACATTTGCCGAAATAAAAAAAAATTACCTATTTTAGCGGAAATCAACAATGCGTTAACTTTAAAGAGCTATAATTTAAAAACTAAGCCGGATATTTTTTTTTTTAAAACGCAGATGCATTGTTAAAAATGTGGTCTATCATTTTATGAAATAACCCTATTAGACAGTCTTCCATTGTCCATTCTTTCCACATGTCCAAATCATGTCATCACATTCTTAGTCTATACATCAAAAGGAAAAGGAAAGTCTCTCATTTCTTGCGAAGGCTGAGTAAACATTGCTAGTACTATGATTTGGGCTTCAAGAAAGCACAGAAACGACAATGATGTCCAGGGTCCGAGCCCAGCCCTCTGCTATTGAGCGGAAGCATTCTCCACTTGACTTTTCAGAGTGCACACATTTAGCAGTAAAGTCGCTTCTGCACAGGCTCTGGCCATCCATAGTGAAAACATTATAGATATACAGTTGACTTATTTATTATTTTTATTTATTCAACGTTTATAAATAACCAAAAAAATGTTTTCATTTATCATGATAAGACAACATAAAATAAAGAGTATATATTTAAATATAATGCGTTATTTGAATATTAAGCATTCGGCGAGAGAAGAAAATATCGCATTTTAAGCGTCACTTCAAAAATAAAATCGGATCAATATAATTTTGAGTCATTCTTAAGCAGGTATAAGTAATTCTTCCAACATTTTTATGTCAGAACAAAGAAAGTAAGAAGAGTACGAACAAAAAAAATACCTGGTTATGTCATGGCGTTATTTGCTGTATGAAATTGATTTAAACTTTTATTTATAATAACACTTATTTCATTGAATTTAAATGTACAAAATTCAAAAGCAAATGTCTCTGTATCGGCGACGGAAAACACAAATGTCAAATTTAGTGATGGCATATGTGCGTTTTTTATTCCCCATAAACCAAATACTTGATTTTCTCTTAAATTTGAAAAAAACATATTGTACAAAATATTTTTTGCCATTTTTAGAGAAATAAAATTGTTATTTGAGATATTTTTAGAATTTTATTGTAGCAATTACACAGTATATCAGTTGTTTTATTTTATTATTAGTTACTTTTTACCTACCATTAAGTTTTCCTCATATTTTTATGCACGGCTAAAATGTCACTAGAATGTCAATGCACTTAAATTGTAAACAAAGACAGTTTGACATATTAGCCGCTATAATGATTACTTTTACCATAAAAGTTCTTAATTTTAACTTTAAAAAGTCTGATATTACAGTTCTTATGTATTAGATAAACTTTTATACTTTTGCATTTTGTATCTGTCTTAAATGAGATGGTTTAACTTAAAGGGTGTGGGGTTCCGGTCTAAAACTCAGTAAAACAATGTGAATGTAGTATTAAGAAGCCTTTAAATTCCCTGTGTCTTTCAACGAAGTGATATTTTATAGTATTTTCGATGTCTTGTGGTGTTTTAGTGAGTTTGTGATAGGATTTTTAGGTTAGGTGTAATTTTGCAATGTCTGTGTTGCCATATGACGATAGTTTGAGTGAGACTAGCTCCATTGCTGACGAAGAACGAGTCAGGAAGCTGTTCCAGGCCTGCGACTACAATGGCGACGGGTTTATCGATAGGTGATTATAATCCTTAATCCATTATTTAAGTTGTGCACATGTATTATTAATCGTCACTTTCTCTCAGTTCCTCTAATGGGGCTATTTTTAGACATTTTAGTCGTCAGTTGAGCCCACGCTTTGACAAACTAATGATGCCTGGGCTGAAAGTCTCATCACCACGGTCATTATTACCTACCGAATTTTGGTAATATTTGTACGGAGACTAATCAGCTGTTCACTTGCGGCCATCTTGGATTGACAGATCTTCATACAAATGCATCATTAGTTTGTCAAAGCGTGGGCTCAACCGACGACTAAAATGTCTAAGAAAAGCACCGAAAGATTCTCAACTCAACTTACACCTCTGCGACATCTTCTTGAGTGTTTTAGATCCCCAAATTTTATACAAAATTTGTGGAGTCTCTTTCACTCAAAGAATGAAATATATGTTCTTGATAGATCTTTCGTAATGATTACATTTGGAAGGAGACAAACAGACTCGACACAAATTTGAATATAATATTTTCTTCTCAATGGCCAAACGTCTCACTCGTATGTGAGTACGGTTCCTAATGACCAATAACAAAATATTTGTAATTTGGGCTTTGTGGCGTTACATTTTTGTCTGTGTTATTTCATGTGTGGAACATTGAATTTGAGTTCAAAGATGTTTGAGTTTTCATGAATTATTAATTGATGATAATGTTAATACTTGTGTCTGGCAACGCAAACTTGGATGGTGAATCGCATTCTTCTTCACAAATATCTATTTAAAAAAAGATTTTTGACATTTTGTGATTTCGGTGAGTTCTTCCAACTCAGGACTTTCCATGTTTGTACAAAATTTGGAGGCTTATTACACCTATCTCCATACTCCTCTGGGGGCCTATACACCTCAGGAAGGAAATTTCTAAATTTTTTTTCAACCATGGTCCGTCTGTAGTATACTGGTTAACACTACTGACTAGTAAATGGAAGGTTTTGGGTTTGAATCCCAGCGGAGCACAAAAACCATACCATTTATATTTTCAAATATGCTGTTCTCTGGGTTAAAAATCCATATACCTTTACCAATGACCGGTCACTATAGGTCCATCCAGCCTTACAGCAACTGGGTCTTGCTTGAGAGTTGGCGCTTTCTACAGCGACGACTAAGCTCCTAGAGGGCTCTTAAGGTTTGATTCACACAAAAAAAGCGCTCACCAAATAAATAATCCTAATATTATTATTTTATTTTTTTATGGCTGAGCCTGATTTGTACGGCCACTTTCCTTTAATAGTTGTTTCATTCTTTTCATAGCTCTGACCTTGAGACAGTCTGCCGGGAGTTGGAGCTGGGGCAGTGTGTGCAGGAGTTGCTGAGCCAGCTGGGGGCTGATCACAGCGGCAGGGTCTCCTACCAGGACTTCCTCAGCCGCAGAAGGGCACTCAGGTATACACAACCAGTGATTTCATCTCCGTGCAGATCAACGCAGGCTAGGTAATAAAACATGGTCATAACCATTGCGTAATAATATGAGTGGAGACGAAACTAGCTTCTGGAATAAAAACATGCTGTAAAAAATAACTGTCAGCTGGACCTGTCAAATACCACTGAAGACTTAATAACCATGTGAAATCCTATGTCTTTGTGCTTTCTCCATCTTGTGTTTCAACACCTAATAATTAAACATACCATTATGTTTTATTATTAGGGAAGAGTGGAGGAATATCCTGGATTCAGTCGAGGCCCACCCAGGGGCTGTCAAGATCGCGATGATGATGATTATGATTATGTTTTACAATACAGTAGAGCCTTGTTAATCCGAAGACCTCTTCCACAGCCTCAGATGGCTTATTATCTTTATTCCTAGGTCAGCTTCTTCTTCGTGATTGACTTCTTCGCCCATTTGGCGCAAACTAATGAAGTTCGCGCTGGTGCGAGATCGTTCGGATTACCGCAATCAACGGATTAGGCAGGGTTCCGACCAACGCGGCTCTACTGTAATGTCTTTTTTCTTTAAGAATTGATTTTTATAATTGTTCAACTCATCTATATCCATTTGAAATAAATCCAAGTAGATTTTAATATGCAAGAAATTCAGGTTAAAAAGTAATTTAACGTGGTTATTTCACAATAATAATATTTTCTACATGTTAATATAATATCAGAATATCTTTGTGATATTGCATGAAAAATAATAAATTGCCAGTGTCATCTTTGACAAGCGAGTATAAATTAAACACAAAACTAAATGCCGTTACCTAGCGAAAATTCCCTGATTATCGGGAATTTACTATGGGTGACGTGACATAGCCGAGGGATATTTTGAATGTTTTTCATTCATACTTACCCGAAGACCAAGTTCAAGGTCAAACCAAGGTCAAAGTTATCATCGATGGACAAGACTGGATTTGAACTTGCGCTTGTGTCAATAACACTAATTCAATTGCCAACGTCTTATCTGCTTGACCATACCAGTGACCAAAATGAAAATAAAAAGAGAGATTGGAATGTTTTACGAAGTAAGGGTAGGTGTTGTGATGTGTGCTTCTAGAGGCTATGTGTCCCAACTCATGTGTTTATGCTCGCAGATGTGAGATAGCAGCCTTGAAGGAGGCTGATGCTCTTCACAGTGGAGGAGGATCATCCCAGGATCTCCAGGCCACGGCTAGCAATAGCGGAAACAGCTTTAGTGAGTGCTCTCTCAAATTTATCTTTAAATCAAAGGGTAATTCTGATTTCCCAGTTATGAGATTCATTGTATAATGGACTTAGCACAAAATGAAAATACAGACAAATATTTTGTTACTGGTGGCTGAGGACCATAGTGAAATAGAGATGTGAAGGTTCCCGCAGAGAAAAAAACTATTTTACCATCAACTTTGTGTATTTACATTGAGGAAAGTATTATGATTGTCAAATTAATTTTGTGTAATTTTCAAACAGATAAGAGGGCCCACTGTGCATTGTTTTCAAGTCAGTGTCAAATGATTTTCTATCATGCCTTTATTTGTTAAATTCCAAGACTGATTTCGCAAACAATCAGTATGCATCTTTATTATTATTACAAAGTGAATACCTCTACAATCAACAAAATTCTATTATACCATTTTGTGACAGGCTACATTCCAAACCTGCGCTGTCCCAATCACATGCAATGATCAATCAGTTGCCATGTTACTTTTGCAGGAAAGCATATTATGTGAAGTATTACTGTTAATATGGTGTGTGTAGCATTCAAAGCTTAATATTCATTTGATAACCATTTGTCGGGGGCATTTAAGTACTTACTGGAACCTTGTTTTGTGTGCAGCCAAGCAAGAGCTCTGGGAATGGGATTCAGGGGCACGAGATCTGAGTCCGGAATCTTCCGTCCAACCAGCACCTGCGCCTCCTGACACCATTGCTGAGCTGGCTAGCACGGTGAGCTGATTTATGTGTTGTATAAAACTGAAAAAGAAGGACAATATTCTAATACTGAAATTGAAAAATAAGATAATATTAAGAATGAGTTTGACGCTAAAGCCTCTTTTGAATTCTGATTTCTTACTATTATATTCAAATATTTTACCCTCTCGCATCTTAAACAGCCTTCAGGCGCTTCGGGACCTATTTATTTTTACAGGTAAGAAGGCCGGCCTCACACCAACCACTTTCAGTTGAAGTGGGGGTTTCCCAGCTCCCGGGGGGCTGGTTCTCATTTCTTGTGAAGGCTGAGTAAACCTTTGAGATCGAACCCTTGCTCTCGGCATGGAATGCAAGTATTCTACCAATTGAGCTATCGACCTTTTTACGAGCTTGATCGTCGTCGCTACAAAGCGCCAATTCTCAAGCAAGACCCAGTTGCTGTAGGCTGGATGGACCTTTGGTGACCGGTCATTGGTAAAGGTTTTATGAATTTTTCAACCCAGCGAAGAGCAAATTTTAAAATATAAATGGTATATTTTTTGTGCTCCGCCGGGAATCAAACCCACAACCTTCCCATTCAGAGTCCGCAGTGTTACCACTGAGCTACGGACCGGTCATAATACCATTAAATCCATGCATACATCCATACTTCATTCTTATTTTATAGTCACTTGACTTATAGGTTGGTATGAGGCTGACCACCTATACTGTAAAAAATGGTTCACTTTGCCAATGTCACCCCTATTTCAGGGAAGGTCGGCAAAATTTGTGGGGCTTATGTTCATTTGAGGTTAGGATTTTATTTGTAAGTACGCATTCAGCATTTGTAAGCGCGAACTACACGTGTTGGTTTGTGGGCATACATCTGAGAGCTTTAAATGAATATATCCTTGCAACTTATAATGAAATATAGGAGAATGAAAATATCCCAAATTCTATAGGTACTTATTTATTTTTATTTTTGAGGGCTGGTCATTCTTTTATAATTTTTCCTAGCTTTTTCATAATGGCAATTTTTCAGGAGGAGCAGTGATGCTCTACTATAGAGATATTCTTATAACAGGCTGTTTTCGTGACCTTCGACCTTCTATGTTACCTACCCATCTGAAATACTAGGGATGGACCAAATACCCGAAATTGCGAATGAATGGAATATCCAGAGTCATAATAAAAGAAGAGCTTGCATGAAGAAAGTTATGACTCTGGAGGAAATGAAAGAAGTATGTAATGACAGAAAGAAATGGCGGTTGATCTGTAATGTTGGCGGCTAGGGTTTATTAAAATGAAATTTGTTTTATGTCTTTGATGTCCATGTATAATTTTATTTATTGATTTAAAAAATGTAATTTGTCGTGTATGTTCCTTGACTTATAGGTTGGTATGCGGCTGACCACCCATGCTGTAAAAAGGGTTCACTTTGCCAATGTCACCCCTGTTACAGGGAAGGACGGCAAGAGTTGCAGGGTGTGTGTCCATTTGAGATTGTTTTTTATGATGTAGGCTCACATGAGGCACGTGCAAGCGCGAACTTGTACGTGTCTGGTTGTGGGAATGCATGTAATGTGAATCTCCAATGTAACATATCTTTGCAACTTAGATTAGATTAGATTAGATTAGATGGGCAAAAAATACCAATATACAATATATTTTTAAATATCGATAAAAAGTAAAAATTAAATGGGTTTTGTTAAGATGGTTTGGACATAATATGGAGAGAATGATTGACGAAAGACTGACAGAGAGAGAGAGTGTACGCTGCAAGTATGAATGGAAGCCGTGGTAGAGGAAGACAGAAAATCATGAATAGAATTTTTTTATGAATAGGATACTCAGTCATAACAAAAGAAGACAATGCATGAAAAACATTACCACTTGGAATAAAATGAAAGAAGTATCCAAGAACCGAAAAAAATTGCGGTTGATTTTTTCGCTGAAGATTATGTTGAGGTTTGGTTCATTTTGTATGGATTTATGTTCATTTGAGATTGGGCTTTTGTATTGGAAGTCCACATGCGCTTTGCAACTTAGATAATAGATACACATGCATTAAATATGAGCCTTAAATTTCAATATACTTTTGCAACTTAAAATATATAAATATATTTTCGTCGATTTTTAACGGTACGCGGTACGCAGTGGCATACTTTTACCCACCTTGATGTATGGAAGCGAGGCCTGGACGGTGAATGAAAGTGAAATTAGTAAAGTCCATACTGTTGAAATGGACTTTCTAAGAAGTATGATTGGGAAAAAACGGAGTGACAGGGTGAGGAATGATTTTGTAAGAGAAGAATGTGGTGCAAGAGAAAGTGTGAAAGTGAAGATTAAAAGAAGTTTGTTAAGATGGTTTGGGCATATGGAGAGAATGAATGAGGAAAGACTGACGAAGAAAGTATATGTTGGTAGAATAGATGGATGTCGTGGTAGAGGAAGACCGAGAAAGGTATGGATGGACCAAATATCCGAAATTGCGAATGAATGGAATATCCAGAGTCATAATAAAAGAAGAGCCTGTATGAAGAAAATTATGACTCTGGAGGAAATGAAAGAAGTATGTAAGGACAGAAAGAAATGGCGGTTGATCTGTAATGTTGGCGGCTAGGGTTTATTAAATTGGAATTTGTTTTTATTTGTAAATGGATATTTTGTATTTGGATATTATTATTTAGTGATGTATAAAATGTAATTTGTCGTGTGTGTGTGTTCCTTGACTTATAGGTTGGTATGCGGCTGACCACCCATGCTGTAAAAATGGTTCACTTTGCCAATGTCACCCCTGTCTCAGGGAAGGACGGCAAGAGTTGCAGGGTGTATGTCCATTTGAGATTTGGTTTTTATGTTGTAGGTTCACATGAGGCATGTGCAAGCGCGAACTTGTACGTGTCTGGTTGTGAGAATGCATGTAATGTGAATCTCCAATGTAACATATCTTTGCAACTTAGATTAGATTAGATTAGATTAGATTAAAATATCTGGCTAATACCAACTGTATAATTTTTTTAAATATATATTTTTTTTGATATTTTTTTTCCTGTTTGCCCATCCCTATGAACTACATTTAGAAATATACAATGACATAATCACGTGTATACGCAAAACTATTGTGAGTGTGTGAGTTCAGCAGTGAGTTGAAACTCTCAGGAATTATTTATTGTATGGCGTTTTCACATTACATTAAAATTTTCAAATAAAATACTTAACTGTCATTTGTCAAAGTAGAATACATAACTTAATACTTTCCCAATACCTTGCTGATGTTTTGATTATCGGTTATATCACAATTATTGTTGTTCTTGTCTTGTCTTGTATCCTGCCGCCTTTCCTCTAGGGGTGGCCAGTACCTCCACACAAGTGCCTCCACTTGACTCTGTCCTTGCATACTTCTTTCATCTCATCTAATTTCATCACTCTTTTCATGCATGCTCTTCTCTTGTTTCCACTCTGTAGATTCCATTCATTCGCAATCTCATTTATCTGATCAATCCATTGTTTCCTAGGTCTTCCCCTTCCACGCTTACCTGTTACATTCCCTTTATACACTCTTTTTGTCAGTCGGTCTTCATTCATCCTTTCAATATGTCCAAACCATCGCATCACACTTCTTTGAACTTTCACTTTCACGCTTTCTTTTACTCCGCATTCATTTAGAACCCATTCGTTTCTCACTCTATCTTTCAGTGTTTTTCCTGTCATACTTCTCAGATGGGCCATTTCTACGGTGCATACCTTATTTACTTCTCTTTCATTCAACGTCCATGACTCGCTTCCATACATCAGGGTCGGCAACAAAATACAATTGTGTACCGCCATTTTCATTTTCTTTGGTATCCTTTTATTCTTCGCTATTCTACCAAACGCTCCTATCACGCATCTTCCTTTGCTGGCACGCTTCTCTAATTCTTTCAAAATTTATAATCCATATGGACAATTTGCTGATGTAAGTAGTACTATTATGTAGTTGCGTACAAGTTAACTTGGAAATTTAAGGAAGTTTTGGTTCTTCTTACTTCTTCTTAATTTTAATTTACGACTTGGCCCGTTTGTATGAAATTTAAATGTTTGTCGTTTTTCTTCAGCAACTTTATGCTTTTTTTTTTATTATCAATGTTCAGATCAGCCACCTCGTATGTAAAAATACGTAGACTTTCGTGCATGAAATACTCCATCTGTCGAGAAAATGTTTCTCATTTCTCTTTTCTTTCTAATTTATTGCACTGATTTATTTCCAATCAATGATAAATATTGATTGGAAATAAAAAAAAAGTTTTTGTCGCTGCATTATTTATTGTTAGAAGTTTATTTTTTATTTAATTTATTATTGCACTAAAATGTTTACTATCACTATGTTTTACGTTCGTGCACTTCCGCTCAGCTTCGTGTCTGTACGCCGCCGATCTTGTGAGTCGATTGTAACAACAACGTTGTACAACTTCTTATGAACACAACATAACAACAAAACCATATTTTGTCGTGAAAATATGTATATCTTTACGAAAAATGTGCTTGTATGATAACGTTTGAATACATTTTATTAATATGGATTAAAAGCTTCTTGACGTGTATTTTGTAGTATATTTGTACATGGCCCATGGGAAATTTACAGTTTTTCACATGTACTAATTTGATTTTTAGTTCCTTTATTTAAGGCGTGTTATAAAGCCAAATATGCCATTTTTGTTTCTTACACTTTATGATCTTAGCAAAATAGTTACAGTAATGAAAAAAATCAAGCATGTTTATTAATTTTTTATCTTAATTATAAAGCTTGAACAAAATATATAACTTAAGAATTGCCACCACAAAAAAATATTTAAAAAAACGCGTTTTTTTTACATTTTTAGCTTTTGTTTCGTGTGTGCTGTATTTTGGAATTTTTTGTTTGCTTTTAAATTACAGAACTATACATTGTTCAGGTTCCGTACTCAACATTTTTTTTATAATGTCAATAGTTTTTGAGTAAATATGGAAAAACTGTTCTTTGATTTAATTAAAATTTAATTCATTAAGTAGTTTCAGTTTTTCCATATTTACTCAAAAACTATTGACATTATAAAAAAAATGTGGAGTACAGAACCTAAACAATGTATAGTTCTGTTATTCAAAAGCAAAAAAAAAAATTCCAAAATACAGCACACACGAAAAAAAAGCTAAAAATAAAAAAAAAACGCGTTTTTTTAAATATTTTTTTGTGGTGGCAATTCTTAAGTTATATATTTGGTTCAAGCTGTATAATTAAGATAAAAAATTGATAAACATGCTTGATTTTTTTCATTACTGTAACTATTTTGCTAAGACCATAAAGTGTAAGAAACAAAAACGGCAGATTTATCTTTATAACACGCCTTAACTGCGATTACAGAAAATTATGTCACTAGTGTTTTTCATAGGGCTTAGTCAGTATATGGTTTTATATATTTTGCTGTGTGTTATAGCAAATTAAATAGCGTCAAAGCTTTCATAACATTTTGAGCTTTTTCGTTGTGTTTTCTTTCCATAATTTTCTCAACTTTTTAATTTTTTCACTCGTTCAATACATTTTTAAATATCCAACTATTACATGCTACTTGATTCAGTATCAAAAAATATACTCGCAGTATTTTAGTTTGGATAGTGGATTCCCAAGTTCACATCATGTTGTACAATGTTGCTGTTATCCCGCAGTCCTGTTGCTACATTCACTCTACATCAATGCAGTACTTCCTATAAATACTTCCATTATAAACACAGCCGAAAACTAAACAAATTACAGTAATCAAATATGCTTTATTTCACCAAATCATTAATCAAATTACTAGTGCTATGAAGTTAACTTTACATTAAACGCCATTTGTGGTTCAATGAATTCGTATTTAATTCTGTGTTGGTGCTTAAAAGTGCGACGCGCAATTTTTCCCAATAAATCCTTGACCGATATTTTAAATGCAATTTTACATCTAAAAACCCTGTGATATCGTCTAAGATCCTATAAATTCTCACATACATTACAATATCTAAACCATTGTTCATATTTATGTGATAATTATTTGTTATTGTCATTAAACCGACGGTCATCTTTTTAGTAAACATTTGGCATACTTCGGTTTCTCGCAGTGTTCGATAAATGAAATTTGACACCCGTTGCATTTAGTCATTTACCACAACTTTTTGAATACTATTTTAAATGAATGAGATACAAAAAACATACGCTGCTTAAGTTACTTTTTATGTCAATTTTTTTCTGACATGTCGAACAGTGGGCGTGTTTTTTTCAATAATAAATCTGCTTATTTTGTATAATAATAATAATAAACGTGGTATAGAATCAATGACGGCAATGTAGGATGTTTCCCGGAAATGTGTTAAATATATGGAATAACAGTAAATCATTTTCTTATCATATCCATGTATTTAAGTCATTATCGGAAACAATACTAGATTACCGTATTTGATTTGATACGAGTCTTACGTGTAATTGAGCTATTTAGGCCCTTCAGTTAAATGGGAATGTCTTATCTATTACAAAATTACATCCGGTTAGATAACTAAAATGGTCAACAAACTGTTTTTTTTTTTTAAATATTTATTCCAAAGTGCCTACTTACTTACTTACAGACATACTTAAAATGGCCATTTTATTTTCTTTGTAGGCATGTATTTCATATGAGCCTTAAATGTTAACATATCCTTGCAGCTTAGATTATAGATAGATAGATTATTTGATGTAAATTTTCTTTAAAAATGCGTTGGAAATCATTTCTGACACCCTTTGTGTAAACCAAACCTTAGCCCTGTAACTTTGAACGCAAAGCGCTCTATCAACTGAATGAGGTCCACAGACAGACAAAGTTGTGATGTAACTCAACCGAGTTGCTAGGGAAAAGGAAAAAGACGTACTTGCATAGATTTGCCTTGTTTGTCTTTTGTCGGCCCATTGAGTTATTTTATGCTCAACTTATTTGAGTAGACCTGTCTCGGATTTTTCTCAAAATTATACAGGCAAATTTAGGCAAACCTACGCTTGTATTGGACTTCAGTCCTTAAAACACCAATAACAGAATACGTGTTTGCCTTTACCGTAGCAACCTGGCCATGTGACTTCACAATTTATTTCTGTCATGTGACTGAAATATATAACTTAGAAAATGAGTACCTATGTAGAAATATATTATAGGGAAGTTAATTATAGTTTCCTTTATTAAATGTTAATCTAACTTTAGTATTTCCTGTGCACCAACATTTGAAGAGCGTATAATTTTACAAAATTAATTTTATTCAACTCATGAGTATTGGCAAAGAAATGCAACAATGAGTGTGCACTTATACAGCGGGGAACACTTTTTATTGAACAGCCATAAAAGGAGTCTGCCAAGGCGTGTTGCCATTGATTAAAAATGCAATTTAAAAACGGTCCACACCATTTCTGGTGCCCATATCCTGTTACATTATTGAAACAATGATCCCAGCATAACTGCAACTCCTGCCGCCTTTTCCTTTGAAAGAGTGGCATTGAGAGTGTAAACCTTTTTTTTGTGGGCGTAAGCTTGCTAAGCCCATACTTAAAGGCGGAATTTGAACATGGGCAAATAATAGTTTATGGAAATGCAGAGGATAAATACGATGGGTGTAATGAATTTTGAAGGAATATTATTTCACTATTAGGCGTCTATAGAATGTAGTGATCTAGGAAATGTAAAATCTGTCATAAACAGCAGTTCTGTGTAATTGCAGATTATTTTTAATATCTAAGCAATCATTCTTCCATAGAGAAATGAGAGAGCTATTATATATCTAAATAAAAATGAATAAATTTCAGGATGATTTATTTGGAGAGCGCTCTTTTTGTGTGAATCACACCTCAAGAGCTGCATGCTTGTTTATTGTTAGTCAGCGCCAATTTTGCGAGCAAGACCAAGTTGCTGTAAGGCTGGATGAACAATTGTGATCGGTATTTTTATAAAGGCAGATAATTTTTCAACCCAGTGAATAGCATTTTTGGATATTCCGCGATCCGCTGGACTCGAGGGTGTTTCTCTATTCAAAATTAAGCATGATTTGGTTATTAGAAAAGTTGCCGATAATGCAAACTAAATAATTATTTTTTTCTTTTAAAGTGGATCTTCTAATATACCTTTTAAATATGTGATATAAAGTTGACAGTTTGTTGAGAAGACATGTGTGTGTTCAGTGTTTATTACCCAATGTGTTGTTTAAAAACCGATAGTGGCTAGCCTACAGACAGGCCCCCAAAGTGGGGCAGAGCCCATAGGGCCTAGCTTATACTATTACGGGGACATCGCAAAGACAAGAGCTCCACAAAGTGAGCAAGATTCCCTATATAAGACCCCCAACGGAAACAGGAAGAAACCTGAGTCCAATAGTGGGACTCCAAGACCTAAAATACCTGGGAAAGTAGAACGGGTGTACAGAAACCCAAATGAATCCGACTATTTTGGCAATGGAAGATCTGACGCAAGATTGGTGGGGAATGGTGATGTTTTATTCAATGATGACATCACATTCGGTGGATCAAATGCAAGACCCGACTTGATGAGTCACACTAGAATTCACAACGATCCAGCCGAGTTTGACATTGATAAAAAGTTTGATATCAAAGATGACGACATTGCAAAGATCTTTACTTTCGACATGGAACCACCTGCGAGAACTAACGCCGTCAAAAAGAAGAAAAAAATAAAGAACAACAATAGCAGCAAGTTTGGAAGGCGGCGGACGAATACATATGATGGAGAAATGGTGTTTTCTAGAAGTAACGGGGTGGATAAGGCTGCTGCGCTCATGCGGCACGGAAATAGCGATGGGGACACAGACGACTTGGAAGACGAAAGCTTTGTTAAAGATTTGTTCAGCAACCAGAAGCAAAAGTTACCGCAGAATAACGGAGAAGATCTACCTCTTCTAGCTGTGAATCACAATGTCCAGTCCAACACGGCAATGATTGTCCAGAACAAGTGCCCTGTCTTACTAGCAGACCGATCCAAAGCATACCTTTGTAAAAACTTGGATATCGATGGTGACGATCTAAGTTTCACGTATGATGAACCAAACGGAGCAAGGAAGAGTGTTACATACTCGAATGCTGGCACTTTTCCGATGCCAGATGCTAAGAGGATATTAACGCATTACGATGTGCCTGAGAATCACTTCCGTATTGGTGGTAGATGCTTGGAGCAGCGTCATGACCCAGTTATTCCCATCAACGATGACTGGCAGGGAGAGAACTTGGTGAGCACAGGAGTCACGCGGAGCAGAAGCTGGTATTTATGTTGTCCTGGTGCAACAGCCAACACGGCTAACATTGATCGGGGAAATGGAGCAGCGGAATTACGCAGTGTTGAGATGCAGCACTCTGCTCCTATAACACATCCACCGAGTCCTGGTGAAAATCAATATGTAAGCCAGTACTCCTTTTATTAACACCATCTTTATTTCACAGCCTAAATTGAGTCTTGTCCTCCTTTAGCATGTGGTAGTCTGTAACACCGTTGTACGTGTTCACCATGGCTTGGTATAACAGCTTGGAGAATACGGCCATAAGCCTTTCCACCAAGGATTACTCTTACTTCATTCATATTTCATATGTTTTCTTTTACATTCACTCTGATACTCCATACCCTTGTTATTTCAGTCAATTCTTTCATTGCGGTCGATAGCACAGTTGGTAGAGTGCTAGCATTCCATGCCGTGTGCTCGGGTTTGAATCCCACCGCGGGTGTCAGAAATGATTTTCCGTTTCTGTGTTTATTTCAAACTCCAAAATAAAATACCGGCAAGGTTTACTCAGCCTTCACAAGAAATGAGTACCAGCCGCCTTGGGAGCTGGGAAACCCCACATCAACTGAAGTGGTTGGGGTAAGGCCAGTCCTTACCTGTAAAAAGAAATAAGCTCCATTCGCCATAGGCGAAACCCTTCGGGGATAACGCGCTGCATGTGTAGCTTTTTTGCGTTGCATCTTTCATCAAATGTTTCATCTCTTTTTTGCCTGTTACATTCTCTCTTCAAATACACTTTGTTCATCCTCACATTATTTTAATACACCCAAACCATCTCATAACATTATTTTGTTCCCCTACTTTGTTTTTTCTTTATTCAATTTGAATTCTGGAATGTAGTGGCATATCATTATCTATTCCATTTCATTTGGACATTCCTGAATACTTGTGTGATGACTAATAGAATAATATGGAGATAAATTCCTCCAGTGCTATTCAGAAACACTCAAATTGTTCGGGATTTGGTCAGGATGGATGGTCGCTGGTTTCTTGAGTAAAAATCTTGACTTTTTGTTACGGTTGAATTTAATTTTATAAGTGTACAACAATAGATTGAAACAGACAATAGTAGAGAAGAACACTTACAGCAAGAGAATAGGAGAAGAACATTTAAATTAGCAGAACCATTGCTTTTATATTAGGACATTCTAACCTTACTAATCTTTTGTGACAATAACTCACTTCTAACCAATGGCAGGTATCGGCCAATAAAAACGTTGTGACGTCAGACCATAGACAATTTGGAGTTGCTATATTCACAACATATATCCTTTTTTCTTACCTACCATAATATAAATAACATAAAATCACTCTAATATAGGCATTATATTTATTATTGAAATAGTCGGAAGATTACCCGACACTGGCGCCCTCGCTGTGCGTGGGAATTTGCCAAGAGGAAGAAGAGGATTAATTGCTTCACTTTTTTGAACTAATGTTATTTTTTCCTTCTTTTTTATACCTCTCATATTTTCTCAAACACAAATACTAAAGCCCAACTGAAAATGTTTTTATTATCACCTAAGTATGTTGTACCTATATAGAAAAAAGAAAAAATTATAAGGTGACTTTTATCAAGCCGCCATTCCGTTAAGGGTTGCCAGTACCTCTACAGATTAGTCTCCACTTTGTTCTGTCCTTGCACACTTCTTTCATCTGCTGTCGACATTCATCACTCTCTTCATGCATGCCCTTCTCTTTTCCTCACTCTGCAGAATCCAGTCATTTATTGGTTTCTTATTTAATCAATCCATTCTTTCCTTGATAATGTCATTTGATGTACTTCTTTTCTCCCAATGTAACTAAGAGTTAAGCTTGAAGAAGTGAGCCGTTTAGAATCAAAACTGGGAATCTAGGATTTTTTCTGATATTGAGAGAAATATGTGGCAAACGTAAAATTTCTTGATCTTATTTAAGTACCTACAGAAAAAATACCCAGATTGCCGACTTTGATTCCATTTGATTCAAGTAATAGTTTAAACAATGACTGGGTCTGGATTACACTTATTCATTCAGTACATATTTGTTGAATCTAAAATCAGGATTAAACCTACTTTTAATATGAAAAAACTTACTTAAAACCTGATTAAACATGAAACCTTTTCATCGGTGAAGGAGTTATAGTTTAGTTAGATATGAAATATTGTAAATGAATGGTGTAATATTACTTAATTACTTAATGTTCTGTTTTCTGTCTATGAAATTTATTACTTGAATAAGTAAAATACTGTTTAGTCTAGGACTGATTCTGAATATGACCCCTTGGAGCTTATAATATTTTAAATGAATAAATGAAAATATTTCACATCATATTCTCTGGTATTTTAGAATTTTGGCTCTGGCTAGACTTGTGATAGAGCACAGGTTCTCAAACTCGGTGTTACTGGGAGTGTGTCTCAGAAGTTTTCTTCACAATTACTTGTATGAGCACAATATTCAAATCAATGTTTCTTGCCACTATTCTTTGTGAACATTCAAGAAAAATATTTTTGAATTCCTGATCAAGTGGATAGCTCAGGCGGTAGAAGTGAAACAAGGGTGACATTGGGAAAGTGAACCAATTTTTACAGTACGCCATGATTTCCTGATTCAGTGTTTTCTAAACCCAGGCTTCATTGGAAATGAAATCCTACTCATCAAGAAACAAGGAAATTCCTTTAACTGAAGTGGAAGGCTGAGGCCTGTTACATTTACTATGAAAATAAATAGATTCATCTGGTTAATGCTATCCCATCAGACAAAACACTAAAAACGAATTTGTGCAACTTTCTATCCTTTCATACCTCTTACAATCATTCATATCCACCACCTTCCGCATTCACTTATTGTACCCAATGTATGATTTTTTTCAATGAAACCGAGGTGGCATTGGCAAAAGTGAACCAAGTTTGTACAGCATGAGGGGTCAGCCTCATATCCACCTATTAGTCAAGGAACTTCTGTTCTATGAATGCTTCCCACAACCAATTCATAATGCGTCACTTTTATCAAACATTTCCTCGTTTTCCATTCACAATGCATACCCATGACCACCCATACTGTAAAAAATGGTTCACTTTGCCAATGTCACCCCTGTTTCAGGGAAGGTCGGCAAAAGTTGTGGGGCTTATGTTCATTTGAGGTTTGGATTTTATTTGTAAGTACGCATTCAGCATTTGTAAGCGCGAACTACACGTGTTGGTTTGTGGGCATACATCTGAGAGCTTTAAATGAATATATCCTTGCAACTTAGATTATAGATTATATTATATAGTCAAGGAACTTCTGTTCTATGAATGCGTCCCACAATCAATTCATAATGCGTAATTTTTTTTAAGCATTTCCTCATTTTACATTCACAATGCATATCCCATAATTATGTATGTAAACTCTATCTCAACTAAAACAGTTTGAGGTTTTCTCTGTTAGAGGATAGATTCTAAGATATGGGTGTTGAAATTCCCATCAATGCATCTATAAGTAGCTGCCAACTGTAGGGATACTATGCGAGTGTGCATATGTGGAGGAGCACACTTCCAAACGCCATAAGGAAGCACAGAAATAGAAGCACTTAAATACAGTTCAATATGTCCACTCACACATACCACACAGCACTATCTCCCTAACTGTGTCAGTCCATGAACTTTGTGAATGCTCAGGTCTGAAAACCATGCATTAAAAGCTAATGAAGTATGTCTGTTAGGTTCTTTATGTGTCTTCATTTTTACATGAAAATTTATGTGTCCATCCAGGAAGCTTGGCGTTTTCCTTTTTTCTCTTGTCTATATACTATAACCTGAGTTGCAAAGATGTATTAACATGTTTAAGATCCATATTTCATGCATGTTTACAAGCAGACACGTGTAAGTTTGCACTTACACATGCCGCATGTGTACTTACAAAACATAAATAAAACCAGAAACGAACATAAGCTTTGCAACTTTTACCAACCTTCCCTGAAACAGTCAAACAGGCGGGATATTTATACAGGCCTGCTGAGGCTAGTGTCAGATTTGACCATTGCAATAGAGCAGGGAAATATAGCCATTCTCGCACTCTTGGACATGAGCGCTGCTTTTGATACCGTGGATCACAGCATTCTGCTCCAGAAATTGGAACTCACACTGGGTATACGAAACAAGGCGCTGAGCTGGTTGAAATCGTATCTCTCGGACAGAAAACAAGTCACTAAGCTCAACAACACTCTCACAACGCAGTCAACAGTAACCTCAGGGGTACCGCAGGGATCCGTACTCGGGCCTCTTCTTTTTACGTTGTACACGAGGGAGCTTGAAAGCGTCATTCACAAACGGGGATTGAAAGCACATATATACGCAGATGATTGCCAAATCTTTTCAGACTGCAAACCATCAGATGTTGACTACTTAAAATCAACAGTGGCGGAATGCGTCGCAGATGTAAACATTTGGATGCGATCACATCGTCTGATGCTCAACCCCAACAAAACGGAGATTATGTGGCTAACCACGGCCAGAAGAGCATACCTAATAGATCATTCTCCAGTAACAATCTCTGGCGCTAACATTGTTCCATCCAGCGATGTAAGATTGCTAGGAGTCCATCTAGACAGCTCCCTTTGCCTGGACAAACAAATTAGCAGTACTGTCAGCTCTGGCTTTTATGGTCTCAGGCAGCTGAAACAAGCAAGAAATTGCGTACCACCTGACGCCATGAAGGCGCTGATAAATGCCTTCGTCATCTCCAAGGTAGACTACTGCAACGGTATCTATGCTGCACAACCAAAATGCCAGCTAAACAGATTACAGTCTGTAATGAACGCCAGCGCCCGCCTGATTTATGGTCAGAGCAAGTACTGCCACATTACTCCACTCCTGCAGAAGCTTCACTGGTTGAGGATCCCAGAAAGGATTAAATTGAAGCTGGGCCTCACGGTACACAAAGCGCTGCATGGAGTGGCGCCAGAGTACTTGCAGGAGCTTATACTACCGAGGAGTCTGAGCGAGAGGGGGCTCACTCTGCGATCTGCCGACAGTGCTCTTACATCTGTCAGCACTCAACACAGAAAAAGATGTACAGTGTTCGGAGACCGCGCTTTCGCCGTTGCGGGACCGTCCACTTGGAACCAGCTGCCTCCTGAAGTGCGTGCCAAGGAAGGGATCGAGAGCTTCAAGAAGGGAATGAAGACTCATTTCTTCACCGCCGCGTCAAGCCTGAAAGCGCCCTTGCAGTGACAGCAGTCACGAAACGGCGCTATACAAATCATCATCATCATCATCATCATCATATTGGCAAAGTGAACCATTTTTTACAGAATGGAGAGTCAGCCTCATACCGACCTATAAGTCAAGGAACACTAACGCTTTATTGTAATCAGCCTAACAATGGACTAGGGAAAAATTCCATTGATAACAAAATTGTGACGTCGTACGGCCGGGTTGCTAGAGAAAGCAAAGTAATGTATAGCTGTAGGTTGCTAAGGACGCTTGTTGTATAGATCTGTGATGTTTACCTGCCGAGAAAAAAAACTTATTTCAAATTTTGTGCCGCATTCCTTAGTAACACAAATACACAGCCACCATTATTGATTTTCCCTTTCTTTTGTTTCAGTTACACCTAGCAGCTGTTTCATCTCTGAAGAATGAAGTGTTGGAACTGTCTGCTCGCTTGCATGCGGCTCATCGGGACAGAGATTCTGCCAGAGAAGCCCTCGTTGGAGCTCAGGTAAAGAAAACACGTAGAAGAAGAAACATAGAATAGATTTCTAGAAAAGAGCATCGCAACTGAGGACAGGCGGAGGCTCAAGTTATATAGCATTATGACTGAAAATAAATATGAAATCTCAGTTGTTATATTCTTTTTATTAGTCAGTAAAATTTTACTGGTTTTTAATGGTTTGTAAAGATTAAATATAACTGAAATTCAATGAAATGAAAAGTTTTTATTACAGGAAATATTTACAAAATTTCTAAAATTGTACATAATTGCAGCATGTTTACTACAAATGAATCTAAAATGAACATAACACATCAAAAAAACAAAAAATTAACATGAGCATATTTTATTTATTTTATTGTGCCTGATGATGATCGAGAGATCGTGTGTATTAATAAATTGAGTGAAAATAAAACAGTGTTTTAATAGAATTATTTTAGTTCTATACAATTTAGTAAAGATCAAATATGAATTTTCACAGTTGTAATACACAAACCGTTCACACTACCACGCATACAAAATATTCTGCATCATTCTTAAGATGTGGGCTATGTCGGCAGAAAAACATTAAGAATTATGTAACATCTCCCATAATGGTTTGTCTAATATCTGAAAAGTACAATAAATCTTTAAATGTATTGTTATGATTTGACTTGGGGTTCTTTCAATTAAATTGCGATTGAAATTGATTTCACAAGATTTATTTTTTACAATATAGGTTACATTGTACCGTTCACTCTTCACTCTCTGCTTACAGTGGTGTTTGCGTTACAATGATCTAAGCGACTGTCTCCCCGCAGAATCTTTGCTCATATTTATATGTGCCGCAGAGACGATTCTTGCATGTTCGAGATACTTCTATAATGGATGGTACTAGAGCATTTTTCCACACTTTACCAGAGCATCCTTGAATATATGTAAATTGGAGAAGGCGGCGTGAATCATTGCTGTATTGTTTGCGTGTTCAGAATGAGTGCATCAGGCTGCGGGGGGCGCTGACGGCGCAGGCGCGCGCCAGTGAGGAGCGCATGACAGAGCTGCACGGGGTCATTGCTGAGCTGCAGAGGGCGGGGGCTGCCAGGGGGCGCGCCACTATACCCGAGCTGGGGGAGGAGGACTCAGGTACAGCACCTGCAAACAATCTAGGATAGTCTCTCACTATAACTAACAGTCTATCAGTATAACAAGTCTAACAGTTGGTGTTATAGCCGAGAGGGTAAAGTGGCTGATCTTTCTAGCGTACTTGGAATAGAATAACGCTGGTTCGATCCCCGCCTGGATCCATTGACCATAGCTTTGACCCTGGTTCAACAGATTTCATTGGGTAATGAATTATTAATTAATAATTCATTAAAATATACAATAATGAATTATGAATTGATGATATTTTTTTATTTTATTTTAATAGGACAACAAACAGCGTTACATAAGAAATATAATAATAGCAATTACAAAAAAAACATGGCCAATTATATTATAATTATATATCAATTAATAATTAATAAATTATACCTGTTTCTGGCCTGGCAGAATAGGTTCGTGAATTGCATTCCTCTTCACAAATCTATTTTTTTTAAAAGAAGAAAATTCTATTCAAACTTCCTATAAAATGGAGAATTATTTCAACTTGAAACAATGTATGCGGGAAACTTCTTTGTACGTTTTACATTTGCTGTTAGCTTCTAGTCCACTTTTCTGGATATTTTGTTGTTCTTTGACTAATAGGTTGGTGTGAGGCTGACTCGCTGTAAAAACTAGGTTAACTTTTGCCAATGCCACCCTTTTTCAAGAAAAGGCGGCAGGAGTTACGAGGTTTATGTTAATGTGAGGTTTGTACACATTTTGTTTGTACGCATGCAGCATGTATAATTGCAAACTTCTCATATTTAATATTGTTTGTATCATGTATGGTGTTTACAGAATTGGACACGTCCTGCCTAGAAAACTCAGTCACTGGAGGTGTGGGCAGCTCAAGAACAACATCGCCCGATGAAACTGAGGAGAAGTCTGTCACACAAAACCAACAGGTGAACTTGCAATCTTTCAGTACTCGATTACTAATGGACTGTCTGGTTGATAGCTCAGCTGGGACAATGCTTGCATTCTACGTATACTAGAGGACTGGGGCGTGCATCCCATACAGGCACATTCACCTAATAGGTAGGCAATATATGGTAAAAAAACATTTAAGCTTGACATCAAATTTAAAATTCAAAATGTAAGTTCGATAGGAGCCATCGTTAGCACTTCAGTCAATTTCAAATGAGCTATTTTAAAGGAACGGGAGGAAATATTTATTCTGAAATGTATTTACCTGTACCCATGGAGTTATAATATAGGGGAGCGGTAACTAAAGTACTGAATTGGTTCATACTTTTTCCCTGTTGCGCTCCTCATGTGTCAAACGTTGCAGTGGTACCCCGAATGTACGGCGGCAACGCAACGCAAACGCAACTAAGCTACACATATAGTGTAACTTCTTGCCGCATTATCTTGTCGCATGTGGCGAGTTGAACCTATTTATTTTTACAGATAAGGGGGCCGGCCTTACGCCAACCACTTCAGTTGAAGTGGGAACTTCCCAGCTCCCGAGGGGGCTGGTACTCATTTCTTGTCAAGGCTGAGTAAACCTCGCCGGTATTTATATTATGGGGTTCGAAATACACACCGAAATAGGAAATCATTTCTGACACCCTCCTCGGTGGGATTCGAACCCGAGCTCACGGGGTAGAATGCAAGCACTCTACCAACTGAGCTATCGACCGGACAACCGGCAACAATTACAAATATAGCGCATTAAATATCACAATGGTTATAATGAAATGAGTGATAAAATTAAAATAAGATTATACAATTTGAAAATATAAAATACTGGCATCAATTTTGGCGATTACAATATTTATAACGCGTGTTATCTGTCAACTTTAGCTATTTCCGGTCAAATCGGCAGCCATTTTTTGCAATGGTACCAACATTCAAGATTTTTTTTTGGGGCTGTGTTGAGTTTTGTGTACAAACGAAAATGCAACTGTGTAGTTCTTTGTTCTCTTTCTAACTAATGGCCATTTTCGTAAGTAAGTTGAGACAAATATATATGTCTATTTTCGTTAAAATAACTACTTGTCCACAGATGTTATTAGTCAATGCCTGTACCCAATGCATGCGCCTGCTAGATGACTTAAGTTTGAGTCATTTTGGTCCTTATTTCAAACTTAAAATGAAAACACCAGCAAGGTTTACTCAGACTTCACATGCAATGAGAATCGGCCCCCGACCCCCACATGAAGGGAAGTAGTTTGTGTAAGGCCGGCCTCCTTACCTTTGAAAATAAATAGGGCTCCTTCGGGGAAAAGTTAGGAAGAAGTTGCTCTGTAGCTTAGGTGCAAGTTGTGTTGCGTCTCTACCCTCTTGATTCTTCCTCATGGCACGTGGTCTTTTGTTCTGTTGTTTTTTATTAGTATTTGAAGTGTTTTCAGGTGGAGGCGTGTGTGCCGGTGCGCCCCCCCAGCTCTCCCAGTCCCCCCACGCCGCCTCCCCCCCAGACACACTTCCTGAGAGCCAACGAGCCAACCACAGATACCACGGGGGACGATGACACCAGGTCCATCAACGCCACGTCAGTATATCTATCACCTTGTGAGAATAGGGTAGTTGCAGTGGTAGGGAAAACGGTTGAAAATAATATAATTCTGTAGAGTACATTTCAAGGATCACAACCATAATTTTTTTGTGTAGTAAAAATAAAAATATCATTGATAATTTTCAAAAATAAAATGCCTAGAATTTGAGTCGCGCCAAAACGCAGTGGGTTCGACTTAGCGAACCTTGACGTCAAAATGACGTCAAGACTCGCCACTAGGCCTGTCGATACCTACACTCCGAAGATGCATCGACGTCATATCTGCCTAAATAAACAAAATTACCTTTTTTCCGGAAATTGAGAATACGCTAATTTTAAAGAGCTTTAGTTTAAGAACTAAGCAAGATATTTTTTTTTTGAAAACGCAGATGCATTTTTAAAAATGTATTCTACTATTTTATACAATGAAAAAAATATGTGATACTACCCTATTATCTATGGTTTTGGAAGCATTTGTTTTATTTTATTTTGTGGTTTTAAAAACAAATTTCTATGAAATATTTGTCATGTAGCAATAAAGTAGAATGTGAAATAGTTTTGGTGGGTTTCTGCTTAAAATGTGTCAACTTTTTGCTGAATGTCTTTTGTATTTAAAATGAAGACTAATGAAATTTCTTCATTTTTAATAACTATGTTTATTTTTTAATTCGTAACTGTCATAGTTCAGCTGGTAGTGTGCTTGCATTCAATGCCAAGAGCTCGGATTCGAATCCAACCAAGGGTGTCAGAAATGATTTCTTGTTTCGACGTTTGAAAGCTGGGAAACCCCCACTTCAACTGAAGTGGTTGACGTAAGGCTGGCCCCCTTACCTGTAAAAATAAATAGGTTCCACTCACCACATGCGAAACCCTTCGGGAATAATGCAGCAAGAATTTGCACTATATGTATACCTTAGTTGCGTTGAACTGTATTATTATTTGGTGAATTTGTGTAAAAAAACTTTGTTGTCTTTTTCTGATCACAGTTTTTGAGTTAGATTCATGAGTTTTTCATATTTCATATGAATTTGTCTGTTATGAATACTTGACTAATTACTGAACACACCTTTTTGATTTAATCATTGAAACAATACGTTTATTGTGTTTCAGGAGGACAGCTGAGCGCTGTCGTCGCCGCCTCTCCCCTCGCAGTCGCCCTCGTGGCCTAGTTGTCCCCGCAGGAGACAGTGCCAACGATGCAGGGGAAGAAACAGACGACCCTCCATCCCCCCACCGACCCCGCATCCCACACTCTGCCTGCATCCGAGGAAGCCCCGTTTCATCACAAACCAAAATGGCGTCACGAGTTCGACTTAGGCGCACACATGAAGATTCCCGACTAACCGGGAAAGACATCTGCCAAGAAGGGGTCTATAGCAGCGCAGTCGCGGAGCATCTCTCGCTTCCGTCGAATATTGGAGATGGGGATGAGAGGACGCGGGCGAGGATTGATCGCTTGGAGGCGGATAACGTCTTGTTGGCCGCGACTCTCCGGGATTCCAAGGAGCACACCGATAGGCTGTCGCTGGCTTGTGCGCAGTGCACAGCGGAGGCTGGAGCCCTCAGGGTGGCCCTCGCTGCGGCTGATCGGGCAGTTGAGGCGTACGATGTGCTCCTGGCTTTGGCGGAAACGCAGACACCCAGTATGCAGGTAATAGTACAAAATATAAATTGTTTCTAGCATAAGTACTTGTTCTTGTTGCTTTATCCGGCCGCCATTCCGCTAGGAACTAGCTCACTGCTTTCATCTCCTCGACATTCATCACTATCTCGCTGATTTAATCAAACCAGTCACCCTCGGCAAAAAAGGACTAACACTGCGCTTGGCCGAAACTGGATCCAAATCAAAGATTGAAGAACCGATAAGAAGAGTTAACACAATGTTTGGAGAGCGTGCATTTGCAGTTGCTGGTCCTCTGGCTTGGAACCACCTGCCACATCATGTGAGAGAGCTAGAGGACCATGGAAAGTTCCGGAATGCACTGAAGACAAGCAAATTTCTAGCATCATTTACACAAGCGCCCTTGGAATGACTATATCACGAAACGGCGCTATAAAGAAACCATTAACTCCTTATCATCATCACTCTTTTCATACATTGTCCTCTCTGTTTTCCAGTTTCTCTGGTTCCAGTAAATATACATCTTTTTTTCCTAATAATGAGTATTTATGAGAGAACTCCTCAATTATTTATCTTTGGATGACAAATTAATTTCAGGATTCAGGCAGCACGACTCAGAAGATGAGAGTAGCCACTGAAAGAGTGGCCCGGCAGCTCCTGGCTAGGCTGGATGCAGATGCTGCTGGGCTGTGCCAGCTGGGGGAGGTGCAAGGGCCCTGGGGAGACCCTCGGGCAGTTCTCCTCTATCCCTGCAGGTAACTTATCACCCACGCATATTCCTGTCATGCTCCTGAGCAGGCTGGTACAGATGTTACTGGGCTGGCTCTATTTTCTTATCATTTGTCTTGTGATGTTCAAAACTTGTCATTGTTATTTCAACCTCTTCCGATTGTCTTGGGGCAAGGCTTCATTCCTGCATTGTTTTAGATATATTTTTGTGACATGCCACATTATGCATCGCATTGTTGCGTGCAACATTTCAACGGATCGACAGACAAGAGACAAAGCAAGAAGATGATTATGTGTTGGGCTGTCGGAGCGCTGGTATGACATCGGACAGTGTTGTCACTTCTAGAGTGGCACACTCAAAAATTCAACACTGAGATGCAGTGCTGCGAGGGCTTGTTTTGCCCTCTTGAGTTAGGGCATTGTGCATTGTTGCAGGTGTGGCATACATTGCGTTTATCTGTCCCAGCAATGCACTAATAAGTCCTCAGCCTTTAAGCTCTGAGATGTAGCATACTGACTTCTACTACTCAATAATCTAAAAAGTACATAATAACTAAATTGTTAAAAAAAGGCAGGAAGTTTGCTTCCATACATTTTATTTAAATGATGGCAGTAGTTTAATGAGAAAATATTTTTTATCTCCTCTATTGTTTTACTTTTTAAAACAATATTTAAAACTTTTTGATATTATTGTTAAGATTTTACGGTTCAAAAGTCTTTCAATTAAAAATACTGGTCTTCTTATACAGTTGTTTATTTTACACTTTTAATAATTTATTTTCACAAAGATAGTCTCGACTATTCCATTACACTTGGTTTCTGTTCACTGGTTAAGTTAGTTCAATGTAGTTGTAAAGCTCGTAGGATACTAGCTCTGCAAGCAACTTGCACCCTTTTTATACTCTTCAAAACAGTACAATCTAGATCTATATTCGCTAGACAGTTCCAGAAAGGCGTAGTAATCATTATTTCTCGATGCTTCAAGTATTTTATTCAATGATTCCTACCCACACATATTTATGAGGATTCTTATTGCATAGTTATAGCTAATACCTATTCTAATATTTACATAACATTATTGATGATGATGATTTCTTTATCAGCGCCGTTTCGTAACTCAATGTCACTCCAAGGGTGCTTTATTATTTTTATTAACTTTATTAACCTTTATCATTGATGTATGATTTGTTTTTAGTGGCAACAGTAATGGTGAAGCGTGGAGTGCGGAGGAAGAGGAGCGTCTCCGCAGCCACGTGTCCCGCCTCAAGAGGGAGCGGACCATCGCTGCGTCAGGCGCGCAGCCGGCTCCCTGGCCCCTGCAAGGTGAGGGACACTAAGCAGGGCCATCATTCATGTCCTCCTTCCTGCCATTCCTTCTTGTCTTCTACATTTGCCTTGCCAGGTCCTCCTGAAGCTGGTGATCTATAATGCCTATAATAATAATCTATAATATAAGTTGCAGAGATATGTTAACATTTAAGGCTCATATTAAACACATTCTGCATGAGTGCATATAAATAAACAAAACCTCACATGAACATGTGCCTTGCAACTCCTGCCGCCTTTCCCTGAAATGGAGTGGCATTGGCAAAAGTGAACCACAGCACGTGGGGTCAGCCTCATAACAACCTTCCTCCTTCCTGCAATTCCTTCTTGCCTTGCCAGTTCCTCCTGAGGCTGGTGATCACTTGGGAAGAAGTCCCTTCATAAACAGCCTTTATTTTTTTATTTCTTAGCTGAAGTTAATGAATGAAGAGCACAACTCAAATTTTAAAAATATGCTCGGTTCATCCCCAACTGCTTTTCTTAACATGTCTCTATTCGTAAGCTTGTCATGTTGTTTGTGTCTCCAGATGACAGTGGGTGTGGGGAGTCGGGAAGCGGGGAGAGGTCCCGGCTGGACGCCGTGGACGTGAGGAAGCTGGACATGGAGACAGCAGTGCTGCTGCAGGAGGTGATGGGGCTGAGGGAGGAGCGGGCGGAGCTGCGGGCGAGGCTGAGGGCCCTGAGACCTCAAGCACAACCAACAGTAGGTCACACAGGGCTTATACAGTAGACATGGAAGCTGGATATGGGGACAGCTGTTTACCTAAACAATTACAAAAGGAAATTACAATTGTACCGTACAGTGTTCATTATCCACACTGATTGTGGGATAAGGGCCTCCATTGGCTTAGAATCCCGGAGAGTCAGGTAGTGTCTACCGGCCTACAAAGCTCAACATGGATCAGCCCCAGAATACTTGTCTGAGTCACTAGAGAAAGCGATGGTGACAGCGCGGGGGCAGACTCTACGATCATCGGACTCAGGCAAAACTCTCCTCCTGATCCCAAAAAGGTTGATAAGGACAGTCTTTGGAGACTGTGCTTTTTGCACAGCTGCACCAGTCGCCTGAAACGCGATGCCCACTTACCTGAGGAAGTCTCCGACAGAGGTGGGCTTCAGGGGAAGCTTCAAAACGCACCTGTTTCCAGGATCACACCATGCCTCTCTGTGGTGATTGACTGGGGCTTGGGACTGTAGGAGGCGAGTGTTGGGAAGAAAAACCTAACTGTGCAGTTACACACAAAGCGCCATTGAGGTGACTGTGGTCATGAAAAGTCTATTCCATTCCATTTTAAGGCATTTCTATCCATAATGATCCCTTCTCCAATATGCTTTGATTTAATTTAAAAGAAATCTGGTGTTGTGCTTTCAGGGCGTGACAGTAGCCAGCTTGGGTGAGGAAGGAGAGAGTGAGCGCCGGCTGCTGGAGTCTCTGGCTCGGGAGAACACGCTCAAGACACGCCTGCAGAGGCTAATGGCTTCCGTGCACCAGGTGACACATCACCCTATAATCTAATTTGCAAAGATATAGTGACATTTAATGCATGTCCACAAGCAGGCACATGTAAGTTCACTTACATTTTGCTGCATGTGCACATACAAAATAAACCAAACCTCACATGAACATAAACTTTTTAACTCCTTCCGCCTTTCCCTGAAACCGGGTCGGCGTTGCCAAAAGTGAACCAATTTTTTATACCATGTGAGGTGAGCCTCCTACCCACCTATTAGGCAAGGAACATAAAATATTTGCAAAGTGAATGAATTAAAAACCTTGAAATCAAATTAAAGTTAAACTCACTTAAATTAAAAAGATTTTTATATGAAACCCCATTTATAAAACGTGTTTAAATTTTTTTATTGAAATCTTTGTCCCTTGTAATGTTTTAAGTCAAGAATATGGTATGGTCGTATGTCGCTGGTACGGTCGAGCGGATAATGCGCTGGCACTCAAATTAGCGTTATTTTGAAACAAGCATAAGTTTGAATCCCGTCATGTCCTATTGACGATAACATTGACCCTGGTTCAATAGATATCATTTGGTACTTAATTATGAATTAATAATTCATTAAAATATTAAATAATGGATTAATAATTGATAATTTTAATACCTGTTTCTGGCCAGACAAAATAGGTTGGTGAATTACATTTCTCTTCACAAATCTATTCATAAAAAAAACAAAGCTTGCTCGTTTTGAGGATGATTGTAATTTATCTTGGCTGATTGTATGTTTACCTTGAATGTTCCAGGCAGGCAAAGGGAATGAGGAAGACAGAGGCAAAGTGTGCTGTCGGTGCAGTCCACAAAACAGGTAAATACATCTCACTTTTCTCTATCCTTAATAAGCACTCACTATCTCTTTTCTCTATCCTTAATAAGCACTCACTATCTCTTTTCTCTATCCTTAATAAGCACTCACTATCTCTTTTCTCTATCCTTAATAAGCACTCACTATCTCTTTTCTCTATCCTTAATAAGCACTCACTATCTCTTTTCTCTATCCTTAATAAGCACTCACTATCTCTTTTCTCTATCCTTAATAAGCACTCACTATCTCTTTTCATAGTTCACCTTCTTGTGCTTCTTCAGTTAAGATTGGCGATCATCAAAGCTGTTCATACTTTCAATACTGCTACACAAAAGACTTATCATGTGTTTCTGCGAAACCACTGTCTCAGGTTCTTCAACCTAGATATTCTTTTTCAACCTGGAGCCCGTCGTCCCTCAATTCATCCCTGCATGATGAGATGCAACAGCCAATATTTCTCATTATGTAACGCAAATCCCAACTAAGCTACACATATAGTGTAACTTCTTGCCCCGTTATCCCCAAGGGTAAAGGTATATGAATTTTGAAGAGCATATTTAAAATTATTGCATACATTGCATGTGGCGAGTAGAACCTATTTATTTTTACAGGTAACGGGGCTGGCCTTGCGTCAACTGTGCTTCAATTGAAGTGGGGGTTTCCCAGCTCTCGAAGGGGCTGGTACTCATTTCTTGTGCTGAGTAAACCTTGCCGGTATTTTATTTTGGGGTTTGAAATAAACACTGAAACGGGAAATGACTTCTGACACCCTCGGTGGGATTCGAAACTGTCGCCATTCCGCTAGGGGTGGCCATGTGGCCGAAATAAACCATTTTTTACCTTTTGACGGACATCAGGAGTTCTCTGCTCTTGTAATTTTAGTGGAAAAAACTTCAGAAGGCATTTGTGACACAAATATTTCTTAAATTGTTATGTTTTCCACAGGAGTGCTCCCACAAATCCAAGCGACAAAGACGACAAATCCAACAAGGGTCCATCGGTGAGCTCCAAGGATCCCGCACCGACAGCCAGCGCCAAGGATGACCCTCCCAAGGACAAGGAGCAGGTGTCTCCCTGCAAGCAGAGTGATGCTGGGCTGCCGGAGAAGGAACAGGAGTAGACTATCACAACGTACATCAAACAAAAGACATCATATTTTACTTCACAAATAAGAGATTGTATTTTAGTATTTTTATATTTTAGTTCATTGTTAACCGATGATTGATTATTTTAGAAATGAAAAAGGTTTGTCGTTTTATTGGAGTCTAAGAATGGTGTGCACAAGCAATGCTGTGATGGTTGATTTCAATAGGAAGGCGCTAAGTACCCAACAACATATTCTATTTCAAATGTTTGGTTCTACATGCGAAGAGAAATCACTTGTAGGTACAACTCTAATGGTGTTATTCGCAAACAAACAAAGCCAAGGCTCATCCGCAGCTTACAGTGAATTTTCTAAACAAAAAATCCTTGTTCCGTAGATCAGTTATGGATCAAATGTTTTGTGAATATCACTGTGAGTCACTAATACATCTTTTTACATGTTCAAAAATGGTTTTAAAACTGCAAGTTTGATTTTCAAAATTTAAATAAGGCAGGAAATAACACACACGGTAAATGACAATTTGTACTAAATATAGCAGAGATGTAGGCATCGTGTGAGCTGCATAAACATGTTTCTATGTTGATTTTTGCACAAAAATCTGATAAATATTTCTAGTCTCCTCATATACGAGTATGCTGTCCTCTTGTTTTCAGTTTGATCACGATGGTACTTAGTTCCTTTTTTTAATCAACCATTCATGTCACTTCACAATGGCATGCATGAATTCTAAGCGTGTGATTGGTGCGTTCCTGTAAAACAATCAATCACAATAATTGGAATCCACCAATAGCATTGTGAATTCTCTAAGAATATTTTGTGAATATGGATATTTGTCCATCTTGTATTTTAATCATGACTTGTTTCACAAGTATGCTTTGAGGAATTGGAAAAATTTTAAGTTATAAAGTGCCATATTAAATTTATAAGCCATTCATTTTTGATTCCCTCAAACTATGACCTTTTTTGTACTTCAAAATGTCCAAAATTTCAACAAAATTGTGAAAAGGAATGCAATTGACCAACCTACTGGCCAGACTCTGGCATCAATGTTATGAATTAATAATTCATTTTAATATTTGTTATTAAAATAAACTATTAATTAATAATTACCCAGTGACTTCTGTTGAATCATGGTCAACAGGGCATGATGGGACTCGAACCGGCGCCAATTTGAAAAAGCCAGTTCCCTCACTACCACCTTGTCTGTTTGACCACAGCGCTGACAATTATATTCTTCTGATATTGTATTTTCAGCATCTCTTGTATCCTTTATCCTTTCAGTAAAAAATATTGCCCATATGTATCACGCACCAAACAGATTAATTTTACATAAGGCAGCTTTCAAAAACAACTATTTACTTTATTATTTTATTTTTTGACTTTTTAAAACGAAATAGTTTACTTGCATCCTTACTTGTTTTAAGAATTATTTATAAGTGAAGAGTTTTGTTGTTAACATCCTCATATTGAAACTCATCCCACAATATTACTCTATGGTCAATGTATACGGTATCACTAAGTCTTCTGGTTGAATTCCCCGTACATTCTAAAGTAGCAGATTGCAGATTTTATATCGTCTGATATGTTGCGTTGCTAATCAGCAGGAATTGACTTAATGAGGTCTGCACATGAATTGACATAGACAAAATATTGTGTTGTCGCATGGCCAGATTTCAGGGGGAAAAGGCAAACAAATATTGTGTTGTTGATTGACAATCTGACTGAACTATCCGAAGATATAAAATCTGAAGTTTCCGAAGGTCATATAAAACTACAATATTTTGAGATCTGAATATTTCCCGTAATCTTACTATTTAACTATGTTAAGTCTATTGTCATAGAAGCATGCACCCTCTAATAAAATAATCTCTTATATAATTTCAAGTGTTTAACGAGTAAACTGAATGTAAGAATATCTTGAAGGAATCTCAAAATTGTACCTGCGTTATTACATATTATGTATCACTAGGGAAATGTAATGTTAATGATCGTTTAATATGCCCACAAAATATTTATCTACGTGCATTATTTTAAAGTATTGAAGATTATGATGCGGTTTATCAATCGTGGAAAGATGATGTACATGATGTACATGAATTGGGATTGATGTGGAAAAGACTAATAAATATCTTATTATGGAATAGGAGCTTTAGGCTTGCACGGCCAGGTGATGATTCTGGAGAGATGTTTTCCGGGATCTGTTGTCTGTGGGAGCTGGAGGTTTGGGACGTTTCGTCCATGTCTACGAGGGGCTACTTTAGCATGAAAGTGAAATGATGAAGATGATCTTGACATTTTCAAGTTGATGAAGACATTTCACAGGATGAGTCGTCAGCCTTATACCGACGTATAAGTCAAGAAACAAAGGAACCCTTTTGAGTCTAATCTAATCTAATCTAATCTAAGCTGCAAGGATATATACCATTTAAGATTTACATCAAATGCATTCCCACAAGCAGACATGTATAATTTCGCGCCAACACATGCCGCATGTGGACCTACATTATAATAACCCATCTCAAATGAACATAAGCCCTGCAACTCTTGCCGTCCTTCCCTGAGACAGGGGTGACATTGGCAAAGTGAACCATTTTTTCACAGTATGGGTGGTCAGCCGTTTATCGGCAGTTTATCATCACTTACATGTGCTGTTAATATTATCTAGCCATATTTAACCCAGAACACCTTATTGTTGACTTATGGCACCCCAGATCTGGGGATGCAATATGGAGGAATATCTGAGGTGCTTATTTCCACAAAAATGTGATTGGATATACAGTGGAGCCGCTGAGAGAATGAATTTCTGACAGGTCCTAATAGTATGAACGATGTAATTTTGAAGAATTTACAATAATTTTAAACCGAATCAACATATTTGTTTAACTGTCCGCCGAAATTTATTCTCTCAGCGGCTCCACTGTAATTCTTTGATTCTACATATATGACAAGACAAGATAAAGACAAAATTTGTATAGCGCCTTTTATGACAGTGTGTCACTACAAAGGCGCTTGTCCGTATGATTGGACGAAGAGGTGAGTCTTGAGACGTCTTTTAAATGGTCTCTCCATATCCAGTTATCGGTGATCACTTTCCACGATTGGTTAATAATTTTAGGGAGTCAAAGAGGCTCCTACAAGCATTGTCATAGCTTAGAGAATAATAATTATTGTCAAGTGCCATAAAAATGTAACATTTAGCATTACATTGTGTATAAATATCCTCAGATAGTAGGCAAGGAGTAGCACTGCTAGGGCACTCACGGCTGGATGTGGGAGAGGTAATGGAGTCTGCACATTCAAATAGGGGGAAATATGGTGACGCTACTTGGCCTGGTTACCAGGCACCTGTTATAGAACGCAATATCCTTACAAAATAAATTATTACTATAGAGACCAAACATACTGCTATATTTCCATACAAAATTACAGCACTAAAGTGCTATGTACTGTATTATTTATTGCATCTATCATTGGATATGTATGTTTAACAACGCCGTAAAATAAAAATAAAATCCCTGATTATATGGAATCTAGTACATTGGGCACGTTTAAAATGTGGGGAAGAAATGTTATGTTGTTTGCCTAGGCTAGAAGCAGGACAGAGAGTCATAATTTTGATACAGTATTATTCAGGCAGTCTGAAAAGAGACTGTCAACTGCATAAGTTTCACAATGCTGTGAAATATTTAAAAAATCCCTGATTATTGGGAAACCATTTATTATTTAACACGGGTGACGTCACATAGCCCAAGGAATTTTATTGTGAGAGTCCATTTTGTATTTAATATAGGCACCGTGTGACCTTCATCTAGCAGCGGTATATTTCAAATGTATGGACTCCATTGCCACATAACAAAAATAATGTAGCCTAAATTATACAGCATAATACATTATGGAATATGAATTAAAATTATTTTATAATTTGTATAGAAATTTGATTTCTTTTAGTGTCTATTGACATGAAAGACAAACATAGACCGAATGAGCTTTCGCTTTTAAAGTTTCAACTCTGAATTTGATTGAGAAAAAAAAAGTTTAACATCAGGCTGACCACCTGTACAGGATTAGTCTATAATCTAAGTTACAGAGATACATTGTAATTTAAGATTCACTCTTAATGCTCGACCCACAAGTAATCATGTGTAAGTTAGCGCTTGCACATACTGTGTACAAAAAAACCCAAACCTCAAGTGAACACTTTTGCCAATCCCACTTTAGTAAAACTTGGAGTGTTCTGTGTAATAGTTTATAATCTAAGTTGCAAAAATGTGATAACATTGAATAATTATATTAAATGCATGCCCACAGATACGTGTAAGTTCGCGCTTACAAATGCTACATGTGTACTTACAAATTAAAATCTAAACCTCAAATGTACATAAAGCCTGCAACTTTTGCTGACCTTCCCTGAAACAGGGCTGACATTGGCAAAGTGAACCAGTTTTTACTCATACCAACCTATAAGTCAAGGAATCTCATTTTTGGAAAATAATAAGTATTTCCGCTTTTGCATATGCATAAGGTTTGACTTCACAGCGCAGATTAGATAGATAAGAAACTACTTAGTGGTATGATCAACTGGCACACCTCATTCACTCACCAATAATGTGTACTTTTCTCTCCCTATGAAATTGAGAGTTATATTTTAAAAATTACTTTCATTTTAGTCTGTGAATGTCTTTCAATAGCACTATGTTTTTTACTAAAATTAACCAAAAACTATGCTAGCTAGAATATCACTTGTCTGTAAATTGAGTATATATTTATTTTCTTATAATCTTCATTATTTGAAAAAACAGCCCTGAAAAACAGTCTTACGGGACATCATGGCTTCTCACTTTTTTTATAATTCCTATTTTTAATTTGTATTGACTTTTCAACGATTGTATCAGGATGAAATTTTATCTGTAAAGAATAATTGAGTTGTATAGAATCAAAGGAGGCATTCTAGGTTTTTTTTTTAAATTGAGATAGATTAATGGAAACACAGAAATTAATTTTCTGTTTCTGTATATTTTGTATACAATTAAAGATAGATTTTACGAACGGAGTTCTAGGGAAGAATGGGAGTCTCAATGTTTTGTTCAACGTCTTCAGGAGACTTCCCTCTTTGACCATGAAGAAATGTCAGATACACAACCAAGCTACTCATACAATTTAACTTTTTGCTGCTTTCTTCCGGTAGGGGTTGCATGTGGCAAGTGAACCTATCTATTTTTATAGGTAAAGGGGCTGGCTGTACACCAACCACTTCAGTTGAAGTAGGGGTTCCCAGCTCCCAAGGAGGCTGATTCTCATTTATTGTGAAGGCTGAGTAAACCTTGCCGGTATTATATTTAGGTTGTAAAATAAACACTGATAAAATAAATCATTTCTGACACCCTCGGTGGGATTCAAACCCGAGCTCTTGGCATGGAATGCAAGCACTCTACCATTTGAGATATTGACCGAAAAAGTTGTCAGAAAAAGTAAATTTTTTTTTTAAAAAAGACTGAGTAGGTACTACATGAGGTGACTTTTGGCATTTTATGAACAGATGAACATTCCTTGGCTTATAGGTTGGTAAAAAATGGTTCACTTTGCCAATGTCACCCCTGTTTCAGGGAAGGTCAGCAAGAGTTGCAGGGCTTATGTTCATTCGAGATTGGGTTTTTATATTGTAGGTCCACATGCGGCATGTGTGAGCGCGAAATTATGTGTGTCTGCTTGTGGGAATGCATTTAATATGAACCTCAAATGATACATATCTTTGCAACTTAGATTTAGATTTAGATGGTGCAGAAGCTCCATTAGTGTAAAAAATACTATCGGCATCTATTGAATTGTTGTCTAACAAGTAGACTTAAACAAAATCCTTGATTGCCTCCTTTGGTTCTGATGACTCAAATACTGTTGTTTATTTGGAAATGTACCATTAGTGCAAGGGATGAAGGAGGGGATCTGATAAATATGCATTTGTTAAGTTATTTATTTTTGATTTAAGTGAAATTATAATTGCCTAAACTACTAGTGTGTAGAGTATAGTGATTATTAAAATTTAACCTAGAAGTGACTTTTCAAAGCTGAACAACATTTATTATCTGGTGAATAACATATACAAGATCTGTTAAAAAATATCCAATCTTTTATTTTTAAATTTTTACTTAGAATGTTATTTCACATTATTTATTCTTGTTTCCTTTGTAGTAGGTACTCCCCTCCCCTATTCAAACACTTTTCCCTGGGATGTTTTCATTTCGGAAAATAACCCAAAAAGTTGGGCAATTTTATGGACATACTCTGGTCTGAATTTAGCCTGACAACTTGTCTAACTAGATGAATAAAAAAAAAAACGCAACTAAGCTACACATAGTGTAACTTCTTGCCTGCGTTATCCCCGAAGCGGTCGCATGTGGCGCTTTGGGACCTATTTATTTTTACAGGTAAGGGGGCCGGCCTCACACCAACCACTTTCAGTTGTAGTGGAGTTTCCCCAGCTCCCAGGGGGGCTGGTTCTCATTTCTTGTGAAGGCTGAGTAAACCTTTGAGAATGAACCCTTGCTCTCGGCATGGAATGCAAGCATTCTACCAATAAAGCTCTAAAAGCCATCAAAACTAAAAAGAAGAAGAATACGTTTTTGTGTCTTCTGTCATTGTATGTAATCTCTTTCTCTTTGTGCCGACCTCCCACCTGAAAGGTTGTGTTGCCGGCGTGTGTAACTTTTACCAAATATATACCTGGCGTGTTGTAAAAACACTGACTTTAATATCTGCGAGTGGTCGTCCTCTCCAGGATTCTTCCTTTATTCCGGCTTCCCATCCCCATCCATATTTCGACCAGACTTCTTATTTTACATTGTGTGGTTACTTCACCAGATAATTGTTTATTGGGCTCTTTGGAAGGTTGACAATTAATAAAATAATATTTATAAAATATTTGTACGTTGCGTGTAGAAACATTGTATCGGAATGAGAAAGTGCATTTACTGTTATGTGATCAATTGTTTGTAAAATGACCGTATCTCACTAAATTTAATGATTAGGTCCCACACACTGGTGCTATTTTTTCAAAGATAAAGAGGATAATCTGAATATCAAAATTGAAGTTCAGACGATAGCTCAAAGCTTTATTTTAAACAGAGGGCTGGTGTTTTATCCTAAGAAGGATGGGTGTGTTTTTTCCTATCCGAATCATCGTGGTGTCAAGGTTTACTCAGCCTTAAGAAGAATTGAGAAGCCAGTCCCCTCGAGAGCTAGGAAGCTGCCACTTCAAGTTAACGCAACATTATTCTTAAATCTAACCTCAATACACTTCCTGGCACAGCAAAGATAACAAAATCGTGATGTCTAAATTGAGACAATGAAATTGTGTTTGCTAGAGAAAAGGCTATGTAATATTTTATTATTGGTTGCTCAGTATTAATTATATAGTCCTGTGACGTTTAGATTGTATTTTGTTCTGCATGTTTTTCATGATGTATGTTTTATACCCCTTTAATGTTTACTGAGTTATGGTCATTTTACTCAAGCTAATGCTTCACAAAATTATCATGAAAAACCTGAATCTCTGTAGGGACTTATTTCACTGTTGATTGGTCGGAGACCGGTGCCTTCTCTTTGCAATCACAGAATTTAAAGAGTCGGTATAATCCGAACCATACGTAACAAAAATGGAATGCTCAGAATTAGTTCTAAAATAGTAAGTATTATTAAAACAAATTAAATAACTGACGGTCTGTTTGTTGAACCAGCTTCTACGCCACAAATTTGTGTTTTACTCAAATACATAATTCAAAGAAATAACTTAGTTCTGAGGGATGCTGTCAAATGGATTCATTTGCTTCACCAAGATGCTGTAGGTTCAAATCCTGAAGCTGCCTAAAATAATTACATTGATTTTTTCCTTTTTCAAGGTTTGTCGTTATTTCTTTGAATTCCATCGTATCAATTAGAAAATGGCGCTAACTGAAAGCATTGAGACCTTTAGAAAGACAAGGAAGATCCATGGAAATGTAATGTTATTGTATTTATAATATATACATACATATTACTTAGTGTGTAATGATTAAAAGCTTACATGAATTATTGTGTTGAAATGTTTAAAATATATTTAAAGACAAAAAACAAACAAAATAAAATAAAAATATGGATTCATCAAAAGAAAAAGTCTCTTTCACTTTTGACAATAATTTAATTGAACGTGAGTTCTATAGGACCAAAGACGGCTATCTAGGATTTTTATGGAAATAAGATAAATATATGGGAACACAAGATATCATTTTCTTGTCATTTCCATACATTTATCTTATTTTTTAAAAAGAAAAATACCTGAATGTATAATTTTTAGATTATAAGTGTGATAACGACAGAAGCAACAATTCAAGCAACACCTCTGCGGCACACTTCCAGGGTTACATAGACCCCCAAGCCTTTTAAAAATTGGGGAGCCTCCCGTACAGGATTCCTTAAAAAAAATTAGGGTATTGAAGACCCCAGCAATCAAAACAGAAGTGGCACTAAATGAAAAAAAAAAAAAAAAATGTTGCCAGAGGTTAATGAAGGAATACATGGACCCGACCAGAGTTGTATACCAATGATAATAATCACGATTTTTTTATAATGAAAGGATTAATTTCTTCTTATATTGTCCCTCATTGCTGAGGGTTGTGACCCTTGTGGAAGCTACCACTCTTCTCCAGTTTCCTCTTGACTGCGCTTCCCGTAGAGCTCCAAATATTGAGGTGCCTGCTGCTTCTTCACTTGATAGGTCCATGGTGTGGAGGTTCTTCCTCTTTCTCTCTTCCCTTGAAGCCACCGATCACAGAAGATTTCATAGAGTGATACAAATGAAATGAGAAATTGAAGCAGATTGAGAAGGCCGCCAGAGGATTCCAGTATTTGTAAGATAGCTAAGATTGAGATGGGCCAGGCATGCGGGGAGGATGTCAGATTGTCCTGTCTCAGAGAATCTTCCGATTATAAGCCCAGGGCTGGAAGTCTCATCATCTGGTTAGTTATTACCTACCGAATATCGGTAATATTTGTATGAAGACTAATCAGCTGTTCACTTGTGGCCATCTTGGATTGACAGGTCTTCATACAAATATTACCGATATTCGGTAGGTAAGAATTACCGTGGTGATGAGACTTCCAGCCCAGGCAGAATAGGTTGGTGAATTGCATTTCTTCACAAATCTTTTTACAAAAAAAAAAACAGAGATGGCACACAGCTCCAGGTGGCAACCTGGAGGACAGGAATTGGTGAAGATGTGGTATTTGAAAGACCATCTCTTGATTCGAGCTGTAGTCCCATTGGAGTGAGGGAGATAACTATTAGTTCTTAGATAGCTCAGAAAACTGAAAAATTATCAATATGAACATGGTTCATAATCTTCCATTGATAAGGCTGCTAATCTTTTAAGATAGTTATGGAAATGAAGAGACACGCCAAGATAATGTTGTCCTGCTTATCAATAAAGAACATTCCACTTGAACCAACATTTCATTCATTAAAGTTAAAACCATGTAAATATGAATGTTCACTTTATTTTTGGACGGTAAACAATTTTTCCATAATAAATGAGTTAAGATGTTTACTTTCTTATAAAGTTTTTGAAATAATAAATTTTACCTATGGTTGCCCACGACTATACACGCAGACAGTGAAGTTCACGCTTACACATGCTGCATGTGTACTTAAAAAAAAACATTCAAATGAACATCAGCTCTGCATTTTTGACGCCCTTTTCGACATTGTCAAAGTGAATCGATATTAATTTTACAGTTTTTTTGTGATAGCTTTTTATTTACATCTTGCATACAAGTCAGCCTCATACCAACCTGTTAGACAAGAGACCAAAATTGTAATATAAATTACCTAAAAAAAATTTTTTACAAAAAATTAGCAAAATACTAAAGTTTTTTTTTCCAATTTTTGCCTTAGCTACTGAAATTGCAGACCAATCGTCGTTTTCTTCAGTAGTCCTTGCATACATCTTTCATTTCATCCAGAGTCATAATCTTTTTCATGCAAGATATCAGGTAAGTAAGCGCATAATATTTTGAGTGAATTTAAATCAATATCTTTCATCAATCGAACTTGATCTTGATTACTTTGTCGGATAAATACCTTTATAAGTGCATAGTTTTGTAGTAAGTACCTATAATATAATATCACAGATTGTCAGGTTGAAGGTCACTGATATTTTCTTATAAGCAAGAGTATAATATTATAGAGGAGTAGAAGCTTACTTACGGCATTCATACATACTAATGGGGTCAATTTTTCCCAATCCTGTCAAACACATTAATGGTGTAATCATACAAAACATGTCCTTACCTGTGAAATCCTATGTTTTCTTGCTTTCTCCATTTTGTGTTTCGACACCCAATAAATACACGTATGCCATAATGTCTTAAAATAATACATTTTCATTTTAAAATGACCAATTTAGGGATCAAAAGGTTTATAACGTGTGCGCACAATGTTCGTGAAGGCGTTAGTTTCAAAGCTACCAACTTTCTGGAAATATTTCGTTTTTTCACCTAAGTTTTTTTTTTACAACGAAATGACACTGAAGATTTTGTTCTCTTTCTAACCAAGGATGATTTGCGTTTTTAAGTAAGTTGAATATTATACCTCCATAGTTGAAACAGATATAGGTACTGTTACTCTGTCGCTATTCCACTAGGGGTAGCCAGAGCCTCTGAGCAGATATTCCTCTATTTTTTCCTAGCCTTGAATACTCTTTCAATTCATTCGAATCTATGTAGGTAACTATGTTAGGTAACCATCTGAAGTTGAATGCAAGTAAGACGAAAGTATTGATTTTTGAAAGAGATGATGAACGTATGAATTATGAATTTAAAATTAATGATATGAATGTTGATGTCGTAAATGAGTTTGTATACCTGGGAAGTAAGTTTGAAAAAGATGGAAGAATGACCGGTGAATTTGAAAGAAGAGTAATGAAGGGCAGGTGTGTACTGGGTGCCACAGCTTGTATCGCCAAAAATCAAAACATATCTAAAAATGCTCGATTGGCGGTACGCAGTGGCATACTTTTACCCACCTTGATGTATGGAAGCGAGGCCTGGACGGTGAATGAAAGTGAAATTAGTTAAGTCCATACTGTTGAAATGGACTTTCTAAGAAGTATGATTGGGAAAAAACGGAGTGACAGGGTGAGGAATGATTTTGTAAGAGAAGAATGTGGTGCAAGAGAAAGTGTGAAAGTGAAGATTAAAAGAAGTTTGTTAAAAGATGGTTTGGGCAAATGGAGAGAATGAATGAGGAAAGACTGACGAAGAAAATATATGTTGGTAGAATAGATGGATTTCGTGGTAGAGGAAGACCGAGAAAGGTATGGATGGACCAAATATCCGAAATTGCGAATGAATGGAATATCCAGAGTCATAATAAAAGAAGAGCTTGTATGAAGAAGGTTATGACTCTGGAGGAAATGAAAGAAGTATGTAAGGATAGAAAGAAATGGCGGTTGATCTGTGATGTTGGCGGCTGGGGTTTGGTAAAGTAAAATTGGTTTTATAATTTAGTTTTTTATGTCCATGTATATATTGTTATTTATTGATTTAAAAAAAATGTAATTTGTCATGTATGTTCCTTGACTTATAGGTTGTTATGCGGCTGACCACCCATACTGTAAAAAAATGGTTCACTTTGCCAATGTCACCCCTGTTTCAGGGAAGGACGGCAAGAGTTGCAAGGCTTATGTTCATTTGAGATTGGATTTTTATATTGTAGGTCCACATGCGGCATGTACGTTAGCGCGAAATTATACATATCTGCTTGTGGGAATGCATTCAATATAAATCTTAAATGATATATATCTTTGCAGCTTAGATTAGATTAGATTATGTACAACGTTTTTAATACATTTCCTTTTTTACATTCGCTTTGTATATTTCATTCACAATTTCACCAATCTGATACAGCCATACTTCTCTCGATCTTCCCTTTCCTCTCTTCTCTTTCACATTTCCTCTGTATATTACACTTTGTAAGTCTTTTATCATCCGTTCTTTTTATTTTTATGTAGTGACTATTTCGTTACAGTAATTTCTAGTCCACAGATATCATAACTATAACTAGGTATATAATCATTATCAGAAGTTAATTCTCCTACAAACCATTTACTCATCATTATGAATACTGAAATAATTATATATTTTTCTCCACACTACGTAATTACTACTACACAAGCTGACATATTACTAGATAATAATATCTTTATACAAACCATCCATAATATCAAGTAGGTACCTATAAAATTATCTATGTTATAATATATACTTACTATGTCGCACGTTTAATAATAAAGAGCAATAACTCAAAAAACATGAATGTTGGGAAAACGCGTTTGAAGTTCAAACACCCAGTACAACTTGTATGGGATGAAAAAGGCGGCCGATGTTTTATCTCGGTCATATTCGTCCAAATTGAACGGCTGTCGCATTCTACGCATTCTTCTCGCATTGTTCTTGCGTTTTATTACAAAATCTCGATTTTCCCAATTTTCGAATTATTTCTCTTTATTATTAAACGTGCGATGTATTGGATTTCCTAGTATCATCTCACATTCAGTATATACTGAATACAGCGATACCAAACACGCGCGTACATTTTCCATCGTCACAAAACGTCATTTCTAACGTACAGACAACCATAAAAAAACACATATAAGCTTGCGCGTGAATTTGAGAGTGAAAAAGTGCATTAATTTTGGATATATCCCCAAAGGTATTTAATACTTTTTTCCTTGCAATGTTTTAATGGTTATTCTATGTAGTTTTATCTGGAATTAATGTTTGTTAAGTTGGTATTATTTTATCTTCTCCTGGCACACATACATTTGCATTTTTTATTTATTTTTCATAACAATGAAGTTGGCTGCACATAGAAGGAAATATGGCAGAAAAATATAATACCTATTGCTATTAAATTCAACGTAATTTGTAAATTTATTGCAATAATAAAATTGTTTGTGCCTACATTATTTGAGACTGATAATTTTAGTGAGTTTTGTATTATGCATTGACTCAAGTTTCAAAAATGAAATATTATTGAATTTCTGGCTATTTGAAAGCTAAGTATTTAAGGCTAGTGTTACTTATTCACACAGGTATTTATGTCAATTAATGATCAAAATAATTACCTGCCTACAGTAAGACAAATTTTTAAGGGTCGTTTTGTGAATTGACTGCTATAGGGCATTGCAGAGCCATATCATCTCCTGAGCAGGCACATTTTTAAATGACCTGAGCATAAATATGAAAATAGTTTTCAAGGTGAAACGGAAAGTTAGTCTGGTCGATAGCGCAGTTGGTACAGTGCTGGTATTCCGTGTCGAGAGCCCGTGTTCGAAACCTACCGAGGGTGTAGGAAATGGTATCTCGTTTCGGTGTTTATTGCAAACCCAAAATAAAAATACCATCAAGGTTTACTCAGTCTTCTCAAGAAGCGAGTGCTAGCCCCCTCGGGAATTGGGAAAGCCCCACTTCAACTGAAGTGGTTGGTGTAAGACCGGTCTCCTTACCTGTGAAAATAGGTTTCACTCGCCAGATGCGACCCGTTCGTGGGAAACGCGGCATGAAGTTGCACTGTATGTGTAGCTTGATAGCGTTATAAACGTCACATGTCTATGTGACTTGGGTCTTCAGCCACTATTAAAAAAAAATGTTTGCCTTTTCCCTAGCAACCCGCTATGTGACGTCACAATTTGGTTGTCTTTAGAATATGTGCCGAGCCTATTTAAAGCCTATTTACGAACATGTGCACTCTCCACATAATAAGCAGTTCTTGCATCATTCTTGGCAGTGGAATTTTTCCATAATCTAAGTTGCAGATGAGTCTGAACATTTGAGGTTCATTCTCCAGACTTACACATAAGGTCAGTCCCTTAAGTTACCTTTGAAAATAAATAAGGCCATACACGCCACATGTCACAACGCTATAATAAGTAGCACTA
Source organism: Agapetus fuscipes (assembly GCA_951799405.1). NCBI lineage: Eukaryota > Metazoa > Arthropoda > Insecta > Trichoptera > Glossosomatidae > Agapetus > Agapetus fuscipes. The sequence goes on along the minus strand of OX637355.1, from coordinate 6,306,087 downwards.
TATGAGGAGCTTAGTTGTGTTTGCGTCGCATACCCACTTTTTTAAAGGAAAATTATCTTGAAACAATTAAGTTTGTCTCAAAATTTTTAGTCCATTTCCAAGTTTGAATTTTATTCAGTAGATTTTAATCAATTACCGCTATATTATATGTATTATGTTGAGACAATATTTTGATTTTACCTCCATAACTATGTAAATAAGATGAAAATGTAAACAAAATGTTGACGCCAACATAAGACGTGTTTTTCAAGTCACATTATAATGTGACTTGACTATTAGTCATATTATTAAAATGCTTTATTCATTTAAAAGAAAAAAAAAACATTCTGAAATTTATTACACATTCTATCGCGTTTTTTTAAGCTTTATTTGATATTGATGCTCTTATTTAATAGCTTTGTATGAGTCTCATCTAAAATCAACAAAAGTATCTTAAAATTTAAGGATCATTTTTAGCGGACCCGTGTAAGATCGTGTATATATACATGCTGCATGCGCACTTAAAAATAGCTCAAATCTCAAAGTAACAAGACATTCAATTCAAGACATTGCCGTGTTTTCCTGAAGTAGGGGTGGCATTGGCAAAAGCGAAACATTTTATTTACTACCTAGGAGGTCAGCCTCATGCCAAACTTATAGTCAAGAAACTATGTTACAAATAATTATCTACATATTTGTTAACGCAAAGATGTTGTCGAAAGAATCTGTTTTTCAAGAATAGTCAACGAAACTCTGTCCAGCCACCTTGCTGCGTCTTCTAACTTCCTTGCGCTCATCAGAGTCTGTCATCGGCAGGGAACTATCTGGAACTAGTGTCCAAAGAGGAACTAGTGTCCAAAGAGGAACTAGTGTCCAAAGAGGAACTAGTGTCCAAAGAGGAACTAGTGTCCAAAGAGGAACTTGTGTCCAAAGAGGAACTAGTGTCCGAAGAGGAACTAGTGTCCGAAGAGGAACTAGTGTCCAAAGAGGAACTAGTGTCCAAAGAGGAACTAGTGTCCAAAGAGGAACTAGTGTCCGAAGAGGAACTAGTGTCCAAAGAGGAACTAGTGTCCAAAAGATTGAACAATGGATTATGATGATGATGGACGATTTATTTCCTGTGGTGCCATTGAATAGTCCAGGACCATCTCAAGGGCGCAATGACTTCTAGAAAAAAACCAGTATCCTCAGTCCCTTTCTGAAGGTGGTTGTAGGCTGGTTCGCGCGAACACCAACAGGCAAATTGTTCCAGGCAACCGGCCCGGCCACAGCAAAGCTCCTGTCTGCAAAATTTGATGTGCTGGAAGATTTGATGGAGTTTGCACAAATGACGTAGACAAAAAAAAATCCGGTTTGCTACGAAGTAACCTAACTAATACCTACATTGTTATTGTTTGCTTAGGGCATCTGTAACGTTGTTCCATCAAAAATGTTTTTACTTGTTCTGACTCCATTTTAATTTTTGTAAAATAAACATTGATTTGACGTCATAAGATTAATCTTTGGAGCAAGACGTTGCTGGATTTTGAGAACAAGTGTTTGTATGGCAAAACTCGTTTTGGCTATATTTATTTTTCGAATTGCCAAATCTAGTGGAAAAATAACATAGAGTAGCTGTTTGAAGGTAATGTTTGAAGTAATTGGCTTGTCAGTGGAGATCACGCCTGTCTTTACAAATTATGCATATCGACGGTTAAAAGGCATCAAAAAACATTTTGGTCAAAAATGAGTTATGAATGCTATCCTACTTGAAAATTTCGGCTCTTTCTATTGCGCTTACTCCAATAGCTCTACGATGATTTTTGTGTTGTTTATGCCCAAGCAAACAACTGCGATTTCGAAGTATGGTTTTGGTGTAACCGACAAGATTTTGGCCTTTTTTGTACTAAAGGCGCTTGTGACATAAAAAAAACCATAAAACATTGTAAAACCACATTGATAGGAATGTTAATAAAAAAAATATATTTTTTATTTTATAGCTATTTTGATTTTAACGATACTCGTATGATCTATAATCTATAATCTAAGTTGCAAGGATATATTCATTTAAAGTTCTCAGATGTATGCCCACAAACAAACACGTGTAGTTCGCGCTTACAAATGCTGATTGTGTACTTACAAATAAAATCCAAACTCAAATGAACATAAGCCCTGCAACTCCTGCCGACATTCCTATGATAAATAATAAAAAAAGTTCCGACATTCATATGATAAATAATAAAAAAAGTTATGCCATTTTTCTGCTATCTCAAACTTTAAACTGCTCTCCTGAACAATTTAGTTCATGTCGCTTATGTACTGCCTTTAAACCGTCGATATGAACACTGACCAAGCAGGACCAAAGCTTTCTCAGCATTTTTGAAAGGAATCTCCGCCGTGTTTTAGCGGCCCAATTTAAGACGAGAACATAATATTGAGAAGAAGATACAACTCTGAACTATACGCCTAGTACCATGACATTGATGTGGAAAAGTCTGCAACATTAGCTGGGTTACGTTCAGCGAATTGACCATCGGAGCCTTTTACAAATATGGATGTAAATGTTATGATGATGGACCCAAAGGAGCGCAAATCAGTGGGAATACCCAGATTAAATAGTGGTGGTAGACTGCTGTCCGCTAGGAGTATGGGACTGAAGTGGACGGACAGCGATGGCTGCGGTTGATCAAGGTGTCCAAGACCCCCCCACATTGTTGTGATGGGATTGATGAGGGAGGGGCATATACTGCGTGGGAAAAAATACCACCTTCTCTAACTAATATCGTACCATGCAGAAAAAGGAGCTCAGTGTTCGGAGACCGCGCTTTCGCCATTGCAGGACCGTCCACTTGGAATCAGCTGCCTCCAGAAGTGCGCGTATATAAAACCCAGTCTCAAAAGAACATAAGCCCTGCAACTCTTACCGACCTTCCCTGAAACAGGGGTGTACTGGCAAAGTGAACCATTTTTTACAGTATGGGTGGTCAGCCTTATACCAACCTAAGTCAATTAATAAAGTCGATAAAACCTACTAAAATAATTGTTATATAATAATTTTATTTTATTTGTAATTAAATTAAATCTTAATTTTTAATAAGATCTATTACTGTTACATTTAACTAGGACGAAAGAGGAAAAACTGTGGGAAATGAATTTAACAAAAAAAAACACAAATACATTAACATTACTGAATACAGTTTGAAACCTTTAATTAGAGACTATGGTATTTCTACAGTGGTAATCTAATGGTGTCGCGTGCTCTATGCTGTTCTAGCGACAATGATGTCAATCAATAGTAGCAAGTTATATTGAATTTGTGCGCTAGGTCAAGTGTACACACAGGAACTGCTGTATTCGATGCAATCATCAATCAATACTTATAATATTTCGCGATGGATTTGAGAATGGTGGTACAAAATGGCATACGCAACGCAACTAAGCTACACATATATTGTAACTTCTTGCCTGCGTTATCCCCGAAGGGGTCGCATGTGGCGCTTCTATATTTATTTTTACAGGTAAGGCCGGCCTCACACCAACCACTTTCAGTTGAAGTGGGGGTTTCCCAGCTGGTTCTCATTTCTTGTGAAGGCTGAGTAAGCCTTTGAGATCGAACTCTTGCTCTCGGCATGGAATGCAAGCATTCTACCAATTGAGCTATTGACCTTTCTACGAGCTTGATCGTCGTCGCTACAAAGCGCCAATTCTCAAGCAAGACCCAGTTTCTGTAAGGATGGATGGACCTTTGGTGTTCGGTCATTGGTAAAGGTTTTATGAATTTCTCAACCCAGCGAAGAGCAAATTTGAAAACATAAATGGTACATTTTTTGTGCTCCGCTGGGAATCGAACCCACAACCTTCCCATTCATATTCCGAAGTGTTACCACTGAACTACGGACCGGTCACCGATATTGATGTATGGAAGAGAACCATGGACTACGAGTGACAGCGGTGAAATGAGTAGAGTAGGTATACGAGTATAATAATAGAATTAAACTGCCCGTATAGTGCAACTACTTATGGTTACATGGGGGTGTGGAACCTATTTAGTTTCACGTCAACCACTTCGGTTGAAGTGGGTAATTTCTTGCTCCCTACGGGGATGGTTCTGATTTCTTGTGAAGGTTTAGTAAATCTTGGTGGTATTTTGATTTTGGATTTGTAATAAACACTGAAAATCATTTTTTACACCCTTCGTGGGGATCGAACCCTACTCATCGGCATGAAAGTATTTTACCAACTGAGCAATTGGACTAACTGGAGTCTGGACATGACTGGATTGTACGACGGAAATGAAACACTTGAGAAAATTGGCAATAAAAAATAGCTAAAAGATCGAATGAGTAAAAGAGGAATGCAAGCTGAAAGAGGATGTGAAAGTAAAGGGTACAAAAGAATGTGATGAGATGGTTTGGATATGCAGAAATAATAGGTTATGAAAGACTAACAAAGTGTTTATACAGAGAGGAATATGAATGGAAAAAGAGGAAAGCAAACAACGATAAAAGTATGACTTCAAAAGATTGATGAAATTGAGAAAGAATGGTATTTACAGAGTGAATGTATAAAAAAGAAATGAATGAAAATGGTGGATGATATGAATGTATTGGAGAAGTTTTGCTAGGATAGAAAGAAATGGAGGCAATTCTACAGAGGCTCTGGGCACCCCTAGGGGAATGGTGACAGAATCACAGTTGCAGGGTCTTGCTTGAGTAATCCGCGCTAGCTATAGCGACGCCCGAGCTTTTGAAGACGTGTCTACATAATCAATAATCTAAGTTGCAAGGATATATTCATTCAAAGCTCTCAGATGTATGCCCACAAACAAACACGTGTAGTTCGCGCTTACAAATGCTGATTGTGTACTTTCAAATAAAATCCATCCCTCAAATGAACATAGCCCTGCAACTCTTGCCGACATCCCCTGAAACACGGGTGACATTGGCAAAGTGAACCATTTTTTTACAGTATGGGTGGTCAGCCTCATACCAACCTATAAGTCAAGGAATACGAGCAATAAATAACATTTAAGTATAAAAAAAAAACAACAAAACCTTAAAAAGAAATCTATACAAAAAAAGTCAAAAATTTCTTATGCAAAAAATGTAGCAAACTAATAAACCAACATTACAAATCAGCATTGCAGATTAGCCGCCACTTCTTCCTGTCCTTGCATACTTCTTTCATTTCATCCAGAGTCATAACCTTTTTTATCCAAGCTCTCCTTTTATTATGACTCTGGATATCCATATCCCACTCACTCGCTATTTCGAAAATTTGGCTCACCAAATAAAGCATACTTACTAACATATAAATTGTTTTCATTTTACTTGCATGCTCTCGTGGACTGTTCGCACCTTAAGTTATGTATATTTCTGCGGTATCGATGTTTTAAAGTACCTCCTCCTTATTTAATATTGATAAAGTACCTAGTATGTAGGCAAACTTGACCTAGCAGAAGTTTCAATAAAAAATTAACGGTTATACTCTTCTTCGAGAAAAACTCTACGCTTCTAAGCTACGCATATAGGTAACTAGTATGACTTATTTTCACCGAAGAGGTCGCATGTTACGAGTGGAACCTTTTTATTTGTATAACAGGTAAGAGAGCCGGCCTTACGCCAACCACGTAAGTTAAAATAGGGTTTTCCCAGCTCCCGAGGGGGCTGGTACAAAATTCTTGTGAAAGCTTGCGGGAAATAATTTTTGACACCCTTGGTGGGATTCCAACCCAACCGCTCGGCATAGAATGCAGCTTAAAATCAATTTTCCCAGACTGAAACGTGGGTGCAACTTTGATTTTAGGTTCAACCAATCTAATGAATAAGCCTATATAAATTTAAGTTATTGTTTTTTGCATAAGTACCCATATGTTGAAAAAGTCAATCTGAAGCATCGATAAATAATAAGTACATGGTTCATGTTTCATCAGGGCCCATTTTTGACCGGTATCTAGTCTATTGGTAACCCTTCGGACTCGTAAATGGAAGGTTGAGGGTTCTAATCCCGGCGGAGCACAAACAATATATCATTCATTTTTTCAGATATGCTCTTCGCTGGATTGAAAAAATCATAAACCTTTACCAAAGACCGATCACCAAAGGTCCATCCAGCCTTTCAGCAAATGGGTATTGCTTGAGAATTTTCGCTTTCAATAGCGATGACCAAGCTCACAGAGCGCTCTTGAGTTGTGATTCACACGAAAACAGCGCTCTCCAAATAAATCGTCCTAATATTATTACTTAAAAAATCTTAGAATGGGATCCTGGGATAATCCACTTCGGCCATCTATACTTGAACAGCATTCATCCATTGTCTCTACATTTTGTACTCCTTCATCGTGAAATAAATATTTTCTTGTCTTTGCAGGTTTCCACGATAAGGAAGTAGCTATTCACCAGCCATGGATTGTGCAGTGTTACCAACTAGGACGGGCCTAAGTCCCGCACCAGCTGCGTGCATCACCACCAACAAAATGGTTAGTCCACCATGCATAATAAACGGTTCACTGCGCCAAACACGAGAAAACTCGTCAATCAATTCCTGCTTGCGTCATCAAAGATGAGACATCTTGTCTGTGAATCTCAGGTTGCTACGCCAAAGATAAGATGTCAAGTCTGTGCAGGCTTCTACACCAAAGATGAGACATCTTGTCTGTGAATCTCAGATTGCTACGTCAAAGATAAGATCTCATGTCTGTGCAGGTTGCTACGCCAATGATGAAACATCTTGTCTGTGAATCTCAGGTTGTTACGCCAAAGATAAGATGTCATGTCTGTGCAGGTTGCTACGCCAAAGATGAAACATCTTGTCTGTGACTCTCAGGTTACTACGCCAACGATGAGATATCTTCTGTGTGAATTTCAGGTTGCTACACCAAATATGAGATCGCTCATTTAGGAATTCGTGATTGCTACCCCGAATATGAGATAACTTGTTTAGGGATCCCTTGTTGCCATATCAAATACGGGATGGCTCGTTAAAGAATTCCTGCTTACTAGTTACTACGTCCAATATTAGATATCTTTGAAAGAATTCAGGGTTCATATTCCAAATACGAGACAGCCCGTTCAGGTATTCCTGCTTGCTACGCCAAAGATGAGATATCTTGTATGAAATTTCCAGGTTGCTAAGCCAAATTCAAGATAGCACGTTCAGGACTTCCTGCTTGCTACGTCTAAAATGGATAACTTGCCAATGAATTCCAGGTTGCTTTGTCAAATTCAAGATAACTCGGCCAAGAATTCCTACGGTCTTCGCAAATATTAGATATCTTGTGTATGAATGTCAGTTTGCTGTGCCAAATACAAGATACGAGATAACTCGTTCAGGAGTTCCTGTTAGCTACGGCTAAGATGAAATAACTTCCCTATGAATTCCAGGTTGCTATGCCAAATACGAGAAAACCCGTCATTGAAATTCTCTTAGTTGTGCAGAATATGAAATATTGCGCCAAAAAGTATGTAGGTAAGTATATACTATTTGAAGAATAAGTAAACTAAATATAAAATTTTGTGGGGGTCTACAATCGGCTACAAAAAACGCAAATTGATTTTACTTTGTAAAATTAGTTGTTGATCCTCCTTAATTAATCAAAATACAAAGTAAAAATTCTACCCCTGAGATATCGAACGGACAAGTGCTGATCCACGATAGGCGTTAGGATGATACATGAGTATAGGTACTCGTAAGCGCAGGTTGAGGAAATTGGATTACTGAGAATCCGTTGCGGCTGCAGTTTGACAATAGGATGCATTCGCAGCAGAAAATAGAATAATTTGGTTGAGTGTGTTTATTTAATGTTAATTGTTGCGACTTAGATTAAAGTACAATGATACTGAAAAAATAGTTCACTTTGCCAATGTCACCCCTGTATCAGGGAAGGTCGCCAAAAGTTGTAAGCCTTATGTTCATTTGAGATTGGGTTTTTATATTGTAGATTCACATGCGGCATGTGTGAGCGCGAAATTATGCGTGTCTGCTTGTGGGAATGCATTTAATATGAACTTCAAATGATACATATATATTTGTAACTTAGATTTAAATAGATATGAATTATAATTGATAATAAGAAGATATGACGCAGTCGCGATACCCTTCATTTGACCCGTTTTGGCGTCCCACGACTAAAGGTCCATATCCCCGACGCCTTCTTGGCTCGTAGAAAATCCTTTGTGCACAAAGAAAATTAAAAGTAGGTATATAATCAATGTAAACTAGAATGGGGATTACATTGCAATCATTATATTGTATCGGAAAAATATTTGTAATGTGTTGTTTACTTAAAAAATTAAACGCAAAAGGATATTTTCAATAAAAAGTTTTCTGTGAAAAAATACTACGTACAAGTAGAAAACTTTAAAGCCGAATTTACTTTCAAAGGAAATACTTGAAATATATTTACCTCTTTTACTCTTGTTAGCTTAGAGGGAGTTTTCCATTTTACTACGAACGTGTTGTCTCCGTCTAATAGTTCTAGAAGATTTTAATTCAAATAATCCACGTGATCACGGCCTTCAGTGCTGCCAGCGTATGAACTTATAAATGTAGGGAAAATTTAAAAGTTTTTCATTTTTATATATTTTTTTAAAAAACAAAGTATGTCGCATAAAAACAACAACATTTATGATAAAAAAATATAAAACCGGGAAAGAACTCATTAATCGAATAAACGAAATTTCAAAAAATTCGAATTTGGCCAGTGAAAAAAAATAACAGCATGTATGAAAAAGTGTTGAGAAGATGTACGAAAGCAATCTACAAAAATGAAGAGAGGTGGAGACGCATTTTTTGTAGGTACCTAATGATCACTCCTAATAGAATGCGAGTTTGTTAAAGTTTTAGAGTGTACACAAGAATTATCAACGTGTTCAAATAATAAACTTATAAAAAATGGATCGTATTGAAATTAAAACGAACATATTGAGAATAATAAATTCGATTGTTTTGATTGCATTTTGCATGTTCATTGCATTGCAAGATTCATAAGTATTTTTCTGACGAATGGGGAATTAGGTGCTACTTGTGGCAGCACATATAAATCTCCCGCTCTTGTCTTGCGCGCTACGTTTGTCTCTCTCTTTTAAAACGTCACAAAAAGAGACCGACGTGAAGTTAGTACCACAAACCAGCTGAGCCGTGTAATACGAAAAATATTGTGAAATAATTGTAGTGAAAAAATCTACGAATACTAACGAAAAGTGAGGAATAAAAACAAAATATTGTGCAAGATAACACTCCAATAAACAAGCTACAGTTTTCACATGTGAAAGTTCTTAATATCACCTGAGAAATATTGGTTTTCAGTGTTTAATATTGTTGGTACCCATCAGCCGTTCTTTGTGTAATGAATCGTTTAAATGAATATTTGATTAATTTGTTGCTACTTATCGCTAATTACGATGCGAAAGAAAGGTCTATGAGATTTTACGCAATTCTGAATCCTATTTTATTTGTATTTTATCGTAAATTCGTCATAATACCGTTATAAACGTGAGCCACTTAGTAACATGGTGTGTTTGGGAGTGAGTCATTGTTATCTATTTATTTTTACAATTTTAAGGTAAAATATCAACGATTTGTGCTTTCAATATGATAAAATAATACAATCAAAGCTACTTGGAACCGTTTCATTCGACATGTTTTGTGTACTTAATCGTTAAATCTCGTTTTTAAATTTGACATCTTGCAGCATCTACCTACGGCAAACGTCAAAACTAGTAAAAAAGTATTATTTTATTCAACTTTTTTTCATCAAGCAAACCTTTGAGGTCAACAGTAATAACCCTGTGTAGCATATTATTTCAAATTGTCCATTATAAATGTTTTTAAATGAATTGTTGTTAAAATAAAACGCATGTTTCTTTATCTTTGTATGCGGCTTTCTGTCAAAATAACGTTCCACCTATACACACACTAATATTATGTATTCACCTATCAACCTATCGCATTTATATTTAGATTCTTTGTCTCCGAGCTTGTTTTGATTCAATTTTACGAAATAATGCGTCTTTTGCAAATCCTCAACAAAATATAAAAACAAAATATCGAGTAAGTACGTGAATAAATTACGTATTTCTACGCAGATGTGAATTTGATAAAATATCGAATGGGGTCAATACTCCTAAGCTCAACGATAATTTTTTTTGGGAGTATTGCCTTTTATATTATTTTATTGTTTTCTTGGATTATTATTATTAATTGACAAAGCACAAACGTCACACGTCTATGTGACCTGTGTTCTGATTCTAATCTAATCTAATCTAAGTTGCAAAGATATGTTACATTGGAGATTCACATTACATGCATTCTCACAACCAGACACGTACAAGTTTGCGCTTGCACATGCCTCATGTGAACCTACAACATAAAAACCAAATCTCAAATGGACATACACCTTGCAACTCTTGCCGTCCTTCCCTGAGACAGGGGTGACATTGGCAAAGTGAACCATTTTTACAGCATGGGTGGTCAGCCGCATACCAACCTTAAGTCAAGGAACTAAATTAAATTTAAAAAAATTAAAAATACATAATAGTTTGCCTTTTCCGTAGCAACCCGGGCAATTTTATTGTGTATGGAATTAGTACTTCATTAATCCTTGCTTATAAATAACAGAACGTATTGATTAAAAAAATATATAGATATTTCCTTAAATACAGTAAATAATAATTCCTACCTAAGTACGTATATTGCATTGTGATACATTTTTTATGATTTTATCAAAATATTTATCATTGTCCTTTGTTTATGAAAACATGTTTTCATATCGATTGTAAAAACCAACTAATAGGTTTTTTTATGAACTTTTTTTTTGCGTGTGGCCCAATGAGGTACGCACTTGAATTGACATAGCCAATATTGTGTCGTCACGCGGCCAGGTTGCTATGGAAAAGGCATACAAATATTTTATTAGTGGATGCTGAGGACGGCAGTCCCGCACAAGACTGACGTTTGCTTGACGAGAGAAAAGTTCCTGATTCAAAAATGTCTCACTGAGTAAGGAACTGCTATAGGTACAGGATTATGTTTGAGAACAGGGAAATTTCAATTTTCCTACAAAAAAATGTGTGCGCTGTATTTATTTTTTAAATTGATTTGTGAAGAGGGATGCAATTCACCAACCTATTTTGCCGGGCCTTGATACGAAAGTGGAAGCTTGTGTGCACGCAATGGTTTCTCTTGAACCAGGGTCGAAGCTATGGTCTCGAACCAACGTTATTCTGTTCAAATCGCTAGTCAAGAACAGCGACTTGACTCCCTCGGCCATAACACCAACTTAATTGACTAGAATTGAAAATGAAAAAGTGTCTTGTCAGCCTCACGTCGGCCAGAGTATTTTTATCGGGATTTTCCCTGTTCCCTATGTAGCAGGTAAAACGCAGCAGCCACTGAGAGATTCATATGGAAACACACAACGTCATTCTCTGTGTTTTCACATAGGTATCTAAAAACCTTCTAGATTACCGCCGTTGGTTCTAAACGGCTCATATGTTGCTCACCTAATTGGTACATATTGTGCCTGTTGGCGATGCTCTTCCCTGGTGGAAAGCAACATCAATCGGTGTTATGGCCGTGGGAGTCAAGTGACTGATCGTTTTTTTTTTTTTTTTTAAGAAATTCTGTACGGGAGACTCCCTAGATTCTAAAGACTCTAGGGGTCTATGACACTTGTTGTAGTGCCGCAGAGGTGTAAAAGCGTATTTGGAATAAATTAACGTTGGTTCGATTCCCGCTTGGGCCATTTGACCATAACTTTGATCCTGGTTCAACAGATGTCATTGGGTAATTATTAATTAATAATTCATTAAAATATACAGGAATGAATAGCTTAGGTACTGATGATTTTATACCTGTTTGTGGCCCGACAGAATAGGTTGGTGAATGGCATTCCTCTTCACAAATCTATTAAAAAAATAAGCAAGCGTATTTGGAATAGAATAACGTTGGTTCGATTCCCGCTTGGGCCATTTGACCATAACTTTGATCCTGGTTCAACAGATGTCATTGGGTAATTATTAATTAATAATTCATTAAAATATACAATAATGAATTACTAACTCATGATTTAATACCTGTTTGTGGCCCGACAGAATAGGTTGGTGAATGGCATTCCTCTTCACAAATCTATTAAAAAAATAAGCATTAATCCATTTTCTGGTGAATTTCACTTCCATCTCTTTCGGAGGTTGGACTTTGGCCGGAATATTAATGGTTATAGTTAAAAGTGACACAGTTACATGCAAATCGTATAAATGCGTGCGGAATGCTGTAGCTATCGCATCAAAAGAAAGTAAAACCACCGCCTTATCGAGGTTAGGCGAATACTAAACGAGAGGAACACGAAAAAGAAAACATCCGTTAATGATTTTTATATGTAAAAATAGTTTTACATACTTGGTTTTGTATAAATACGAACTACGAGTATTTGCATATTTTGTTATGATGAAAAAAATAATTTGATTTGAGATTCGTATTTCGGACGTACTACCTTCTGATTTACACCCTTTCGATCGATTACAATCATCGATTAACACGTCATGCAACTTAGATTATTATTGATTTGATCATTTAAAAGCGGATGCATTAGTCCATCTTCTTTTTTTCTTGCGCTGCTTTTTCCAGTCAATGGCACCGAATTCACGACCGAGGTAGGTAGATATTATGTACTTACTTACGCGTTTCACAAGCCGCCTTTTTTATTTATTTAAAATTAAAATTTGTACGTACTTGGTACGCGTACGTCATGTTTACCAACCGTAACTGCATTAATTTTCCTTTTTAAAAATAATATTCTTATTTTGAATAATGTTATTTTTTAAATAAAGAACGTGGTCAATATGAAGAGGTTTCAATTTTGAGGCTGAAGTAAAAAATGCACGTTTTAGTAAGTTGATCTTTTTATGTAATATTCATCAAAACAATACTTTGAGATCTCATAATGCCATGCGAGAATTCTTTATGGTTGATGAAGTGCTTAGTCTGATTTAATATATTATCATGGTATACGAGTAGATTATATTATATTGAAAAAGCGCCATTTTTTATACGCATTTTTTATTCATCTGATATTGAATGCTAGAGTTGTGCATACATATTTTTTCACCAGAAGTAAGCATCTTAAATGGTATCATGTGTTAGTAACTTAGATTATTTTGGCTTACGTAAACAATTTTAATAAGAAGCATTCAGACTTTTTAAAGTTTGTGTATTCATACAGGTACATAATACATACAATATTATCATTTTGAATATTATTATTCATTCAAGATAATTACAATAAAAATACAGCAAATTTCATGGCACCTGCCTAATTAAGGAGACAACATTGCCAGCCATGTCAATGATATTTAATTTTCAATCAAAACAAATTACCTAACAGTTTTCTCGGTAAGGCTACATCGTAAGGAAAATATTATTATGACAGGTCACACTGAACCAAGATGTACGATTATGATGGGATAGTAGGATGCGAATCTAGAAAAAATGCCATAAAAAATGACACATCTTCCAAAATGTCAAATGAATGCTTCTATAAATAATTATAAAAAATTATAAAAAACACAGAGTTTTATTTTCACAAATTGAGTATTTATTTCCCTCAAGTACTTTCGACTTATTCACTGTGAAAATAAAACTCTGTGTTTTTTATAATTTTTTATAATTATTTATAGAAGCATTCATTTGACATTTTGGAAGATGTGTTATTTTTTTATGGCATTTTTTCTAGATTCGCATCCTACTATCCCATCATAATCGTACATCTTGGTTCAGTGTGACCTGTCATAATAATATTTTCCTTACGATGTAGCCTTACCGAGAAAACTGTTGGGTAATTTGTTTTGATTGAAAATTAAATATCATTGACATGGCTGGCAATGTTGTCTCCTTAATTAGGCAGGTGCCATGAAATTTGCTGTATTTTTATTGTAATTATCTTGAATGAATAATAATATTCAGAATGATAATATTGTATGTATTATGTACCTGCCTACGCTACAGGTGATGTTTTTCATTTCGTCGCGAGGGATGGCCGCTAAAAATAGACATCTGTGAGGAAGGTGAAAAGGTCAAGCCGTGACAGAAAATACCTACACGTGTTGTTTAATAAAAAAATGTAATGAAGAGTTCATGAAAATTCACTTTACTTACTTGATTTCACGTTGTTATGGGATGTCGTTCCTTGACTAATAGGTTGGTATGAAGCTTACCCCCCATACTGTAAAAAATGGTTCATTTTGCCAATGTCACCCCTGTTTCAGGCAAGGTCGGCAAAATTTGCAGGAGTTCATTTGAGGTTTGAATTTTATTGTGTATGTACACATACAGCATGCGTAAGCGCGATCTTACTTGTGCTTGCTTGTGGGCATGCATTAAGTATGAACGTTAAATGTCAATATGCAAAGATTTGCAACTTATTTTTCAGGGTTCGGTGGTTAACACAGTGAAAGTCCATTGTATATTAATTAAATAACACACAGTTTTAATTCACTTTTATTTTATTTAAATTATGTCTAACGTTTTCGCCTAAAAAGGCATCCTCAGGACAATAAATTGTCCTGAGGATGCCTTTTTAGGCGAAAACGTTAGACATAATTTAAATAAAATAAAAGTGAATTAAAACTGTGTGTTATTTAATCAATATTTGCAACTTAGATTATACATGGGACCATTTTGGTTGTGGTACTTTGATCTTCCGTACCTTAATCTCAAATTTCTCCCACTCTATTTATTTTATTCCTGTAATTTTCTCAGTTCTTACATCGCCGCCTGACTCTTACTTGAGGGTTTTCCACACTTTCTTCTTAATGTACTCGGAGAAAATACCATGGACAACAAAATCTCAATGTCACACATCCGAGTTGCTAGGGAAGGGGTGAATTAATATTTTGTCGTTACTTCTAAGGATTCTCGTCATACAGAAGTGCGAAGTTTTCCCTGCTAATCTAATCTACTCTAATCTAAGTTGCAAAGATATGTTACATTGGAGATTCACATTACATGCATTTTTACAACCAGACACGTACAAGTTCGCGCTTGCTCATGCCGCATGTGAACCTACAACATAAAAACAAAATCTCAAATGGACATACACCCTGCAACTCTTGCCGTCCTTCCCTGAGACAGGGGTGACATTGGCAAAGTGAACCATTTGTACAGCATGGGTGGTCAGCCGCATACCAACCTATAAGTCAAGGAACAAAACTGCGGGAAAAGAAAACAGATTTGTAGCCCATTGGGTATTGAGGAGACTTAAGGATATTAAAGAGCTTTTCAAATATAGTAAATACAAGTCGACCTATGTGCTCTATCGCAGCTTCTTGGAATCGGAAATTGAGAACATTAAACAATTTCGGCTTTTAAATTTTAACCGTCAAAAGGTTTGTCTTTGAAAGCCTCTTTTTAAAATCAGGCTGGGATGTGAGCTGACCATCTCCACATTCAAAGAAAACTAGCTTATTGAAATCTTGATGTCGGCTGTCGAAAACATCTACCTTATTGATCAAACTTAACTTGTTTAACAATCAAGTGGTTTGACGAGGCTGATTTTTGAATTTCACCAATTTTCACTAAAGTAGTTATTGCTTACATGTACGTCATAAAACAGTGTTGATAATAGTGGTGTTTCTGGTCAAGCAAGATAACTACGTCACTACTCGATAACGTCGTGTCCATCTTGCACTAGGATGAACCATTTGTAAATGTAAAATAAATAAATATATATAGGTGACTAAATATCCTTATTGGACATGGATGAACTATTTGTCTATCTTGTAAAACTCTTTTTATTCGCTTATCTGGTGACTCCAATATTGTGACTGCGTCCAAACGAACTGTATAGGTATAAGTCTGTTAAATAGTGACTAGGTAACGTGTTTTCATTGGACTCGGATGAACTATTTGTCTGTCTTCTGATAGTACAAACTCCTCAAGGTCAGCACATGCGTCTCCAAATCATGTCCAACAAAAGACCCACGGCTGCCAACATTCCCTCATTGTGAAACTTTAATTTAAAATTACTCTCGCGGGGATATTATTCGCACATCCAAGTAAAAAGGGAAGTGCATCCAGCGCGCTATTTATATCGCTTTTGGCAGACGATGTATTTCAGCTCGAAAATAAGAGTTTTTAGTCATTTTGTTTGGTGCACCTTGGACAGAAGGTTTAAATATCTCCCAAGTAACGTATAAAGAACGCGACGCGCGCCCAAGACAACGCATTGTTCTCAAGACCCAGTGACAAAACCTTATAAAACACGTCAAATTAAATAACGCAACTGGGTACTCATTGAGTCAGACCTTCTTTTGTAATTGTTGACTCAATAGTTCATTTAAACATTCATACCATTTCATTTTATCGACCTCATTTTCCCATGTGTTTAGTTACCTTAAGTCTTTCTTGTTATCTTTATTTTGTTCTATGCTCACAATTGATTAATTTTAAACTCAAACATATACCGATAAGATCCGTGAAGGATTCTCAAAATTGCGTGAAGTCTTGGAATCTTTTATTGTAGTTTTATCGATAGCAAAGGACTTCTGATGGTTGCAAGTAATTTCGTCTTTTTCTCATTGTGTGTTTTAAATTTCAGTTTTAAAGTGTGGAAACATTGAAAAACAATGTCTTTGAAAAAGTCTAAAATGAAGAAGATTAAATTAGTGAAGTTTAAATGATTTTAGACCCTGCTTTTAAAATCTGCGAAGTAGAAAAGATGGGAGTCGATGTGAACCTTTTTGATTTCCTGAATTGAAGTGCTAAAAGTGGTGCTAACTGTATTGGTTGTGAAATTAGATTTTTTTGCTTTCAAAGTTGACTGTGTGCACATCACCCAGTGACCTTAGTGAACTTTGCACTGCCGCCTTTTCTAGAACTCATATTGTGAACGCAAAGTGCACATTTAAAAGTCAAATACCCGCCACAAGGTGTGGAAATGACTGAAGTCTAATATTAAACATTACCTAAATAACGATCTCATTTTTTGTATTTTTAAAGTATATTTATGCGTTATATCGTTTAAATAAAACCGTGCTGTGACTACAACGATAAAAATATAGATTTTAAAAACTTAAAGACTAAAACTAGTCGTGTACTTAGAACAGTGTTTTTACCACAAAAAGTGTACCTCAATTTTTAATTCTCAAAGAAGATTTAGTTTATCAATCACAATGATCGGTCTAAAGAAGCTGTACGGAGAAGAGCTCTTGAGGTTGGCCTTGATGCTCTCGCTATTGCGGGCAGACTCTGAGAATTATTTGATGGATGAAGCTAGAATACTAGCTGGAGGACTTGTGAACGGAACAGATTGGTCCCAAGAAATCACCGGAGACTACCTAAGACCAAGATTCAGACACCCTAAAAGCCTTGATTCGATAATTTTGGGATATGAAAGAGATCTGTTCGAGGAGCTGAATTCGTTGGGCAGGTGGGGCAGCTCTGGTGTCGCTGGAGGAAGAGAAGCAGTGCAAACTTACTTGCTAAGCGGAGTGGAAGGCGCCTCAAATCCTGTGCCAGCTCCGCCCAGTCTCATAACTAGCGATTCCACCGGTGACTTAAACTATTTCACTGTTTCAACCCAAGACGAACTGGAGAACGACAACGTAGAGCAATGCGTCACCATCAAAACAGAAGGCGAAAGTAATGAGGAAGAAGATGGCTATGAAAATTTCTTCCAGAATGTTGGGGAATCATCTGAATCGTTCGATTCAGATGAAGTCAAGGAAGAGACTGATTATGTCGAAATCAAAGAAGAAACAGTTGATTCCGGAGAAGATACAGATGATTCATACGATGAGGGATCAGATTTCAATTCTTTGAGCGGGAGATTGACTAATGTTCAACCCAATAGCATTGTAACAATATCAGCTTCCTTTGTTAGAAACTTAACAGGACTAGATGGACCACTATTGGAAGAAGATACTGGACCTTCGTTTGATGTTGAACAGTTTTTGAACAATCCGATCAAAGTTGAAGTCACAAAACAAGTTCAACAAGAACTTGAAGACGAAAAAGCTACGGAAGACGATATGAAAACTGCCAAAGTAAAATCTGAAGATGGGTTGTTCTTAGATGACAATGCTATTGATGATTTTATGCCATTTTACGTCCGCAATCGTGAGACTGATGTACTATCCTCTGTGCCTGATCAAAACTGGTCCGATTTGAATGACTTCGAAGAAACTCCTGCCACTCTAGAAGAGTTCAAACGCAACCTAGAAGACTTTGAAGTGAAGCAACCCGAAGACTTTGAGCAATATCTTATTGAAAATGTAAATCTAGAAGAGGAGAATTTGATAGTGGAGCAGATTCACGATGACGCGATCAAAAGGGAACGCGCTAGCACTAGCTTTTCTGATATCTACGAAGAGAGCCACATGCATTTGAAGAGGAACTCCAAGCACAAGGTTAAAAGGGAACGTGCCAGCACCAGCTTTACATCAGTTGGTTCTTCTACCAGCAGCGGGGTTGGCGAGGACTTCTGCTACTCTAGCAATTCACCTAGAAGGAGCCTTTCTTCGATTGAGGATGCAAGCGCCTTGGAAAACATCACCTTCTTCAAGGATCTGAAAATTGAAAAGGACGAAGGACACTACAGTGGGGATGAGCTGACACAAGAGGTGAGTGAAACACTCTTTAACTTTCTAATAATACCATCTCAATACCGTTTTTAATAACTCACTTGTACTATATAATTTATACCGTGTGATTTTTAACAAAGTTCTAAGTTCATTAATCTGATTACACCCACTTTTTTGTGTTTATCCTATAAGCCTAAACATTTTCCTCAGATGGTTCAATTCAGATTGGTTTGCAGAAAATTACTGCACCTAAATGACCTGACCTCTGTTTAACTGAAGATGGATGAGGCTAAATTATTGACCTATTGGTATTAATATCTTCCTCTTTTTGGTTTAGACCTGCTGGTCTGTTTGTTTCAAGTTGCCTCATAGAAATCTGACTCCCAGATGAAGTTGACGAAAATATCTTGAGTAGAATAATTTTCCCATGCAAATCCATCTTCTCTTCGTCATTTTATATCAACCATTGGCCACTTTATAGCAACCAAGAGCGCATTTACATTTCCTTTTCGACTTTTTTTGTACTTCAAGAGGGCAACTGCCAAAGGTTTTCAATACCTATATTCACAAACATTGCTATTGGAGGGGTCTCCTTAATTTATAGGTTAGATGAAAGACATACCACAATCATAGGGGTTTAATTCACTTGGATTATTATCGCAATGCTTTTTTTTAACCCAAGGATATATTTATGTCAGTATTTTCTTTCTGAATTACAAAGCTTTTTTATTTGTTGGAAATAAGGTCAGTCATGACTTGTGCAGTGAATGAAATTTTAATTTATTGTCAAGTAGATGGCACTATGGACATTATTTGTGTCATTGTGAAGGCAAGGAGTCTTAGTACAGCATAGAGCAGGCATGTCAAACTCAGATGATATTGCGGGCCATTAGATCTATTTTGTAGATAGGTACTAAGAAGGTCAAGGGCCGAAGTCCAACAATTTCCTTCGGATGAAATGCGTCTACGAAGGGCATTGGGGATAGAAACGCACTCAATCTGACCGTTTGCGTATTGCTTACAAAATAATAAAAATCTGTTCTGAAAGTTTAACTCTATGTTAGCTGTTGGCCTTTCTTTTTTTGCATGTAAATGTTTTCTCCAATCATAAAATGTTTATGTTCAAATTTGTACGTAACAAATATGTATGCAGGTATTCTATGGTTTTTCTATCTTCATTACTTAAAGGTTACAATGCTTGTAATATCTATTATTATTTTTTATATATTACTAATGATTTTTTGCATATAAAAGAATTATTCATATAAGGTTGTGATGTTTTGAATTTTAATGCATTAAATAATGACCAGAACACATACATACTTCGAGTTCGTAGAATAAACTTACCTAGGCTGAAGTTGATGGACGTTTCTGCTCCGGAATGCGAATTAATTCAGCAGATTTCACAAAACGCAATCGTTGAAACTTATTTGCATGTGATTGATTGAACAAATTTTAGATTCACATTTCATGAACGTTTACATACTGCATGTGTTCTGACCAAAACAAAAACCTGAACATAACCACTGAAACTCTGCTGTCTTTCCCTACAGGGCACGGCGTTGGCTAGAGTAAACATTTTTTAATGGAAGTGTGATTAACCTCATATCTACTTGAACGATTAAATTTATAACTTTTTGCGAATTTTTAAAACAAAATGAAAAATAGAAACCCACCTGAGACCTTCGCCTTAAAAGGCAGTAGCGCTTATATGTACCTACGTCATCTACCAAACTGTTGATCCATGACTCATCTAAGGGAATAATGATAGATGTAATTTAAGGTTTCGTTTGGAGGTGAATGCATCTGTTATAGGTTGCAGTGACCCCCTTTTCCTTATAGGTCCCACAGCCCAGCTGTCTGATGCTCCCATATAGAGAACTCTCATCTAACGAAGGTCGTCGTTAAGTTGAATAAAAAATCAAGTGTCAATTATAGATCAATGCTCTGAGAATAAAACAATAATGATTGAGATTGAAGTTATTGTAAAAGGACGTCTTTGAATTTTCTTAATATATTGTTTATAAAAATAATTTTATCCATTGTTATCTCATCTAATCTAAAATAATTGTATCTTATCACGTAATGTGGTCATATTGGTGTAATCTCATCTAATCTAAAAGATTGTTTCTATTAAAATCTTATGTGATGTATTTTAACTAAAATGCCATTCAATCAGAAAAAATCTTATCTAATATTATCTCATCTAACCTAAAAGATTTTTTCCAATTTAGTAATCTCATCTAGTGTAATTTTATCTATTTATGAAATGTTTCATCGAAAACTATTAAAAAAAAACAATATATTATTTCATTGGGAAGAATCTTACCTAATGTTATCTCAACTAATGTAAAAAATCTGTCAAATAATCCAGTACAATTTGTATGTATAGATTCTCATTTGACAGCGAGATGAGCTGTACACGCGCTATCATGTTTTATCGTTTACTAACTACGTCAATAACCTGTAGATATATCGAGACTTCTAAGCTAGCTCTGATTTTGAAGAAAAGCATTCTACCAACTGAATTATCGACCGGACACATAATCTGTAATAACCTATTTTTAAAAAAAAAAATCGAGGTTGAGGTAGGTAGGTACGTTCATATAATTTTCGTTATCTAATTTTTTCCAAAAGATTACCGAGTTTTCCGGGAAAATTAACACAAAGGACGTCTACAAAAATAGCTCTTATGAATCATATCGCGAAGTGTCAATTTAATACGAGATCGATGTGTCGATTGAATGCTTTTCCCTTGAAACATGTGGTGATAATAGTGTTATGTAAATAAAATGACGAATTATGTAATTTGGTGACGAATAATGTGTAATGGAATTTCAGCTTTATTAACATGTTAAACAATATCTAATTTGGTTTGTAGTTTTGTGCGTGTTATGACATATTTTGTTTATCGATAGTGACAGTTCGAATGAGATTCCGGTTTAATTTATTGATTTTCTATTTCTTTTAAATTCTTCAACTGAAACGTCTTGAATCGATGCCCTGTCATCAAGTTCGTTAAAATAAGATAAAAAAAAAACGCTACTAAGCTACACATATAGTGTAACTTCTTGCCGCATGTTCTCCAAGGGGTCGCATGTGGCGAATGTAAACTATTTTTTTACAGGTAAGGGGGTCGGATTTTCGCCAACCACCTCAGTTGAAGTTAAGGTTTTCCAGCTCCCTAGGGGACTGCATGCCTGTATTTTATTTTGGGTTTGAAATAAACACCGAAACGGGAAATCATTTCTATGAAATTATGCGTGTCTGCTTGTGTGAATGCATTTAATATGAATCTCAAATGATACATATCTTTGCAACTTAGATTTAGATGTTTGATTTATTTGGTATGTTCTGTTCTTGTGTGCAATCCCACCTCAAGAGCCCTTTGTACCTCTTCTATGAAAAATCTTATGCAGTCTATGAAATCATGTAAAAAGGTCCTACAGAACGTAACGCTTAAACCAAAGTCGGAAAATTCTTTTTCCGCCAACTTTTCACCACAACCATCATTATCTTTTGTTATCATCAGTATCAGATACCGGCATTTAGTGTGGGCGTATTTTCCCGAACATCTGTCATCGTGTTCGGGTGTGCTCGGCAGTGTTCGGGTCGGCGTCTGGTTGACGACCCGCCGTTGCGGTCACCCCGACCTGCCCCCTGTTTCGAAACTAAAAAACTTCACGTCTCAACTCAGCCACGCCGTTATCCAAAAAAAATATGTAAACTTAAACGCCCACTAGGGGCAGTGTTTCAGATTGTTTATACAATTTTGGTACTTAAAGCGCTACGTTTGATTTGGATTCAGAGGTCTTCTCTTCTGTCAGAGAGGACACTGACTGGCGCGACCCCCCTTACCAAACTAAATCTAAAAAGACAATAGAAATAATTATTGAATCTGCCTACTTACATTATTTTTCTAAAGAAAACCGATCGTCTCTATCATCTTCATCATCAGACCCGGATTAAGCCAACAGGGGTGCAAGGAGAAACGAGTGGATGAATTGTGTGCCATGATTTTTTTGATTGAACGTTCTGGGCTGGAAGTCTCATCACAATGATAATTCTTACCTACCGAATATCGGTAATATTTGTATGAAGACCTGTCAATCCAAGATGGCCGCAAGTGAACAGCTGATTAGTCTTCACACAAATATTACCGATATTCAATAGGTAAGAATAACCGTGGTGATTCCAGCCGTAGTACCCAATGCATCCCCGTCTGTTGACCATATTCCCGAGGAAGCAATTCCTAAGAAATGACCCAGATGACACAAAATCCACACATGGCCGTCCTGTATCCCCTTCTTCCCTTATACAATCATATACCTCAACGATTGATTCCGTATCATTTAGTATTTATTTAGCCACCTGAAGATGCAAACGAATTGTTTGCGAGACCGGTGGTGGAATTTTAATATACTCGCCTTAATCGAAAAGAAATTTATTTTTATTTTTATCTTTTAAGATGAACGATTACAAAGTGAATGCCTCTACAATCAATATATTATATTCTCAAGTAATAAGGACACATGCCAGAACATCACAAAGACGTAAATAAAATGTAAAACTTCCACTTTCACTTTCATGGCCGGTGTTAATAATAACTAACTGCTCTTTCGGGTTTGACCATCAAATATAACATGGTCATGATGATGATGATGATGATGATGAGTTGATGATTTCTTTATAGCGCCGTTTCGTGATGTAGTCACTCCAAGGGCGCTGGTGCAAACGATGCCAGAAATTTGCTTGTCTTCAGTGCATTCCGGAACTTTCCATGGTCCTCTAGCTCTCTCACATGATGTGGCAGGTGGTTCCAGGCCAGAGGGCCAGCAACTGAAAATGCACGCTCTCCAAATATTGTGTTAACTCTTCTTATAGGTTTTTCAATCCTTGATTTGGCTCCAGTTTCAGCCGAGCGCAGTGTAAGGCTTTTTTTGCCGAGGGTGACTGGTTTGATTAAATCAGCGAGATATTTGGGTGTTTTTCCAAATAAAGCTTTGTGGACCATCGTGCACACTTTGAACTCGATCAAACCCGAAAGAACAAAAAAACGATTTATTTATTATCACCAAGACTGTTCATCACATGACAATACATCACAGGTTTGATGTTTGTGATGTTTTGCCATGTGTCGTTCTGTCATGTGTCGTTCTGTCTTGTGTCGTTATGTCATGTGTTGTTTTGTCACCGTGCTGTTCTATTCTGTCACCAGATTCCAGTCATCTGCAATATCACTTCTTTGGTCAGTCATCCGTTTTTCTCACATAAATATTTCCTTCTACGAAAAGATAGAGTAGGCAGCATCTCTCATGCCTCATAACGTATCCAAGGTACACCAGCTTTCTCTTTTTGATGGTCATTTTCATTTTCATATTCATACATAAATACTCATACATGCAAATAATTTAAAAGTTATAAAATTCAAATAGCATTAGCCTCTTTACATCTTACAGCATTTCAATTCCAGTTTGATGAAATATTTTTGAGGTTAGGTGAATGATTTTTCTCATACAAGTATCGTGTTAGGTTTCCCCGATGTTGGCAATCGGGTTGACATGCGGGTAAGTGGCCCCTATCGGGCGATGCCAAGCAACGTAATAGAAATGAAAATTCATCAAAAACAACTACCTACGATTTCTAATTGATTCATTCGGGTTTGAAACATGCTTATTTAAGATGTAACGATACACCATAAAGTATTTTTTAGTTGTATCGTTGTATAAATATGTATTATAATCTGATATAGATAACAATACATCTAAACATATTATTTTAAAGTTATTTTTTGAATAAGTAAAAAACAAACATTTTGTATGGCTTAATATTATTTTCTGTGCATCATTATTTCGGTCGATAGCTCAGTTGGTAGAATGCTTCCATTTTATCCCAGAGGTTAAGAGGCTAAGGTTCGCTCCCCACAAGGGTGTCAGAATTTTTATTTGTATTTTCAGTGTTTATTTCAAGCCAAAATTTTAATAACGGTTAGGTTTGGTGAGCCTTCGCAAGTACCTAATGACAACCAGCCCTCTCAGGATCAGACGCAAGCAGAATCTCAACTCCCGGCCTAAGTGAAGTGGTTGGCGTAAGACAGAACACCTTACCTGTGAAATAAATTGTTAAATTTGTTAAAAAAAAAATTATTCCAGTTTACTGAAGAGCGGATATTACTTTATTATAAAAAAAACGTTGCAAGTACATAATGAGTACCTATCTGCTTTGCAGTTGGGATTTAAGCTAATTTTAGATCAATTTTACTTAGTCTAATGTCGGATCTTTGTTTTATGATTAATTAGGTACGGCGACAACTATTTGCCCTTACTGTGATTTCACCACTGGTATATCGTTGCACCTTATTGTATAAAATATGCTTACAAATAAAAAATAATTTTGCAAACTGAATCTAATTTTCATCTACCTCGGCGTAAAGTACTTAACATAATTAGGCATATTATTTTTTATTAGATTGGACTTTGTTCACGTTAGTGGCCTGCACGTTGCATTCATTAGGTCGACATGTGTTTCAATATAATTAAGTGTTCCGGATTGCGTAAATCTCTGCACAACCTGTCACAGAATGTGTAAATCTGTCACGTAATGTGTAAATCTGTGTACAATCTGTCACGTAATGTGTAAATCTGTGTACAATCTGTCACGTAATGTGTAAATCTGTGTACAATCTGTCACAGAATGTGTAAATCTGTGTACAATCTGTCACGTAATGTGTAAATCTGTGTACAATCTGTCACGTAATGTGTAAATCTGTGTACAATCTGGCACAGAATGTGTAAATCTGTGTACAATCTGTCACAGAATGTGTATATCTGTGTACAATCTGTCACGTAATGTGTAAATCTGTGTACAATCTGTCACGTAATGTGTAAATCTGTGTACAATCTGTCACGTAATGTGTACATCTGTGTACAATCTGTCACGTAATGTGTAAATCTGTGTACAATCTGTCACAGAATGTGTAAATCTGTGTACAATATGTCACAGAATGTGTAAATCTGTGTACAATCTGTCACAGAATGTGTATATCTGTGTACAATCTGTCACAGAATGTGTAAATCTCTACAATCCGTCACAGAATGTGTAAATCTCTTTACAATCTGTCACAGAGTATGTAATGCTCTGTAAAATTTGTCACAAAATGTGTAAATTGTCACAGAATGTGTAAATCTCTTTTCTTGTCATACCTATATAATATATTGTGTAAATATATGTAACTAGCAGTACCCGGCGTGTTTCACTACGCCATTTGGGCATGTGGTATCAATTTTTTTCTACAGATAAAAGAGGAAACAACAGGATCAAAAAAAAAAGTGTGCTAATCGGAATCAAGCTTCACACAATTTATCTCTAGGTTAATCTTCACGTTTTCTAAAAAAAAAAGTCTAGTACAACTGTTAAGCAGCAGAGCCAAGCATAGGGAAAATCGATTGCGGTGCTCCATTTATATTTAAGATAAAAAAAATCGGCTATGTAACGTCACTCATCTAATCTATTCTAAGTTGCATGGATATAATTGTTACATTTGGAATTCTCATTAAGTGCATGCCCACAAGCAGACACGTATAAGTTCACACTTGCACATTCTGCGTGTGAACCTACAACATAAAAACCCAAATCTCAAATGAACATACACCCTGCAACTCTTTGCTGACCTTCCCTGAAACAGGGGTGACATTGGCAGAGTGAACCATTTTCTATTTATAGTTGGTCAGATGCATATTGACCTATACAAGAAAAGAATATAAACAATAAATTAAATTTTATAATCATACAATTAAAGAACTAATCTATAAAATTCACTATACTCTTTGAGCAAAGTGAAGAAATAAATGTATTCCAAACAATCAGGAATATTTTTCAATGTAACCGCACTGTGAAACGTATGCAGTTGGGGAAAATGCTTCATACAATATGATGCACTTAAGTGTTTTTTCAACTATCTCCATAAAAGTGTTTAATTTATGTTGAATTTTTGACTCCCTGTCCTGTGTTTATCCCGGCCAAGTGAATTCACATTTTTTCCCCACATTTAAAATGTGCTCTATCCATTATTTCAATAAGTGAAAGTTTTAGGTAGTGCACACGGAACATTTTCTATTGACAACAAAATTGTAAGTCGCACGGCCGGGTTAGGTAAAAGGCAAACATTTTGTTTATCTTGGTTGCTTTGGACCATTGTCACATAGAAGAAAGACGTTTAACCACCGAGAAAAAAACGATCTTTAAATTTGTGGTGAGTATATAATTTTACAGAAATGCGTTTTTTGAAAAAACAACTATATTATGTATATTTTAATTAAAAGTATGTTTCAATAAAAGGTGTTAATAATAATAATATATTTCAATATGGTCTTCTAGTTGTGACCTACGAACTTTCGTTTATCGTATTTTTTATAAGTTTTATAAAAGCTTTCTTACATTTCTAAAATTCAACTTGGAATACTTGAATAACATTTTTTAATTTGGAACTTTTGTCTAGGCCAGGGGTCGGCAACCTTTTGAGTCAGAAGAGCCAAAAATTACAATTTACAAATTTCAAAGTTTTTCCTTGACTTATGGGTTGGTGTGAGGCTGACCACCCATACTGTAAAAAATGGTTCACTTTGCCAATGTCGCCCCTGTTTCAGGGAAGGTCGGCAAAAGTTGCAGGGCTTATGTTCATTTAAGATTGGGTTTTTATATTGTAGTTCCACATGCGGTATGTGTGAGCGCGAAATTATGCGTGTCTGCTTATGGGAATGCATTTGATGTGAATCTCAAATGATACATATCTTATTTTGGATTTGGATTTGTAAAGAGCCACAAATGTTTTTTTGCCAACAATAAATAGCGTCGATGGGGCGGGGGGAGGGTGGGGGGTGAAAAGCGAGTACAAGTAGCGGAGAGATCGTTAATCGATTCAGAACGATTTAGTTTTTTTCGATCAGAAGTATAATTCTGTGTTTTTTTTATATTTGCGTATGAAGCTAAAGAGCCGTAACTTCACACCCAAAGAGCCGCATGTGGCTGGTGAGCCGCAGGTTGCTTACCCCTAACCAAACCGATATCGATCCACCATATTTGTAAAAAGTCCGGTCTATAGCTTAGTTGGTAGAGTAACTGCATTCCATGCCGAGATCTCGAGTTAGAATCCCACTGAAGTTGTCAGAAATTATTTCTCGTTTCAGTGTTTATTTCTAACCCAAAATAAAATACCGGCAAGGCTTACTCAGCCTTCATAAGAAATGAGCGTCAAGCCACTCAGGAGCTGAATAACATCCATTTCAAGTTGGCGTAAAGTAAAAGTTACTGGGTTGTTCATTTTAGATTTGGATTTTAAATTATGAGTGGGTACACATGCAGCATTTGTAAGCGTGAACTTACATGTGTCTACTTGTGAGCATGCATTTTATATGAATCTTTAATGTTAATGTATATTTGCAACTAAGATTATGTATTGTAGTTGAATATAATGGTCTTCTTCTATTGGGTGGTTTCAAAATTTACCGACCTCGTTGCTGAAATATTGAGAATTGAGAACCATCGTTTATTTGATCACCATCAAACTTCACAGGATTCATTCTAAAAATATGTTACATGTTTCCTGAAAATTTTGTCAAAATCGGATGAGCGGTTTATGAGTATAGGAAACATACATACATACATACATATATACATACATACATACATACATACATACATACATACATACATACATACATACATACATACATACACACATCCTTCTTTATAGATATAGATAGATAGATTGCATTCCATGCCGAGATCTCGAGTTAGAATCCCACCGAAGTTGTCAGAAATTATTTCCCGTTTCAGTGTTTATTTTAAAACCAAAATAAAATACCGGCAAGGCTTACTCAGCCTTCATAAGAAATGAGTGTCAAGCCACTCAGGAGCTGAATAACATCCATTTCAAGTTGGCGTAAAGTAAAAGTTACTGGGTTGTTCATTTTAGATTTGGATTTTAAATTATGAGTGGGTACACATGCAGCATTTGTAAGCGTGAACTTACATGTGTCTACTTGTGAGCATGCATTTTATATGAATCTTTAATGTAAATGTATATTTGCAACTAAGATTATGTATTGTAGTTGAATATAATGGTCTTCTTCTATTGGGTGGTTTCAAAATTTACCGACCTCGTTGCTGAAATATCGAGAATTGAGAACCACTGTTTAGTTGATCACCATCAAACTTCACAGGATTCGTTCTAAGAATATGTTACATGTTTCCTGAAAATTTCGTCAAAATCGGATGAGCGGTTTATGAGTCTATAGGGGACATACATACATACATACATACATACATACATACATACATACATACATACATACATACATACATACATACATACATACATACATACATACACACATCCTTCTTTATAGATATAGATACCGTACCCGATTTTGTAAACCTGTGCAAAACTATTGTCACTTGTCACGGATTACGTACAACTCTGCGCAAGTTGTCACAGACTGTGTAAATCTCCGCACATATTGTCCCAAACTGCAAAAATTGCCTCAGACTATGTAAATGTCTGCACAAATTGTTCCATACTATGTAAATCTCTGCACAAGTAGTTCCAGACTGTAAATTTTTGCACAATTTGTTTCAGACTGTGTAAATCTCTTCACAATTGACCCATATTATGTGCAACAGTTCAAACAGGTTGTCCCTTGATTAGCTGTGACCCTATTTCGTAAATGTTTACGCAAGCTGTCTCCGGGTAAAACTCTGTATGTAGATTTATGAACAAAATGCCCCTATAGCGTGGATATTTTTGCGAAAAGTTTTTACTTATTTTGTGCAAATCTATGTGATGATGTAAACATACCTTTTATCGTGTAAATCTCTGCACAAAATCTCGCGGATTGTGTGCAAGCTGTCCCCAATTATGTGAATTTCTGCACAAACTGTCTCCAGATCGTGTAAATCAGTGTGATTGTGTAAAACTGTGTGATTTTGTGGAATTTTCCTTGCGCCGACGAGGCCGTCTCAAATGAGTTATGAATTGTATTACTTACAGAAATCACTGAATAACATGGAAATGCTCCATATTCGCGACCTCCAGCATAAATCAGAGCTGCCACGTTTTGCGCATCTTATTGTGCAAGGGATGCCATGTGTCCTTACGTTTTACCTAAAATAATCTTAGATCTACTGTGTTTAGATTTATATATCTTTTATCCGTTCTTTTGTACTTATACCTATCGATGGAACATATATCGGCAGGAAAAAGCGGACTGCAAAGACAGGGCTTTTAGTTCGGTTGGCCCATTCTGCTATGAGAGTCTGACTTTGGAGCTAAGAACAGATACCAATTTTGGCATTTCAGGAGGCTTCTTCTGACTCGCCCTTGAAGAAAGGCTCCATTAGGGTGGCTAGTGCCACTAAACGGCGCTATATAGAATTGACCAATTATTATGATTTATGTTATTTTTACACTAACTTACCTCACTATTGGGTTCCTTTCGACAGTCACGCATACACCGTTGATGCAAAAAGGACCAAAAAACAATCTGACTACAAATAACATTTTAAACCTATCTTTACCTTTATTGACATCTCTTGAAGTGTTCAGGGTGAGAAGTATCGACATATCTACTGAATACTGATCATGTAAGTTGATAGACAGCTATCAAACATGGCAGCGCGTAAACAGCTGATTTTACAGATTGCCCGATCAGCTGTATCAACATCAACTGCACGCGAGGCCATGTTTTGTAGCTTGCTATCTTCCAATCACTGCTTTCTCCTAATCGTTGCAAGATCTTTCACTATCTCGTAAGATTTAGTCGGCATCAAGATCAAGACGGTAATTTCGACTAGCGTGTTTGAAATACAAACAACGCTGGTTTGATTCCCGTCGGGCCCCTTGACTATAACTTTAACCCTATTTCAACATGTATTATTAGGTAGTTATTTATTAATAATTCAGCAACATTAATACAAATATAAATGATTAATTAATAGTACCTAATTTCTTTTGGTGAGGCAAAAATATATGGGTTAATTGCATTCCTCTTCTTAAATTTATTCTAAAGAAATAAAATTTAATATTGATGTAATGATTGCCCGTCTTTAATAGAAGCGACAAAAAACTTGCAGTGCTATTTACAGAAAATTTCATCCATGGCTGATCTACAGATTATCGTTGTTTTGTATCGAAAATCCACTGTAGGCTGCGGATGCGCCATGGCTTTGCTGTTTGAGAATAACACCTTTAGAATCTTACTCATGCGAGTTTCTAACGAACCACTTGTAAATTTCTTGGCTCATTCTTTCATACAGTTGTTGTTTTAAAAGAGATTTCAAGAAAACACATAATTATATTAGCGGTAGGTACTTAGTACTTACTCTTATATATAAAAATGTGCAAAAAAGCCAACTCTCCGTTGACGTTTTCTTTTGCTGAGAACTTACATAATTGTGAGTGAAAATTTACGAGAAACCAACAGGGAAAACATTTTGAATTTCTCTAATGATTCCCAAAAATTATGATGTGTGGTTATGCCAAAAAAAGCATGATGACACTTTTCAAAATTTCCGACATAAAAAGTCAACTTAATTTTTGTAATTTCAGATCAGATCCTTTTTCTGTCCAGCCGGATGAACTTTTTTTTACCCAGCACAAAGGTTTTTTGAACAATTAAATAAAAATTTAAAATTCTGTTTACTATTAGAACTAGACACCTTTCGATAGCAAGTCTGAAGTTCAGTAGATTACGACCAGTTTTTAAATTTAATTTTCTTTTTCAGTGTTGTAAAACGCAACGAAACTACGTATATAGTGTAACTTCTTGCCGCGTTATCCCCGGACGGTTTCGCATGTCGCACGCTTAATCATAAAGAGCAATAACTCAAAAATAGGGAAAAATCGAGATTTTGTAATAAAACGCAATAACAATGCGAGAAGAATAGGTAGAATGCGATAGCCGTTCAATTTGGACGAATATGACCGAGATAAATCATCGGTCGCATTTTTCATCCCATTTAAGTTGTACTGGTTGTCTGAACTTCAAACGGGATTTCACAACATTCTTATTTTTTGGGTTATTGCTCGTTATGATTAAGCGTGCGATGTGGCGAGTGGACCCTATTTATGTTGATAGGAAATGGGACCGCCTGTACGCCAACCACTTCAGTTGAAGGGGAGGGGGTACTAGACTCATTTCTTGTGGAATATGAGTAAACCTTGCCGGTATTTTATTTTTGAGGTTTGAAATAAACACCGAAACGGGAAATCTTTTCCGACACCCACGGTGGGGTTTGAACCCGAGTTCACGGCATTGAATGCAAGCACTCGACCACTGAGCTATCGACCGGACTATCCGTTGTTTTCAGATTGTTACTTTAATTTGCACCTTTTCTTTCGTATGCCATTTAATATTGTTTTGGTTTTTACTATTTATGTTTTCAAAATTTCACGCGACATTATTTTAATCTTGTATAGGTACTTTTAATTTAGTGTCTTAGCAGATAAAAAGAAACTATAAAAGAGCTTTGAGTGCCGTGAGAAATTTGGCACGTCTTCTATATCCCAAGCATAACACACAGCGTATACTTTCCTCATTCGCGTAAACAGAAAAATGTATGGAAAATGAAACAGCTCCTCCAAAGAGAGATTTAGTTTTCATACATTTTTTTTCTATCTACGTGATGAAGGGGAGTTTGTCTATTGGAAAATTGAAAACACACCGAGACAGTAAAGTGCGCTGCTTTGGTACGTTGACCGGGATTTTTGCAAATGACTTAGCGTAGGTCAGTGCTGGTGAACAGGCAAGGAGAAAGGTCGCGCGTGGGTGGGACGATGTGTGCGGTAAAAATAACACATCATTATGATAGCGCCGATACTCAGTGGCGGATACAGATAGGAGTAAATATCATAATAACTGGCAGTTAGGGGAAACGAATGCTCTGCGATACGCTCATCTGCCACAAAAATAAAAATTAAGGAGAAAAATGTGATGTCAGTTTTCCGGGCTTGATGCAGCAGGAAGAGTCATAATTTCAATGTGAAATTATAAAAAGAGACACTAAAGCGATACGACCAGGCCCGGATTAACCCCTCGGGGGCCCTGGTGCGAAAAACAGCTCGGGGCTCCCATACCCCCGCTCCTTAAAATTCCCCCACCCACACCCTATTAAAACATTCCCTCTCTCCCCTTTTTTGCTTGAATTTTCGGGGGTCGATTCAGGTTGTTTGGGGCCCCGAAGGATTCCCATGAAAAACTTTTATTTCCTAACTATTGGTGTCTTTATTTTACAAAATGTAGCTTTTTGAGTCAAAAGTGATGAAAATTATCCCGTAAACAATTTTCAAGATTATAATAATTCTTTGGGGGCCCCTTGAGTGCGGAGGCCCTGTTTCTGTTGCATCACTCGATCCGCCCTTAATCTGGGCCTGGACACGACCTTTGTCTTGTAGAGTTTGGTGTCTACCTTGACAACCTCTGCCTCAACAAATGCCAGAACTATGCTGAATTTTTTCTTATAATTGAAATATTCAGTTTAATTATGAGATGAGTTTTTAATACCTATATGCTTTCCATCCCGAATTCTTTGCCGAATTTTTAGTTTCCTTTATTTTCTCTCTTTTTGTTTTTTTTATTTTTTATAATTAAACTAAAATAAACCAAATGCGACAAGAAGGTCTCTTGCATGCCATAATGGAGGGGATGACCGAGGGGACCAACTCTAGGGGACGCCCACGCCAAAAGTACCTGGAGGACCTGCTGGTGGACGTGCGCTGCTCAACATATCGCTCCCCCAGTTCTTGTTTATCGTAAACGCCAATCTTGTCAAATATGACTTTTTCATGTAGTTGTCTTAAGAATCAAATTCTACACAATCTGAGCTACGAAAAACCGTAAAACTCGATAATGTGAGAGTTATTTTAAATATTTTTTAAATAAATTTCTTGTTTTCATTAGACACATTGGTCCAGTACACATGCAAACATTGCTCATGTCAAATTTTCTCAATGGCGTACACGATAAACAAGAACTAAGGCAGCGATATGCAGACCTAAAAAGAGCCGCACAAGACAGGGAGGAATGAAGAACAAGAATAAAAGATATTGCTGCAAACCAATCCTATACGATTGAAACAGAAGATTAAGAAACCAAATGGCTGACAGCAGCTAGACTTCCGTCATGCTTGCATCTTCAAAGCACACTGACACACACGCAAACGTGTGGATATCGCTGTTTGAATCACTTAATTTATCCAAGCTTTTGTATAGGATTATGGTTTCTGCCAAGTGGCAAGCGTGTGGTTCCGGCATTATAATGTCATTAGTTTTTGAGAAAATATGGAAAAGCTGTTTCAAGAAATTTAATTTATCAAGTAGTTAATTTTTCAAGTAGTTAATTTTAGATTTTCCAGAAATACTCTTCATCAACGGGGTGTTTGTTCATGAAAATAAAGTGCATCTTTGCTGCAGGATGCGCCATTCTGAAAAGAGATTTCTTTTTTTTACGTTACTTTCATAAATAAGGTCTAAAACAGGCCAACCGTTCGCAGCAAGGCCAGCCTGCTAGATTACGCAATAGGGAAGTATCACATATTTTTTTCATTGTTTTCCATTTGAAGTTGAATGCAAGTAAGACGAAAGTATTGATTTTTGAAAGAGATGATGAAAGTATGAATTATGAATTTAAAATTAATGGAATGAATGTTGATGTCGTAAATGAGTTTGTATACCTGGGAAGTAAGTTTGAAAAAGATGGAAGGATGACCGGTGAATTTGAAAGAAGAATAATGAAAGGCAGGTGCGTACTGGGTGCTACCGCTAGCATCGCCAGGAACCAGAATCTCTCAAAAAATGTTAGATTGGCGGTGCACGGTGGTATACTAGTGCCAACCTTGATGTATGGAAGTGAAGCCTGGACGGTGAGTGAAAGGGAAATTAGTAAAGTCCATACAGTAGAAATGGACTATCTAAGAAGTATGATTGGGAAAAAACGAAGTGACAGAGTGAGGAATGATTTTGTAAGAGAAGAATGTGGTGTAAGGGAAAGTGTGAAAGTGAAGATTAAAAGAAGTATGTTAAGATGGTTCGGGCATATGGAGAGAATGAGTGATGAAAGATTGACGAAGAAAGTATATGTTGCTAAAATAGATGGATGTCGTGGTAGAGGAAGACCGAGAAAAGTATGGATGGATCAAATTTCTGAAATAGCGAATGAATGGGATATCCAGAGTCATAATAAAAGGAGGACTTGCATGAAAAAGGTTATGACTCTGGATGAAATGAAAGAAGTGTGCAAGGACAGGAAGAAGTGGCGGCTAATCTGCAATGGTGATTTTTAATGTTGGTGTATTCATTTGCTACATTTTTTGCATAGGAAATTTCTGACTTTTTTTGTATAGATTTCTTTGTAAGGTTTTGTTCTTTTATATATTTAAATGTAATTTTTTATTCATATTCCTTGACTTATAGGTTGGTATGAGGCTGACCACCCATACTGTAAAAAATGGTTCACTTTGCCAATGTTACCCCTGTTTCAGGGAAGGTCGGCAAAAGTTGTGGGGCTTATGTTCATTTGAGGTTTGGATTTTATTTGTAAGTACACATTCAGCATTTGTAAGCGCGAACTACACTTGTTGGTTTGTGGGCTTACATCTGAGAGCTTTAAATGAATATATCCTTGCAACTTAGATTATAGATTATATTATAGTTTAAAATGGTAGAATACATTTTTAAAAATACATCTGCGTTTTCCAAAAAAAAATATCTTGCTTAGTTTTTAAACTAAAGCTCTTTAAAATTAGCCTATTCTCGATTTTCGGAAAAAAGGTCATTTTGTTTATTTAGGCAGATATGACGCCGATGCATTTTCGGAGTGTAGGTATCGACGGGCCCAGTGGCGAATCTTGACGTCATTTTGACGTCAAGATTTGCGAAGTCGAACGCGCTGCGTTTTGGCGCGACTAAAATTCTCCGCATTTTATTTTTTTAAATTATCAATGATATTTTTATTTTTACTACACAAAAAATATATGGTTGTGATCCTTGAAATGTACTCTACAGAACCATATTATTTTCAACCGTTTTCCCTACCACTGCAACTTCCCTATTAGAGGTCGAAACTTTTTTCTCGGTGAGCAAACGGCAGTCTTTTACCAAAGACCGGTCACTTAAGTTTCATCCAGCTCTTTAGAAAATGGGTCTTGCTTGACAATTGGCGCTTTCTACAGCGACGACTAAGCTCGCAGAGGGCTCTTGTGGTGTGATTCACACAAAAACAGCGCTCACCAAATAAATCATAATATTATCATTATTATTAAAATAATTCTTTTTTTGGTTTTTTATAAGCACATGGAAAGTTCAATGCTTTTTACGTAAAACCATCATTTCGATAAAGGAAGAGTTTTACATACCTACCTACCGACGTATTTTGGGTTCCTATTATATAAAGTCACGTGGACTAGCACGTGTTTCTCTTGAGCGAGTAGAACAGTCCGTACCATACAATACATAATAAATATTACTGTTTTGCGCTTATCTAAGTTTTTATTTACATAAGAATTGAAGTAGGTATGTGAAGGAATTTACTAGACCCGCATCCGATGTTTAATGTAATTTAAGTAGGTATTTATAAACCAATTATCTCACTTGGGAAGAAATCAACATTTAAGAATCATATTTAATGTATGCTCACAAGCAGACACGCGTAAGTTCGCGCTAGAGAAAGTGCTGGTTTGTCTTATCTCCAATGGAGGTAATTTCGCGTGGGCCAGTGTGTTTTATGAATGCTGGAAATTGATTTTGAAAATTTTTAAAACAACTCTAACATCGTGTTTTCCGTTTTTTTCTTAGCTCAGATTATGTAGAAGACAATTTCATTTAAAGGTCATTATTGAATCAAATGGTAGATAAGCTAAACAAGCACTGAGAGGACGAATGTTTAGGTACTTACAAAATATGAAATCAAATTCACCAAGTGAATCTCTTTTTAGTGGATTGGGCGGTTAGCTGTATACCAACCTATTGCTATTGACTATTGGCTTACAATGATCCCATATAAAAATAGTTGGTAAATAAAAGATTTTATTACCTAATATTTAAAAATAATCAAGTGCTTACATCTGTCATATGTATGTAGGTACAAATGTACCTATTAATGTTTCTTGGACTTCCATTTTAATTTTAGCAAAAAATCAGCTTGAAAACAAGTTTTTTTTTATTGTCCTCTCAAGAAAAACAAATCTAAAGATTGAGATGTTTTTGCACATTGGACGCCAAATATCAATAGAATATTTTTTGCGTGTGTTGCTAGATAGATATATTATAATGGGCACACCTGGTCAATAACATTTTTACTTGAATAACAATTTTATTTCTACAGCGATATTAGTGGCATCTGTGAATCTTAACGGGTAGCAAAAATATTTGTAGCTAGAAAAAATGGTTTGTGTCTTGGATAAAATAGATTCCTTCTTTTCCTAAAGCTTTATTTAACGAAAAACAGATGGCAGTAACATAACATTTGTTGAATAAATTTTTGTTTTCTATTTTTTTTTATCTAAATAGCATGATGTATTTTATAAATTGATGCAGAATGAACACGCTCCCCCAGTTCTTGTTCAACGTATACGCCAATCTGGTCAAATATGACTTTTTCATGCAGTTGTCTTATGAATCAAATTCTACACAATCTGAGCTAAGAAAAACCGTAAAACTCGATAATGTGAGAGCTCTTTTAAATATTTTTGAAATCAATTTCTTGTTTTCATAAGACACATTGGTCCAGTACACATGCAAACATTGATCATGTAAAATTTTCTCAATGGCGTATAGTGTATACGATAAACAAGAACTAAGGCAGCGAACAGTTTTGAAAGATTTCATTATCTTGGCATTGCTTTTTACTGAAGGATTGCGTACACACGCAACACTTATTTAGCGTAAGGCTGGGTAAACTTTTGCGAGGGTGTTTGAATCAAACCTATGAAGACTAAAGAATCGTTATTTTTTATTTATACATATTTGAAGTTAATCTTTAGGAGAATAATACCAACGAATGAATTTGTTTACTTGCATGGAAAGTGTGCATTAGTTGTTAGTATCTACCTATAGGTAGGCAAAATTAAACCAAGTTTTTACAGCATGGGGGGTCAGCGTCATACCAACCTTTTGGTCAAGGCAAGTAAGGTAAATATTTTTAGTGCGCATAATTCATTTCAAGGGTTTAAATTTCAATATATGTAGGTACCTGCCAAATGCGAGCATCTTATATAGTCAAATGTGCCTGTTAGGTTAGCAACATAATACATGTGTTAAACAATGCATTTATCATTTAAATTTATGATTCAGGTTGGGACACTGCTGGAACTCAAATTACTTTCTCATGTGTTTGTTTGATGGCAAAGAAAAAAATATGTTTTATGAAATGTAGTATATTTTGCCTTTATCCAGTGCACGCGCCTGTAGTATACATATATTACTGAATTTTATGCTGTAAAAATCGGTTCACTTTTGCCAATGCCACCCCGGTTCAGGGAACGGCGGCTGGAGTTGCAAGGTTATGTCCATGTGAGGTTTTCTTTATTTGTATGCACATATGCAGAATGTGTAGGCGCGAACCTACATGTGCCTGTCTGTAGGCATGCATTTCATATGAGCCTTAAATGTTAACATATCTTTGCAGCTTAGATTATAGATAGATTATAATTATCTCTTATATGAAGACTACAGGTGAAAAACAAGGAATGCCAGCAAAAATAAGAAAATAATCTACAAAAGTGGTATCTGTGTGTACCTAAAGCTCTGCAATATTTGTACCTAATGCAACAACAGTCGCTATCACAGTTCATGACGGTATTCCCGGTTCTTTGTGACAAGCAAAACCATGACAAATACAGACTTTCAAATTTACAATTATGATTTATTAAAAATGTTCTCCAACTGAAATTCCTTGTTCTTCCTCTGTAGTCTTCATATGCAGCTTAGATTAAGGAAAGCTGTTGCCATATAAACGTACTACGGTTTATTGTGTCTGTGTTGTGTAACCAAGATGGCGGCGCCCGTGCCCCCTCGCCTTGGTTGTCCAACACCATTAATTATAGCGCTGCACCCTGCTGGGACAACGGGGGGCCTGAAGGGGGCCACGGGGGGCCAGGGAGGGCCAAGCGGCGCCCAACTCGGGGCCGCAACTAAGCGGACATCTAATACGCACTAACTTTGGGGACCGTGCTTTCCGGATTGAGGGACTGATAGCGTGGAACACACTGCAACCCGTACCCCTAGTATAAAACATTGCGTAAATCGAAAATGTCTGGAAATAACGATGGCACTCCTAGAGAGTGATTTAATTTTCATTATTTTTTCGATAAACACAATCTTGCTGAGTTTACGCATTTTTTTTTATACTAGGGGCACTGGAGTTTAGTCAACGACGTTACCATGTTGAAAGCACCGGTTCCCATAGATCATCGAAGTTAAGCAACATTGGGCGCGTACAGTACTTGGATGGGTAACCGCTCAGGTACACCGCGTGTCGTTGGCATCTTGGACCGGTCCTAGTCCGTAGTGGCAACACTTCAGACTCGTAAATGGAAGGTTGTGGATTCGGATCCCGGCGGAGCACAAAAATATACCATATATTTCCTTGACTTATAGGTTGTTATGCGGCTGACCACCCATACTGTAAAAAATTGGTTCACTTTGCCAATGTCACCCCTGTTTCAGGGAAGGACGGCAAGAGTTGCAAGGCTTATGTTCATTTGAGATTGGGTTTTTATATTGTAGGTCCACATGCGGCATGTGTTAGCGCGAAATTATACATGTCTGCTTGTGGGAATGCATTTAATATAAATCTTAAATGATATATATTTGCAGCTTAGATTAGATTAGATTAGAATGTGCGCTTCGCTGGGTTGAAAAATTCATAAACCTTTACCAAAGACCGGTCACTGAAAGGTCCATCCAACCTTACAACAAATGGGTCTTGCTTGAGAATTGGCGCTTTCTACAGCGACGACCAAGTTCGCAGAGGGCTCTTGAGGTGTGATACACACAAAAACAGCGCTCACCAAATAAATCATCCTAATATTATTATTATTATTATTGGAGTGAGGAATTCACAATTTGTTAATATCCTTGAGGTAGCACTGAAAGTGCTCCCTAAAGAACCACCTTTATAAAATATCTCGCTCATGATGCAGGGAGCTCTTGAGGTGTGGCACCCACAAAAACGTCACCAGTAGGTACCGACATATGCACGACTAATTTTATTCATACTTGAACTGATGTTTCAGGGAAGGGTGGTAAGAGTTGCAGGGTGTATGCTCATGTGAGATTTGGGTTTTTATTTTGTTTGTACACACGCAGCATATGTTAACGCGAACTTACTTAATTCTATCGAGTTAGATTATAACTAATAGCCGTGTTATTGTGAAATTGCCCGCTCGATAGCTCAGTTAGTAGAGTGCCTGCATTCCATGCCGAGACCTCGGGTTTGAATCCCAACGAGGGTGTCAGAAATGATTTCCCGTTTTTAATGTTTATATCATAATATCCGAAATAAAATACCAGCAAGGTTTACTCAGCCTTCAAAAGAAATGGGTACCAGCTTTCTCATGAGCTGGGAACCCCCCACTTCTACTGAAGTGGTTGGTGCGAGGTCGACCTCCTTACCGTGAAATTCTTCGAGGATAACGCGGCAAGAAGTTACACTATACGTGTAGCTTAGGTGCGTTGTGTGCATCATTGGTTCAATGATTAAATTTTACAGTTTAACAGATTGTACCCTTAGTACGAGTTGCAAAACTTGAGTAAAGTAAAGAAGTTTACGGAAAGTATAAAAGAGTGATTTCTCCTAAAATCTGCTGTTTTTGT
This sequence comes from Agapetus fuscipes, assembly GCA_951799405.1. Classification (NCBI taxonomy): domain Eukaryota; kingdom Metazoa; phylum Arthropoda; class Insecta; order Trichoptera; family Glossosomatidae; genus Agapetus; species Agapetus fuscipes. Next base: position 6,265,689 of record OX637355.1, on the reverse strand, counting down.
TTCTTACGCTTTATGGTCTTAGCAAAAGAGTTACAGTGATGAAGAAAGAAACAAAAACGGCGGATTTTGGGGAAAACCACTCTTTAATACTTTCCGTAACTTTACTCTACTCAAGTTTTGCAACTCGTACTCAGGGTACTGACCCCCATGGTTTGGTAGCCCCTGCTTTGATATGAAATACAAAAATATGTAAGTATATATAAGTGTATACAATATGTCTACCCTCGTTCTTACTAATGTGTATACCAAGTACATAATACAGGCATGTGATAAATGAAAAAATATTAAAACGTTGCTATATCAACGGTATATGGCTATTTATCATTGTAAGTAAGTACATAGCTTTACGTTAGTAGATACTATAAGGCTTTGTGTTAAGGTATACGGGTATTCCTTTGAGATTAAAGAATGTTCCAGATTATAGAGAAAGAACTTCGACTTTGTAGTCAGTTTCAAAATATTTTTATAATGTTTGAAAACATAGCTCCAGGTGAGTCTTGAACGTTATTATCAACACATGATAACACTGTCCATCTATCGATTTCTACTCTAGTTCCACACCCCTAAAATCTGCTACCATTCCATCCAGCCACCTTGCCCTGGGTCTTCCCACTGCCCTGCGTCCTTCAGGGTCTGTCATCACAACTAAACTCTCCTTGCTGTGAGAGTTCATCCGTTGCTAGTGTCCCAGCATGAAACAAAAATTAAACAAACGTAAAAGGGAAATGAATAAGCTACCTACCTGTGTACGGTGGAAATGACGCATTTGAGAAGTATGACAGGAAAAACTCCAGATAGAAGCAAGAATGAATGGGTAACAAAGAGTTGTAAGCTGAAAGAGGATGTAAAAGTAGAGGTACGAAAGAATGTGTTGAGGTGGCTTTGACATGTGGAAAGAATTAAAAAATTAAAATTAAATTAGGCTGATTTATTTGGTGAGCGCTGTTTTTGTGTGTATCACACCTCAAGAGCCCTCTACGAGCTTGGTCGTCGCTGTAGAAAGCGCCAATTCTCAAGCAAGACCCAGTTGTTGTAACGCTGGATGGACCTTTTGATGACCGGTCTTTGGTAAAGGTTTATGAATTTTTCAACCCAGCGAAGAGCAAATTTGAAAATATAAATGGTATATTTTTTGTGCTCCGCCGGGATTCGAACCCACGAACTTCCAGTTACGAGTCCGAAGTGTTACCACCTGAACTACGGACCGGTCGCAAGGATGATGAACGACTGGCAAAGCGTGTGTAAATAGAAAGGGGAAATCGAGGAAAGTATTGCTTGAAAAGAAAACCAGGACTACGACCAAAAAGATTAGATATTTTCGTTTATTTTTTTGATTTTCTCCTATTATATGAATAACGTCTTTTTACGCAAAGGTTTTATTTTTTTTTTCGGTGTAAAGATAATTTTAGACGGTTCACTTTTAAATGGTTCATTCGACGAAATTCGAACGTAAATTGGACCGTCTGATATCACGTGAAGTATTGAATAAAAAGCTCTGTCGTATTCATTACAAAAGGTTTTATTCATTGGCATTTCCACCCCTCGTACATCCGACAATAGTACCTAATTTATACATGCTATATGACAGACAATTTACAGAAGTACATAGCACTATATTGGCTGGAGTATATAACACTAGAACCCTTATTATGTACAAAGTTACACAATATGTGTATAGATATATGGGAAATAAACACAGATAGGGGCTAATAAAAAGAATAGGGGTTGGGAGTATGGAAACGGAGGGTAAACTGAACTTATATGTACGTTACATTGAACTGTTTTTTTAGGCTGTTTTGATTTGAAATATTTATTTTTGCTTCAAGTGTGAAATTAGAGGAGAAAGAGACAATAATGGTTTGATCATATGAGCGAAATACCTGAAGAATGGGAATTGCAGAGTGAGTATCCGAAATTGCGAATGAATGGAATATCCAGAGTCATAATAAAAGAAGAGCCTGTATGAAGAAAATTATGACTCTGGCGGAAATGAAAGAAGTATGTAAGGACAGAAAGAAATGGCGGTTGATCTGTAATGTTGGCGGCTAGGGTTTATTAAATTGGAATTTGTTTTTATTTGTAAATGGATATTTTGTATTTGGATATTATTATTTAGTGATGTATATAATGTAATTTTTCGTGTGTGTGTGTTCCTTGACTTATAGGTTGGTATGCGGCTGACCACCCATGCTGTAAAAATGTTTCACTTTGCCAATGTCACCCCTGTCTCAGGGAAGGACGGCAAGAGTTGCAGGGTGTATGTCCATTTGAGATTTGGTTTTTATGTTGTAGGTTCACATGAGGCATGTGCAAGCGCGAACTTGTACGTGTCTGGTTGTGAGAATGCATGTAATGTGAATCTCCAATGTAACATATCTTTGCAACTTAGATTAGATTAGATTAGTATAAAAGGAGAAAATGTATGAAAGAAGTGATGGATTTTAATATGGGATTGAAAGTGGTATACCAGGATGGAAATAAGTGGTGACAACTATGCAGAAGCTTTGGCTATCTAGAGTTGTATAAGAGTTGTATCTACTAGAGTAGATACAACTTTTATTTGAAGATTTACCGTCGAACGAAATGTTATCAAAATCGGAGAATGGCCTTGGTTTTTCTTTTGAATATGATCCAGTTTCTTGATTCATAGAACATCATTAGTAGACACGTGTTAGGTTAAGGTTGGAATTACGGTCGTTTGACATATTTACAATAATAATAACTACACAGTTAAAATTTGTTAATCGGATATTAGACGAACCGTTATAAGAGAACTTACATTATTCTCGACGCTTCGTTAGCGACGTAGCTAACGTCTTCAGGAGAAACTCTCTCTGCATGACGATTGAGGATGAATTCATTTTTTCTAACAACATTTTTATAATACTTGTCAACGTTTTCCTAGTTTTCTACGAGTATAACACCTGACACGTCGAGAATAATGTAAGTTCTCTTGTAGCGGTTCGTCTAATACCCGATTAATAAATTTTAACGGTGTAGTTATAATTATTGCTAATATCATTAGTACCTACTCTTTTTACGCGTTTGATCGAGGAGGTACGATAGACTAGAAATTTCAAGTCATGAAGCCGTTTTCTGGCCTTATTCTTCAAAGTATTGAGGACCCTCAGCCCTCCGTCCATTCGATAAAGAGAGCACTGGTATATTATGGTGTGCTTAGAGGTCTACTGATCTGACGGCATTCGCATTCAATGAGTATTTTAGTTTCTGATTAGTGTTTGTTGTTGTTGTTGCAGGACATGGACCTGATCGAGGTGCTTTGGAAGCAGGATGTGGACATGGGATTCTGCCTGGACGCTCCAAACATGGTAAGTCGCCAGCTAATCCATATTTACTCAAAAACTATTGACATTATAAAAAAAATGGCCCGTTGCTGTACTAAACAATGTATAGTTCTGTAATTAAAAAAAAAAAAACCAAAAAAGGTATAGCACACACCAAAAAGTAGCTAAAAATGTGAAAAACAAGTGTTTTTTAAATATTTTTTGGTGTTGACAATTTTTAAGTTACATATTTTGTTTAACCTTTATAATTAAGATAAAAAATTAATAAACATGCTTGATTTTTTTCATTACTGTAACTCTTTTGCTAAGACCATAAAGTGTAAGAAACAAAAACGGCAGATTTAGGGTATAAAGTGCTCTTAAAGTGGGGAAATAAAATGTATCGTCACTTGGCCGGGCAAAGAAGCAGGAGAGACAGTCAGAACTTTGAGATACTATTATGAGGAAGGGCAGATCAAAGTGGATACACATCTGCAGAGGTACTGCCGACCCTAACGGAATGGCGGCTGGATACAAGAACAAAAACCTGTCTGAAAGCAGGCAATATATTTACAATTTAATTTACAGAAATTTGGTCCATCCATACCTTTCTCAGTCTGCCTCTACCACGACATCCATCTGTTCTTGCAACGTATTCTTTCTTCGTCAGTCTTTCATCATTCATTCTCTCCATATGTCTTAAAGCAGGCAAAGACTAATTTATAAATTTACTCTTGATATGTTTTAACGTGTTGTTGTTGTGTCAGGTGGAATCCTTGAAGTCGGGCGGAGACGCCGCCGGAGACCAGGATGCCGCTGAGGGAGCTGCCCTCAGTGAAGGAGCAGCCTTGGCGCTGGCTGCGGACCACGAGATCGGGAGGATCAAGGACGAGCTGGAGAAGACGTGCGAAACTAAAAAACCAACGGTGAGCGATACAACTCGTCTACAACTTAAAAATGTAGAACAATGTAATTTAGATCTGCATACAGTGGCATCAACATTACATCGAGGTGAAAGAGACCAATATCAGACGTGGGCGAAACGTACGGAAGCTCCAGAAGCGCTATTCTGCGAATCGTGTCAAAAAATAACGTGTACTGTGATATTTTATCTACGGAGTTCTTTCGCAAGCGCTAGCAAGCTCCGACTTGGATTGATATCCAAAGTGTAAGGAATTTAGCAGAATCGTGCTTCAGCTACGATGGACCACGGTAACAGATCCCAGAAAACAACCTTCCACTGACAAAAGTGTAACCTTTATTTTTCATTTCCTCTGGATGCCCACTCTTCTTTCAAAGATTGTTTTCATGTGCCCTGTCAGATCCCATCGACTTACAAGCCTCTTTGTGTCGTACCTACTGTTCGCAATAGCTCCTTGTCCATTCCTGAATGTGCCTTCGAAAACGAGGCTATCTTGGAAAGAGTTTCCTATCACGGACAATTTATTATTTTAGGAAGTCAAAATAATATAACAGAAGGAACAAGATGATGCATGCCTCGAGAAGCGGTGATGATAATATTTATTTTACTTTACGTGTCCAGAACCACCTATGCTCAGTACCTATCTCCAGTGACTAGCGACAGCCACAGCATTCCCATTTCCTTGAAGCAGGTCTGTTAGTGTGCATTTTTCACCAATTAAGGGGCACACTGACATATGTGCCGAGTCCTGGATATCCCCGCAGTCGCACAGAGTGTCCTGTCCACGGTCCAGCAGGTCCCACCTCTGAAGGTTTGTCCTGCACCTTGTCACCCCAGTCCTGAGTGTGTTGAGGGCTCTCTGGGTATTGTATGGTAGCTGGTTGCCAGGTGGGAGAGTCTCGGCCGGTGATGATGATGAGTTGGAGATTGCTTTTTCTGAAATGAATCGTTGTTAATGTTGGTGTTTTATTTTTCCCGGTATTCCTCTCGGCCGCCATCTTGTGTGCTGCCGCCATTTTGTCAGGACGCGCTGCCAGACGACCCATGGGCCGGACTCTCCTACACCATCGATACCGAGACTGGTAAGTGTTTTACATTTTCAAAAAAAAAAAAAAAAATATCATTGAGTAGCCCTAATGTTTGAATTCTAAATTATATTGCTACATATCGAAAGGACTCATTTGTCTCCTTCTTATAGTGTCATTTATAATTTTATGATTTACAGGTTCAATTTAAGTAAAACTTCAGTTATTTATTTTGCACAATTCATTTTAAGATACGGTTCACATACATAGAATGGATTTCGTACTGTATTGCTCTACAGCTCAGACACAAGTCTTGCGCTACAGACAGCTTTGGCATTTTTATAGCAGGCATAAGGATGGTTCTTGAAACTTTGGGAGCATGAACATGCGAGGTTTGCCAGAAGTTTCTATTTAGAATATTCGAGCAGATACTCACACAATATAGAACGAATTCAAGTACAATTTAAAATAAAATATCACTCTTGATAATGACCTGAGTATTGAAGGTCGAAAGTGCTTGAGGTAGAAAATATTATTGTGAAAATAAAACTACGTTTTAGAAAAAAAAAAAAATATTTGAAATAAAATGAATTTTCACTGTGTGAATACACAAACCCTACAAAATCAAGTACAATTATTTAAGCACCTACGTCTTGAGACATATACACACTCACACAGACACGCAATCACGCATTCGTAACAATATCAAGGCTTAGAGATCGTCATGACTTTTATCATGGTGCTGCCCGTAAAAAGAGATTAGTGCTTTTTAAACCTTGTTCTACGTCCTTCAGCCACGATGCCCTTCAGCGTCCTTGGGTCCATCTCCCCGCAATCTTTTCTTTCATTGTAACAAGGAGTAGCTGGCAGTCCTCGCTTACATATCTTTTGTTCCATCCTCAACCATTCCATGTTGGTGAATCACAAAAAGGAAGTTAAGGAAGGTGCTAGCTTAACTTATCAAGTTCTCCGCTTGTAGTCAGCGAGTTACTAAATGCTAAGGAATTTTCACTCCGTGAATGTTAAAATTGTCAAAATTATGTATCTGAATTGTTCTGAAATCGTTCGATATCCAAAATAAATGCCACATCTATAATTGTTACAAATTTTCCGCATTTCAAAAACAGAGTGTATCTCCCTTACTTGCTGTGATATTTGAGTGGTATGAAACCAAAGGCGGCTATCCAGGATGGTTTTTAGGAATAAGATAATTATATGGCAATGATGAGAAAATGCTTTCATATATTTTCGTATTTTTATCTCATTTACAAAAAAAGCAAACCTAGATTGTCGCCTTTGATTCCGTACGACGTATTTTTACCACACATAGTGGATTTGCCATGATATGCCATGTTTTATGATTTGCCACATTATACCGCGATATGCCATATGCCGCGATGGTGGGCCGGATAACTGGCATAACAATGGCGGACGATGATTTAGCAACAAATAAAATATTGTTGCTAACATTTAGGTGAAACAATACACCTTCGATTTTGTGCTGAACGACGGTAGACGTTTGATTCTGTCTACTATTTTTTTTTTTTGCACTATTCTGGATAATCCTATTATTCATGAAAAGCTCTTTTGTTATGGATTTACGGCTTCTTTTTGGAATACTAAGTTTCGATGTATTTTTGCTGGTAAACCTTATTCCTAAAATAACGGATTGAATGGGATATCTATATAGAGTCGTAATAATAATAGACTTGCATAAAAAGAAATCCTTCTGTAACTACATAATTCTACGATTTATTTTGCTTGTCGTAGTCTCATAGTTCACGTTTCAGAATTTAAATAAAAAGGTAGGGGTTAGCGAAATCACATGCTTAAATCTAATCTAATTTGCAAAAATATATGAAAATTTAAGATTCATAGTAAAAACCTGTCCACAAGCAGACAAGTGTAAGTTCGTTCTTACTGCATGTATACCTAAAAATTCAATCCAAAATGAACATAAACCCTGAAACTTTTCCCGACCTTCCCTGAAAGACGGGTGACATTGACAAAGTGAACATTTTTTTACAGTATAGGTTGTCAGCCTCATATCAACCTTTAAGTCAAGAAACTACTAAAAAAAAGGTCTCTACTATATTTTATATAACCAAAACAGTTCAACTCAATCACTATTGCACTCGGTTTATTAATTTTATTTAACTTAACTTACAGGAACATTTTCGATCATCTTAAGGTACAAAAAAAAAAGTTTGCCTTTAACCTAGTAGCTCGGCCAAACGATATCACATTTTTCTTCTCAAATTTGAAATCGGCTCGGTGTTGTTTGTACTTAACAGTGCATTGTTACTATTTATAAAGTATAATTAGTGTATGCAGAACTTGCAGTGCGAAATGCATGCGTCAGTCAGCCGAAAAGGTGTTCCTGTACGCCTGCAACTCTGTGACACTCCCACATTCCTGCGGCAAGGTGTACTCAGCCTTCACGAGAAAAGAAAACCTCTAACGGTTCAGTTCAGTTTACAGAGTATTCACTTTTAGAATTCAATGTCTTGGTTTTTAATCTGAGTGTGTCAGATTATTAAAATAGTCTGTTTTTCACATCTCAAGATAATAATAATAAATTCAAGATTTGTATGGCGCCTTTTCATGACTGTTGGTCATCCCAAAGGCGCTGAAGAGCCCTCTGCATGCTTATTTGTCGCTATTAATCGCCAATTTTGGAAGCAAGACCTGGTTGCTGTAAAGTTGGAAGAATTTTGTGACCGGTCTTTCGTAAAGGCAGATGCATTTTCAAATATAGCAAAAAGAATAGGTATTTGGGAAATTAAATTTTATTTTTTGTACTCTGCGAGAATCGAACTCACGACCTTCCCCTTATGACTCCTTAACCTGATGATCGGCGATTATCGTAGCTATTTTGACCTTTGATTATACGTGTCTGCTTGTGGGAATGCATTTAATATGAATCTCAAATTATACATATCTTTGCAGTTTAGATTTAGATTTAGATGCTGCGGCTCGAAAAAGGTACCTGGTGCTTTTGTTAAACCACTGTCGCAGGTTTTTCAGCCACGATGTCCTTCGGCATCCCTGAGATCTTCTCCCCTCAATCTTACCCTGTATGATTAGATGAAGAAGACGGAATGTAAGCGCTTTTATTTTGATAATTACTCATTTCACATTTTTTCTAGAAAAGCCGAATTCAAAGTTCCTTAGACAATCTCCCATGGGTGTAGTGCAAGATTGGAAAGTTTGAAAAATGGTCGAACCGTTACGGTGCAGAATATGCAAGTTATTATCGATATCTCACAGCGGGGGGTCCCGGGCTCGATTCCAAGATATCATCGCCACAGTCGAGTTGTGTTTAAAACCGCTTTAACTGTTACCTGACATCATTAACGCTAGATGTGGCTAAGAACTGATTATTTTACCTTTAGGAATACGTCACTGCCTAAGACAATTTTTATGTGCTACATTTTGAAAGTTTTTCTCCTTAATGTTTCTCGACTTAAACGTTGGTATGACGTTAACCACCCATACTGTAAAAATTGGTTCAGTTTGCCAAAGTCACCCCTTTTTCAAGAAAGGGCGCCTTTAAATAAATGCATTACATGTGAATACTAAGTATTCATGTATCATTGCAACTTTGATTATAGATTATACAGGACTCATTTTTTTTTTGGTACAGATCATATCATTCAGAGTTGGATATTCTGTATCGTATGTTTCAGTTCTTTGTTGAACCAAAAATATGGAGGAGAATTTTCCTTTCAACGTAAAGAAAAATCGATAAATGGAATTAAAACTAAATGTTTATTGTTACTTCAAGGTGCATTATGAAACAGATATTGATTGGTTTATACGTTCCGTGGTTGTTTACATTCTTAGGTATTAATTCATATATGAAGGAATATAGTTTATCACGAATATCTTGTTCGATCAATCTTTGAATATTGGAAAATAAAAGTAAAATAGCCTCAACTGTAGTATTATAATATTATCATAGTTATCGTTATAAAACAAAAAGTTACCTTTGTGAGAGACCTGCCAAGGGTGCGCGCGAACAAACGCCAACTCATTTTGCCAATTTTCAGTTTAATAGGTAGACTCATAAAATTAGGATGTGTATCGAGTCACAAATGCCGAGGTTCTTTCTCGTAAGAATACCTGGACCTAGCTTCTGATGCCCGTCAGAAGGAAAACATTAATTGCCACATGAGGCATTTGAAGCATTTGTAAGCGCGAACTACACGTGTTTCTTTGTGGGCATACATCTGAGAGCTTTGAATGAATATATCCTTGCAACTTAGATTATAGATAGCAATAGAGTATTTCTCAGCATGCTGATGGGTGTGAGGGTGCACTGTAACTAGGGAACCTGATGTGCACAAAATGATGAGAAATATTCGCTCCTTCCTCTCATCATACAGGAAAGAATTTAGAAATGACTGGCTAGTCAAAGGATTACATCTTGGTTAAAGAACCTGAGACAGTGGTTTAGCATAAACAAAATATTCTTCATATTTTTTAGTGTTGATCTGTTAACACAGTGAAAGTCCATTTTTTTAACATTTCCACATGAGAGAACATTTCCCATCTCTCGCGGCTCGCAACAGGCCCCCCAATTGTTTTTATTCCTGTCCAATTTCGTATATTACAGAGCCATGAGGTCTGTTTCCTGTCGACACCTCGTTTTCCCTAGATCTCTCCTCCGATGATCACATTCAACGATTCGTAGTTTTCCTCTGTAAGCACATGCCCCAAGTGCGACACCTTTCTGACTTTGATACTTGCCAGCAATTGCCGTTCCTTTCTAGCTCTCTGTAGCACATCCGAGTTTCTGACCATATCAGTTCTGTCCATGGTAGACGCAAAATTCTACGGTTCAACCACGTTTCAAATGTATCGAAACGAACTGCACTTCTTCAATTTATCTAATTAATATTTGAGAATTTTAATGTCTTAGTAAACAAAATGCACCTAGTGTTTTCACCTTTTCAACCAAATATATATATTTTTTAAAATACTGGTTTAATTTTTTTATACAGCTCATTTGCCGAAATCATTTGGTTCTTCGTCGTACGCACCCCGAGATGAGATAGGTATTTTCTGAAAGTCATTGTCGGTACAAAATCACGAGACACAAAGGGAACATAATGCCTTACATCTAAATGGTATTATCGCATAAAATATTAATATTTCATACCAAAAATACCATTTGTGTTGATAAAAAAATTTAGACTGTGAGTCTTTCATTCGAATGGTACTAAGAGGTATTTTAGTTTAATTGTCGCATTAAAAGTACCACCTGAAGTTTTTTGTATTAAAAATGTTTTTTTCGTAATAATTATTAAATGGTACTCTCGAGTGAAATATTTTTTAGTTTGTAAGAGGGTACCATTTGATGACGAGATAGTCGGCTTTCCTTGGACAAAGACAAGTCTTCGTTTAAAAGTTTTAAGTAGATTTCTGATTGTGGTAATATAATTGGGTTTTTGTGCCTGTGTTATGTATGAATGTGTAAAGATATTGGAAGAACAAGGAATACTAACAGCTTTTCAAATGAAATTTTAAAGTTTTGAGAGATGACGTGATATTTAGGGACTAATTACCCTTGAAGCCTTATTTTTTTTCTTCAGCCTTTTGTAGTGAATCGTTGGACGCAGATTTTTCCTTTGGTCCACCAAATTCATTCGCTGACTGGAGATCGGCATGTCATGAGTTTGATTCCTGTAGAAGCACAAACAAATATGATTTCATTTTCAATGTAAATTTCATGTGCCTTTATCAAAGCGCGGTCAGCAAAGGTTCATCCAGTCTTACAGCAACTGGCTCTTGCTTAAGAAGTTGCGCTTTCTATAGCTACGATCAAGTTTGTTGGGGGACTCCAATTCTCAAGCAACATCCAGTTAACTAGTTAATTTTTGTTTATTTTTCAACCAAGAAAAGAAAAGGTTTAAAAAATAAATTATGTTTTTACTGTGTTCCGACAGAAACCGAACCCACTACCTCAAGATTTGGAGTTCGAAATGTAAAAATGTTCAAAACCACTAGACTACGGACCAGTCAAACATGATTATTATTTTTATAGTTATAGTTTCTTGACTTATAGGGTTAGTATGAGGCAGACCACTCATACTTTAAAAAAAGGTTCAATTTAGCCATGTTTCAGGGAAGGGCGGCAAAATTAGCAGCGTATTTTTGTAGCACCTTATATTTAGTTCACATGCAGCCTCTTTAATGAGTTCATAGATTATAGATGACATCTTGCATTATATGTATATATTTTTGGCATTGACACATTTCTGTTTGCCAGCCGGGCCTTGACCCGCCGTGCTCTGCGGCGTTCCCTGTCCTCGGCTGAAAACTGCTTCCGCCGCATGATGTAACACTTTCCATTATGGCCGGCCGCTTTCCCGGCCATCACCGTGATGCCAACTAAATTCTGCCAAATAACTGTGACGAACCAAATACTCCACATAAAGGATAAATAAACATCTTGACCGGTTTATTGGGTGAGCTTTGACTACTTCGTATCAAACCTCGGAGTCTTTAAAGAAGGCTTCCTAGTTCTTCTTTTCGAGTCATTTCGATTCGCGATTTTTCTTTTTTTTTCATTGTCTTAATCGTTGTTACTGAGGGTTATGATCATCGATCAAAAAAAGATAAATAGATGGAGCATCAGAGCCTTTTTTAAAAAACCTATTTTGCGTGGCTAGAAACAGGTTATTACCAATTAATAATTTTAACTTTAAAAAGGTTATAATTTTTTACTGAATTGTTAATTAACAACTACCCAATGACATATGTGGAACGAAGATCAAAGTTATTGTCGATAGAACATGACGCAGGCGGGGTTCGAACCAGCGTTAGAGCCAATAACGGAAATTCGAGCGCCGACGCCTTATCCCTTTGACCATCCCACCAACCGTTTAAATTTTAAGTGTGAAAACTACCCCATATCTACCTTATTTTTACAATTACCTATTCAAATCAAATTAAGTTATCTGAAAAATGTTAAATAATCCTTTTCATCGTTGCGAATTCTCAAAAAATTACAAAATCCATGGATGGATGGGGGATCCCTGAAATTGGAGGGTATTGAGGGAAAACAAAGTTCACATGTATGTTCCTGTTCCATGTGCATGTTCCTTCACTTCTAGGTTGGTATGTGGCTGACCACCCATGCTGTAGACAATGGTTTACTTTGTCAATGTCACCCCTGTTTCAGGGAAGGCCGGCAAGAGTTGCAGGGTGTATATTCAATTGAGATATGGGTTTTTATGTTGTAGGTTCACATGCGGCATGTGCAAGCGCGAATTTATACGTGTCTTCTTGTGAAAATGCATATAGTGTGAATCCCCAATATTACATATCTTTGCAACTTTATTTAGATTATAGATCCTTGCTAACTCTCGGTGAATGACAAAAGTACGTGATATAGAAGGGGGGTCTCTGAAATAGGATGATGATAAGGGAAAACAAAGGTCAGATTCGGATGCAGGAGGTCATTTTACATGAGAATCAGCAGGAGTGGTACCAGGGCTCGAAAAAGCTTTTTTTGCACACCAGTTTTGCAGTACACACAGGCTCATTTCCCCTCAAAATCGATTCCGCTATATACATCCACGCATTTATGTGTATGCCTATACATCCTCTTGCATCGCCGGCTCTGCTGCGTGTCCTGGCTTCCTCCTGCCCCGCAGTGCTGCCTGCACCATGACTCGCCAGAATTCCTCCCCGCCCAGTTCCTTTCTGCTTCCCTCTCCTCCACCATTAATCTCTCAGAATGCACCTTTACCAAAAACCGACACCCCGTCCGCCCTCCCCAACTTCTGCAGCCCTTGTTTTTTGTATCGATAGCCATCTAGATGTGCCTGTGACTTGTTTTCACTGCTAAGCATTTTGGCATGTCGAGGAATCGCCTGTTCAGCCCTTGATAACACCACTTCATTTGAGTATCGGAGTTTATTCTGGCTATTACAAGTATTCTATTCATTATCATCGTGTAAAGGCAGTGCCTTGTTGTGCCAGCCTTTTGTCTCTGTCTGTTGCCATGCTCTTGAGATGCAAATAGGAGGAGACATCGATGAGCCGATTCACATCCTTGAATTACGAAGTTCTTTGGCGACCTCTTGTTGTTTGTCTGATGATGTAAGAAAAGTGCTGTGTGTAATGGAGTGCCAAAGCTCTCTTCTCTCTTCTACGTCCCGCAACACCTCTTCGTTGGACTTCTTTTCGACCCACGATGTGTTGGACATCGTGGGTCGAAATCCACATCTTAAATACCTCCATGCGGTCTTTTTCATATTTCTGGATGGCCCAGGTTTCGCATCCATACAACAAAATGCTCCAAACAATAGCTTAGTCTTAGTAAAATTAAGATTAGTAGTATACGTATAGTAAAGCATAGTATTTCATTAGTGTTTTATATTTATGTATGTGAATCGATGTACGTTGATTTTAAGAGAAAAATGTTTGCGGGTTCTGTTACTAACTATAAAGGATGATTCTTGGAGAAAGCAAGTTCTGCATCGACCAAAATAATCGGTACATTCTACCATGAAGGTAGTTTTATAGATCAATGTATTTTACTAGATCTACCCATAAGTATATCTAAGTTGCCCATCGAATAACCTCTTCTTTTGACTACGCCTTCTTCTCTATCTACAGGTCTCATCGCGTAAGTCGTAACCGCTACATTTCATTTAGATTATTCCGCTCACCCTTGCATCGGTATGAATGGCATTCAAACCCGCTACCTTTGATTGTCAATAGGCATGTGTTGCATTGTGCCGCTGGCCACTCCGCGCTCCATGGAGACGCACAAGTAATGCCCGGGGGATTGAAACATCACGCAGAATGCCTTTTCAGTCTGACGTCTGCCTTTCATGTGCGCCTGCGCAGATGGCAACGGTTAACGTGAAAAAGTGTTGTAAATAGGCAATTTCAAAATCTTTGTTAGAAATTTATGATGGTGTCACTGCTTCTGGAATTACAGGAATCTGCAGTGTGAGAAAAAGAGAAGGGCATGCATGGACAGAGTAATGAATGTTGAAGAGATGAAAGAAGTGTGCAAGGGCAGAACAACCTAGCGGAAATGGTGGCAGAAAACAGTAACAGTAATTGATAAATAAACAGAAACGTAACGAAACTAAACTGCACATACAAACCATTTTTTTGTTGCGTTGCCCCCGAAGGGTTCGCATGTGGCTCACTGAACCAATATATTTCAGAAGTGAGCTCGTAGTAGTAGTAAGTGGGGCTTGAAAAGGAGGTTCACATTTCTTGTGAACCTTGCCTACCTAATACACCTTGCCGGTATTTTAATTTGGTTTTGAAATAAATACCTAAACGGGAAATCGTTTCCGACACTCTTAAAGGAGATTGAACCCTAGCCAAAGTACCCAATCATGTTAACAACTGAGCTTGCAACGCAACTAAGCTACACATATAGTGAAACTTCTTGCCTGCGTTATGCGCATGTAGCGATTCGGGACCTATTTATTTTTACGGGTAAGGGGGCCGGCCTCACACCAACCACTTTCAGTTGAAGTGGGGGTTTCCCATTTCCCGGGGGGAGGCTGGTTCTCATTTCTTGTGAAGGCTGAGTAAACCGTGGGATCTAACCCTTGCTCTCGGCATGGAATGCAAGCATTCTACCAATTGAGCTATCGACCTTTTTTACGAGCTTGGTCGTCGTCGCTACAAAGCGTCAATTCTCAAGCAAGACCCAGTAGCTGTAAGGCTGGATGGACCTACCGGTCAAAAATTCCTGAAAACAATTTCTTAGGATTTTTTAGTTTAAAATCAAATCAGTGTGAGCTCGGTCATCCTTACAACAATTGAGTCTTGCTTGAGTAGTAAGTAGACACTGATTAGCAACGACCGAGCTTGCAGAGGGGGCTTTTAGATGCGTCTCACAAAAACGCTCTCAACAAAAAGATCAGCCTATTTGTCTACCTTCTTTTAAGTAGAATTTCGTGTTAAACGTTGTAAGGGTAAGTATATGATGTAGGTACCTATTGGACTGAGATTTTCCAGGCAGCCCGGCCGTATGCTGTCACACATCTACGGGGCCATAAGCTAGTTGGAGTATTGTGAATGCTCGCATACAAGTCCTAATCATTTATTAAGATTATCAGTACGGGTGTATGACAAGCCAGTGGGAGAAACGCATTCACAAACTGTCTGCATTCATTAACACGGCTATTTTATGCTGAGACGAGGCTGGGTGAACCTTCTAGACCGGTCTCGATATACTCGTAGGTTTGTGATGCTTATTTCACCTCAGGAAAAAGAAGGAAATTCGTGAAGAAGGTGATGGATATGATTAAATTAACAGTGGCGTGCAAGATAAAAATTATCCTAGTTGCAAAAATATATATCAATTTAGATTCATATCAAATGCATTCCCATAAGCAACAACGTAAAAGTTCGCGCTTGCACATTGTGGACCTACGACAAAAAAACTTAATCTCAAATAAACATAAGCCCTGGAATTCTTGCCGATCTTTCCTGTAACAGGTGACATTGGCAAAGTGAATCTTTTTTTTACAGTATGGAAAGTCAGCCTCATACCAACCTATAAGTCGAGGAATGAAAAAAAATAATTACCTACATGTTAATTAATTAATCCTAGCACTCTGGATTTAATTTTTTCAAGTATCCATCTACCGGACTTTTGACCTCTGTAATAGGGTATTTGCATTAGTGAGGAATATGATAAGAAATGTATTTTTTAGATAGATTTCGAAAAATCAAATAGGAATATGTTGATTTGAAGCCAAAAATATTTTTTTTCGATTTTATATTCAAAAAAGAAAATATAGAAATTTGGACAAGTTTTTAAACGGATATGAGATCTGCCACTTCTATTTCCGGTGCTGTGACGTCATATGTTGACGTCACTTTCTTTTATTTACATTCCGTGTTGACATGTGTGTTTGACATTCTCTGCAGTACGCCAGTACCATCACGTGAAGTTTAGGTGAAGCCAAACATAGTGCGTCCTTTTCAGAAGCTTTGTGAAAGTTATTACTTTTGATAACATGCCTTCGGTAGAGTTTTATAAATATTGTATTGTGCCACGGTGCAAAAACACTACCGTTGTAACCCCAAATAAAACATATATAAGTGTTCCCCTAGATCCCATCGTTAGGAGGCAATGGTGTAAAGTTATGAAGAGAGGCCAACCTTTGGCAAATAAAACCCGCTGCTATGCCTGTGAGGACCATTTTAATGTAAGTGTAATGTTTATTTTGTTAAATACTCTCCATACGCACGTTTGTGTCTTTGTTAATAACCTACAATCAACAGCAGTGAACTTTGAAACGTGTTTGAAATTTGAAACGTGTTTGAAATTTGAAACGTGTTTGAAATTAATATCCTACCTATGAAGACTTACGTTTTTTTTTCTTTTACAGTTACAAGAGGATTTGGAGAATTTCGTGCGACATAAGATGGTGGGAGGCAATCTCATATTAAAGAAGAACATTTATCCTCGATTCTTCGAATGTCAGAGGAATAAAATCTCCCCAATAAAGAAAACAGTTGAAAGTGGGAAAAGAAAACGCATTATGGATGAATGTGAGGTATTAAAATCATGTGAGCAAAGTGTATCACAAGATACTGTTCAACATCCTCTGCCATCCACTTCACAAGATGCTGAGCAACATCCTCTGCCCTCCACTTCACAAGATGCTGTGCAACATCCTCTGCCCTCCACTTCACAAGATGCTGTGCAACATCCTCTGCCCTCCACTTCACAAGATGCTGTGCAACATCCTCTGCCCTCCACTTCACAAGATGCTGTGCAACATCCTCTGCCCTCCACTTCACAAGATGCTGTGCAACATCCTCTGCCCTCCACTTCACAAGATGCTGTGCAACATCCTCTGCCCTCCACTTCACAAGATGCTGTGCAACATCCTCTGCCCTCCACTTCACAAGATGCTGTGCAACATCCTCTGCCCTCCACTTCACAAGATGCTGTGCAACATCCTCTGCCCTCCACTTCACAAGATGCTGTGCAACATCCTCTGCCCTCCACTTCACAAGATGCTGTGCAACATCCTCTGCCCTCCACTTCACAAGATGCTGTACAACATCCTCTGCCCTCCACTTCACAAGATGCTGTGCAACATCCTCTGCCCTCCACTTCACAAGATGCTGTGCAACATCCTCTGCCCTCCACTTCACAAGATGCTGTGCAACATCCTCTGCCCTCCACTTCACAAGATGCTGTGCAAAATCCTCTGCCCTCGACTTCACAAGATGCTGTAACTCAGTATCCTGAGGCATTCACTTTAGATGATGTGAGCCAACATCTTCAGCCATCTGGTAATGTGATTGCTGGTCCAACAAAACATTTTGGTTGCCAGGTTAGTTTGCGACCGAAGTATCGGAGTGTAGGAATTTCGGCTTCGTTTCAAAAGCCCATGTCCACCATTGCCTGTTCACCAATGAGGAATAAATTTAATTCACCAGATATAGATATTGATAGAGAAATTGATGATGTTGTCACACTGTCACCTTCAAACTCTTCACATTCTGAGTATGTGTGTAGTACTGACTCTGATGATTATTCTTTTCAAGAAAATGAACATGAGATGGGGAAGTCTATCAGTGAACAGTATGTAATGCTGATAGAAAATCATCCGCAGATGTATTTGGGTATCCCAAAAGACATGGTTTTTATTTTGAGTGTTTTAGAGCGAAATCTGCACATTCCATGTGTAAATATTATGATGACATTAAAAAAAATTCGCTTAAATCTTTCATACCAGATTCTAGGTATGCATTTTGGAAAATCAACGTCATCTGTTTGTAGGATATTCCATAAAACTTTGCCACTTTTGGCTCACGGGCTAGAAGTGTTTATATTTTGGCCAGAACACAGAGACATCAGAAAAAATTTACCACAGGCATTCAGATCGAAGTATTGGAGAGTGCAGGCAATAATAGACTGCTTGGAGGTTCAAATAGAAAAACCTAAAAATCCCCTTCATCAAGCATTGACATGGTCTGACTATAAGGGATGCAATGCATTGAAATTCCTTATTTCATGTACGCCTGATGGGGTTGTAAATTTCATTTCCCGCGGCTATGGAGGCCGTGCCACAGATTCCACCATAGCAGAAGATTGTGGTTTTTTCGATCATGTGACATGTGGTATGTGGGTTATGGCTGATAGGGGCTTCAAAAACATAGCTCATATATTAGAGACCAAAGGAGCGCATTTAGTGCGTCCTCCCTCAGTTCTAAAGAATGTTAAATTAACTCGTACAGAAGTACAAGACGCCAAGAGTATAGCGGCTTTACGCATACACGTCGAACGTGTGATCAGTAGAGTTCGAGAGTTTCAAATGCTCAAAATGCATGCAACAATTGACCATAATCTAATTCCATATGTGGATAATATCATTACCATAGCATGTGGAATTATTAATATGCAAAGCATTTTGATAAAAAAGTAGATAGCTCGTATTTACAAATTATTATTCATTTCAATTTTAAAGTTAATAACACTTTTTGGATATTGGATGAACCGTAATGGGAGAACTTACATAATTCTCAACGTTTTGTTGGCAACGTAGACAACATCTTCAGTACGCCCCCTCTCTGCACAACGGATGGAAGGATGAAGGTCATCCTAGAGAGAGGGGGCCTACTGAAGGTATTGTCTACGTCGCCAGCTAAACGTCGAGCATTATGTAAGTTCTCCCATTATAGTTTGTCTGTATCTGAAAAGTGTTATTTGCTTTGAAATTTTAATGAATTATATGTTGTTGTATCCTGCCACCATTCCACTAGGGGTGGTCGGTACCTCCTCAGATGCATCTTCATTTTTTTCTGTCCTTGCATATCTCTTTCATGTCTTCAACATGCATCACCTTCCTCATACATACTCTTCTCTTATTCTCACGCTGAAGATTCTATTTTTCTACAATCTTGCCTTCTCGGTCTATCCATTCCTTCCTCGGTCTTCCTCTTACACGTTTTCCTCTGTACACTTTCTTTGTTAGTCGTTCATCATTCATTCTTTGAAGACGTCAGAACTAATATTTATATTATGTACTTATATTATTTCTGATATCAGACTCTTATCATTCTGTATCTTTCTGACTGGATAGACATTTTGTTGACACACAAAGTCACATTGCTCTCAGGTAAGTCATTTCAACCTTACATAATTTACTCAGCTCACATTCATTAACTGTCCACACGTTACTTCTATACATCAATGTCAGTACCAATATGCCATCGTGTACTGCCAATCTCATACTCTTCTAGAGTTTCCTATTTTTTGCAATTCTTCCTATTGTTCCCATCACACTTTTTCCTCTACTACCTCTAGTTTCCCATTGGAGTCAAACTTGCTTCCCAGATAATCAAATTCTCTCACAACTTCCACTGTAGTTGTTTTTGTTAATTTTGTTGATAAGTACTCCTACATTTATGGTTTTACATTTATGTACAGAAATTGTATACTGCTGGAGTGATGCTTTCCGGGATCTGTTGCCGTGGTCTGTGGGAGCTGGAGCTTCCGGACGTTTTTAGCTCCCATAGACCACGCTCCATAGCTCCCATAGACCACGCTCCCATAGCTCTAGCTCCCATAGACCACGGCAACAGATCCCGGAAAGCATCACTCCAGCATCATCAGCCGGCCGTGTAAGCCTAAAACTCTTATTCAAATTGTATTCTGTTTTGAGAGCAGTAAATGCTTCTTGTAATTAGGCATAACCATAACAACTTGTACTTCGTTCCAACTTTACCTGTGATATCTGTGGCAACATAGGACACATTCCTCATAGGCCATATCTTTATTATAATTATCTTTATATTTCTTCTGTAACACTGTTTGTTCGCCTATTCAAATGAAAATAAAAATTACCTCAATTTTCTCATTCCTGTCATCTAAAACTTTTGTCTTACTGACGTTCGCTTTTGAACCGTTCTTACCAAAAGCATTATTCATTCTAGTGACTATCACCTGGAGCTCCTCCGCTGTATCGGCCAACACTACTTTACCATCGGCATAGAGTAAAACAGGCACTTTTGTCTCACCCACTTTTACACCAGTCAACCGTAAATTCCACAGCGCATTTAATCATCTCAGCAATGTACACCATCAAAGTCTGCAGCTTTTCCACTTTTTAAATCTTTAAATGCTTATTCTCACATCCTCTTTCACAATAGGGAAATTTGACTTTTTTTTCCTTGTCTATTTAAATTCCTTTTTATTTTCTTATTTAAAAACTTCTTGAATTTTATGTTTATTTGATTTTTTTACAAAGTTATTCAAGTTCAAGAAATTAAGTTTGAATTTACGCACCAAAACACTCCTTGGGATTGTATTTTCAGCTGTGACGTCATTTTCTTTAACTTTTAACGGCCATCGCAATACTAGCACAGTTGATCGCATATCTGTTTCAAAACCGGTCAAAATTTTCAAAAGTTCTTTTTCAAATTTGAAATCATATAATTTTATTTTGTACTTGAAATTAGGACCTTGTTAATATTCTTATCGTACTGTATCCTGCCGCCGTTATACTAGGAGTGGCCGGTACCTCCCCAGATGCGCCTCCACTTTTTTCTGTCCTTACAAACCACTTTCATTTCCTCAATATTCATCACCTTTTCATACATACTCTTCTCTTATTTTCACTCTGCAGGTTCCATTCTTTCGCAATCTCACCTATTTGGTCGAACCATTCTTTCCTCGGCCTTCCCCTTCCGCGCTTTCCTCTGACATTTCCTTTGTACACTTTCTTCGTTAGTCGTTCATCATCCATTCTTTCGAGATGCCCGAACCATCTCATTGTACTTTTTTGTACTTTCATTCTTATATTCTCTTTTATACCACACTCGTTCATCACCCAATCATTACGTACTCTATCATTCAGTGTCTTTCCAGCCATAGCTCTCAGGTAATCCATTTCAACCGTACACTTTACTCAGCTCACATTCATTAACTGTCCACGCCTCACTTCCATACATCAATGTCGGAACCAATATGCCATTGTGGACCGCCAATCTCATATTCTTCGTAAGTTTCCTATTTCTTGCAATTCTTCCAATCGTTCCCATTACACTTCTTCCTCTAATAGCGCGCTTTTCCAATTCTTTCGTCAATTTCCCATTCGACTCAAACTTGCTTCCCAGGTAATCAAATTCTTTCACGACCTCCACTCTTGTTTCATTCAGTCTTATCTCAATTTCCTCGCATTCCTCAGTCCTGCCAAACACTAATACTTTTGTCTTACTGGCATTCACTTTTAAACCGTTCTTACTAAAAGCTCTTTCTCTTCTTATCGTAATCTCTCAAATTTATACACTTTTTACCAAATTCCTCACTATTGCAAATACCCTATTTCTTCATCTATATTTTTATACTCTCTCTCTTCTCACTGGTCATTTTGTTTTTTCTTGACGCTTTGTTTTGCCTGTTTATACATCTCTTCCAGTAGCCTTACCTTGTACCTTCCCAGCCTATTGTTATCTTGACTTGATTTTGATTATGTTAAAATGTAAGGATATTTTTTTATTGTGTACTTGATAATTTTATGTAATTGAATTATAAATAAATTTTATTTTGAAAATTTCACGTCTTTCAGTTACACCCACAAGTGGAAGATGTTTTACAGACCTGCATTTGTTGCATAGTTCATTCTGATGCTAAGAAAGCAAATGAATTAGTGCCAACAATGAAAACACTAGTAACAAATGGCTTTTAGAGTATGGTAGTTCATACAGTAAGTATCCATTAATATTTATAAAACTGGTCATTTATGTTGTCATAAGGGAATGCAATCTCGGTCTCGTGAGATCCCGATCTTCCGAGATCTCGCCTCATTTTTTGTGATTTGAGTGATCGATTGTAATCACTCCTAGTTAAGGCTGTGTTCAAAAAAACAATTTCTGATCCCTCGAGATTGCATTGCCTAGTGGTCACATACGACATTAGCAATTAGCCCTTTTTGTCATTATTTGTTTGTCAATTTGAGTGGTTGTGTTTAAAGTTCATAGAATATCAGTGTAAAAATGATTAGGTGAACTCAGGAAAGAAAAGAATATGATGATTTTTTACATAAATGTATTTTTTTTATTAAGAAATGATAATTTTACAGAATACATAAATCTACATGAGAAAGTATAAAAAATGAAAGAACAGATACAAAATTGACATGACAAAATCCATAAAGAAATGAGAAGGATGAGTTACGATAAAGATGTACAATTATTATAGGTAATAACAAAGCCCACGCAGCAGGAATCTGAGCATTGACCAAACTGTGAGAATTGCAATTTTTATGTTCAAGGGCAATTAGTTGTCTGCCCTTGCACCCGGAATGTCCGAGGAAAGCGTAGAAGGGGAAGACTGAGGAAGGAATGGATACAATGCAGAGTGAGAATAAGAGAGGAGTATGTATGAGAAATGTGATGAATATTGAAGAGATATGCAAGAACAGAGAAAAAGTGGAGATACATTAATCTGGATGATACAACTTCGGAAATATATTTTTTTTCCAGAAGTTTGTTGCCTCGGTTATTAAATTAATACAAAGATCTTCATCATAACTTACATATATGATGACTACTTGGCTGTCTTCCTCAAAACTAGGTGTAGCTACACAGAAAATGCCTTTTTTTTTTTTAGTCAGATGCATTTGTAGCTGCATTTGCGCCATGTATTTGGCACTGGGCTGGTTATGGTGCATATACTTTTTCTGCCAGTCGTCAACCATCGGGCATTTTATCTCAATGACAAAGTCATTAGTAATTGCATCAGGGGAAGCCCCAAAAATGGGATAATTTGTGCTGATAAAAAGGCCACAATTTTTTATGTCTTTAAAAACAGTTTTTAATTGCAAAAACACCTTCTTTTCCAATATTTTCCCTCTGCTCATGCTCTTGGTTTCGATGGTTTTTCCACCGAGTACACTTGCAGTCAGGGACCCATCAGATGTGTGGCATCGAGCAGCTTCATAAAATTTAGACGCAGTAATGCGTCCATAGCGCAGCTCGTGCCACAAACTGCAGTCTGACTGCTTTGCAGTCGATTTACCAAGAGCATCGCAGGTCTTTTGGCACATGGCTTGCATGGCAAAATTTAAAAAATCCTCGGCTGAGTCACCAACATCCATAAAATCTTCTATAAGTTGATGGACACTCATCTTTTGCTCCATAGTACAGCTTTTATTATATTTCATAAATAGAACATTATCAATATTCCGATTAATGGCCCCGTCAATAACCTCTCGCAAAATATTTTTATTTGATGGCATATTATTAGGTTTCTTGACGAGGCCAAAATCAGAACATTTAATAAACTTTATATTTTTCCCAACTTGAGATAATTTGGAGCGCTGCCAGTAGCATTTTGTCTCAGTTGTAGCAGGCTCTTGGCTCCGGCGGTGAACCCAAAACAAAAATGCAGTCGCATGCTTACAGCCTCCTGCAAAACACATTTCCAATTAATAATAAGGTATTACTTGTTATGATATGATATGATGTTTGGATATAAAAGAAATGTGACAAAGTATGAAAATGCACAAAAAGCTCAATCCCCTAGAAAAACTTAGCAAAGTTGCTTCGACAACGAGGTAAAAAAGCACACTGAAATAATCTTCTTCTTCAATGTTCCTACAGCTCATATTTCCCCTTGGCCTCCATCAGCCTTCGCCTTTAACTCCTCCTGTCTACCGCTGCAGCTTTCCAATCTGTCACCTGCAGTACTTGGTTTGCGTCCTTCCTCACCTCATCCTCCCATCTCAGCCTAGGTCTGCCAACTCTTCTTTTCCCACCCAGATATTCCTCAAGGATCCTTTTAATGAGGATCTCTAACCCATGGAATACCAAAGGGATAATGCGCGAGAAGCACAAAGTACAGGCGCAGTAAGCTGGCGGGCTGTGTGCAGCATCGCAGCTAGCCGTTCCTTGAATCTCAAATGTCACAAATACCTTGTGTGTTTGGGCACTCGTATCTCAAGGTACCACTGTATTAGCATTTAAAATCCATATTAAATCATTGATATAAGCATTACATTAGGTAGAACATACCTTGAGAAGCTGGGCAGTCTGCACAAATGCACGATTCCACAACACCCGCTGCCTCATTGCATTTGAGCGTCACTGCATAGCACGTGGAACGGACCTTATGTTCTGGAGTCACTTTCCCTTTTGCCGTACATATGTCTCCATCCCTTCTGACCTGGACATAGCCAACTGCATTGTCCCCATAGTCGTCTCTTGATGAACTATAATGAACAGTATGAATTAGTTAAGATAAAATAAAAAGGCAAATATAAAAAGCATTCAGTCTAAGTACTCAACTATTTGCAAACGCAGAACTATTTGTAAAATACACCACATGGAACATCCCATCATTATCAATATTAACTTCATACTAGGGAGTGAGGGTTTTGGAATCTGTTGTCATTTTAAAGGGAGAACTAAAACGGCACCTTCATAAAATATCTCATTCATGATCGTGAGGGCCCTTTAGATGTGACACACACTTAAACGGCGCTCTTTTATCATGGAGAAATTAAAAATAAATAAACACATGATAGTCACGCAGGACGCGGTAAACAACACGTACCACTTTTTATGAAACATATTATGCCAAAATAAAGCGTCATTATAAACAACTCAATATGATATTGTATACAAGATGACTGGTAATGGCTTACCTGGTAGCTTTTACACCACGGGTTTCTGCACTTAAATAATTCGTATTGTTCATCATGTAGAAACACGCCATTTCTAGGGTTATTGAGGGTAAATTGTCTGACTGCGCTTTACAATACCCATTTTCAGCCATTGCGATTATAAATGAAAACTTCTTGAAGAAACAAATGAAAACTTTTAAAAAACACACAAACTTCTTGAACAAACAACCGCACGGTGTAAACATGAACAAGAGACGGTTGAGAACATAGGTTGGGAATGAGCCCGAGAATGTGAGAGCTGGTGAGAGCCACAAAGTGTGAGAGCTGTCAGCCATTGCTGTCAGCTGATACTTGGCGACATGCTTGGCGATGTTTACAAGATAGTGACGTCAGCGCTAGAAAATTTCATCTAGGGGCGTTTTGGCGCGTAATTTAAAAAAACGATTTTTAAATGCTTATAACTTTGCTAAAAATACAACTAAAATTAAAATTCAACAATTTTTGGGCTAATAAAGCATAAACAAATTGAAATCACAAAAAAAAAAAAAATGTGAAAATACCCTATTACAGTTTTGAAGGATTATCCACGTGTTTTATCAGGTCCCCTCTGATGCTGATGGTCTATTAGTAGGTACAGTCTCTATCTCGGATAGCATGAAACAATTCCTCTACAGTTTTTAACACAGTCTTTTTATTCATATTAATAATCCAGAAAAGCTATATTATTTTCTAAGCAGAATTATATTATGCGCCTTGTACTCGTATATAGGCAATCTAGATGTCGTTTTTTAAAATATTAAAAAAATGATAAATGAATATTTTTTGATATTTTTCAAGCACTATAAATGAGCCTCATTGTAGTACCTACCTTAAAAAATACCTTCCTGGATAGAAAAATATCATTGTATGTAGGCACTCATATTGTATAGATGAATAAACGTGAATTGGGAAAAAAATATTGTTAAAATTATGTATTCAACTTATACTGTGAGGCTGATCTTCCATACTGTAAAAAATGGTTCACCTCTGTTTCAGGGAATGTCGGCTAGAGTTGCAGGGCTTATGTTCATTTAAGATTGGGTTTTATGTTGTAAGTTTACATGCTGCATGTGTAAGCAAGAACTTATAGGTACGTGTCTGCTTATAGGAATGCATGCAATATGAATTTTAAATATTAATATACATATCTTTGCAACTTACATTTTTTTTATTCGACACTTAGGTAATTCAACTTTTATTTAATTTTAATATTATATTTACAAGATATTTATTTTTAATTATATATATAGCTTAAACCTTACAAATAATTGAACCCATCCACACATGAGCCTCTGAATCTTTGACCCTGATCAAGCATGACAATGACTTTCTCAACATCTTTGAAAGGGAAATTCTTCACCGTATTTACGACCCAATAAAAGGCGAGAAAATACGGTGAAGAAGATACAACTCTGAACTCTACTATAGTCACTAGACTGCGGTCGGTTTTGCCAAGCTGTGTTTTTATAATTTTGTAGGTTTCCCCACATATAAGTAGGGATGTACCTATACCTTCATCAACCCTCCAAGCTCGGGGCTTGTAATTTTTGAAAAGTCATTGCTGATATATTTGTCAAATGTTGGATATTATTATATTTGTGAAGTCTCACAAAATATGCAGTCAAGGAATGAATAATAAATTCGTTTTTATTTCTTTTTGTTATAAACTTTCCAGCTATAATAGTTGACTTTGCTCTTTGTTGTTTTGTTGAAGCGAA
Organism: Agapetus fuscipes; assembly: GCA_951799405.1. Lineage (NCBI taxonomy): Eukaryota > Metazoa > Arthropoda > Insecta > Trichoptera > Glossosomatidae > Agapetus > Agapetus fuscipes. Next base: position 6,239,064 of record OX637355.1, on the reverse strand, counting down.
AAACCCAAAAAATCAATAACTCATTTTTACATTGTGGCATTTCGTTTTTACATCTTATTTAACAACTATTTTCAAAAACTAAAATTGGTAATGTAGATACCATCTGAATATCTACAATATATAAACTAAGTTGCAAGGATATATTAACATTTAAGATTCACTTTAAATGCACGCTCACAAGCATCACATATAGGTTCGCGCTTGGACATGTTGCAAGAGTAGGTACCCACAGAATAAAAATTGAAAACAACAAATGAACGTTTCTGCAACTCATGCGATCTTTCCTGAAACAGGCGTGACTTTGGCTTATGTGAACCAATTTTTACATTATCTATGCCTATGGGTGATCAGCCTCATAGCAAAGGAACGCAAAGGAATATGAATTTTATAATTAGTACATACCTATTATTTTTTCCCTTTAATATAAATATAATCTGACTACTAAGAAGGACTCAAATTGGGCATGTATTTTAATTTTATATTTTGTCATTTTTTACGTACTACTACGTGCTGTCTACCTTCTTGGTAGGTGTGCCTGTATGGAATGGTGGTCCCTGCTAGAAACTGTAAAATAAATTGTTGAAGAAAATTCTGTCTTATATGTTTTTTTTACTATTTACCTACCCTTAGGATGTTTTTTTATAAAACTGACTACAATAAATAGGACAGTAAGTACCTACACAACATAAAGGCAAACGCATAAGTACCAGAAATATTTTGATAGCTTTGTTTTGCAGTATTTATTTTTAATTATAATCATCTGACGTTTGTAATTACATTTTTTTTTACCGCAGGCTTGCAAAGGAAACAATGGCTTATCGTGCCCGGCAATGTTTATAATGTGTATTACATTTTTTCTCTTATGTATAAAAAAGATATCAGCCTATCAAAATTTTAATTATTTTTTCCAATGTTCATAGAGGGAGAAAAAAAACGTGCGTGTTTCTGTCTCTGTCTTGTGTATGGTGTTTCACGTTGTGGTGTCCCTCTCGCACTCGTAACGTGACCCCTCCCATGTTTTTTGATTCAGGGTGACTATAATTTTTGAAGAATTTTATTTAACGCGTTTTTGTGTATGTAAATATACTTACTTACTGAAAATATGACCATGTTGTACTTTGTTTCTACAATTTAAGTGTAACTCATATTTTACTTAACTGTAGGTACCCTTAGTACGAGTTGCAAAACTTGAGTAGGTAAAGTAAAGTTTACGGGAATTATTAAAGAGTGATTTTCCCCAAAATCTGCCGTTTTTTGTTTCTTACACTTTATGGTTTTAGCAAAAGAGTTACAGCGATGAAGAAAATCAAGTTCAAACAAACAAAACGGCAGTTTTTCAAAACGGCAACAAACAAAACAACAGTTTTTTTCCATCAGGAGGTAAGTAGATAGATTGATAACGGGTCAAAGACTAAAACTTGTGAAAAAGTCATGTTCTTTTTAAAAAAGTATTTATCTGTTAGGTTAGCTACTTATACCTGTAGGTATTTTAAATATGATTATCCTATTTAAATTATTCGCTCCTTGACTGATAGGTTGGTATGAGGCTTAGGTACCTCCCCGTGCTGTAAAAATTGGTTCACTTTTGCTAATGCCACCAAGATGTCAGGAAAAGGCGGTAGGAGTTGCAAGATTGATATTCATGTGAAGTTTTGTTTATTTGTATGGGCACATGCAGACATGTGTAGGCGCCAACCTACATGTGCTTCTCTGTGGGCATGCATTAAATCTGAGACTGAAATGTCAACATGTTTTTGCAGCTTAGATTATACTTAGATGAAAAAGAAAAATGAAAAGGGTGATCACGCAAAGACAATAAAAAGCGTTCCTCTGTGATAAAGCTAGCCAAACCGTAGCCGAATTTTTCTCAAATATAAATTTCTAGTCACTTACAGCAATGATTGTTCGTGGCTACGTATTTTTTTTCAGTAAGAAAATATGTCACCCCATTCTATATTATCCATAAATTTTCTCCCATGCTTCCATTTTCCTTCTTTCTCTCTCTGTCTCGCAAACAGCTCCGTCCCTCTCTCGCATCATGGCTGCCTCGCCCTCTGATTGGCTGTCTCGGTCTCTCGTTGCGTTTCATTACCAGCGCCATTGTTTCTGCAGCACCCCACAAGTACAAACCACTACGTGTAAACTCAACCAAATCGTTTACCGTAACATTATGAAAACTAAAACACGGCATCTTCAGAGACTTTTAGTTTTTATATATTTTTGCGATACGCTGTGGTTGAGTTTGAACGTAGAGTGTTGTACTGAAAATCGATTCCATTTTGACGGCGCGTCTCACACTGCGAGCTTCGAACGGAACGCGGTCCCCTCGCGTTTTTTAATATAAAGACAAATGATTATTTTTTTACGTACCCAGCATGATACGGCCGGTTATGGCCGGATAGAAAATGAAACAACTCAAACAAATAACATTGCAAACATAGTATTAAAATAAAGCTATTTTTTGTTTAACGTAGTTTATTTTCACAATAATATTTAATATCTCGAGTACTTTCGACCTTCAATATTCAGGTCATTATCAAGAGTGATGTATAAAAAATTAAAATTATTAAGAACAAACCATAGATCAAAATGATATAAATTCAAATAAATAGGTAGGTAAAGGTACAATAAATATGAACTTAATTAAAATTAAATACAACAGTCAAAAATTAAAAGAAAGAAAACATAAAATAATATATAATAATTACAATAAATTAATTCAAACATCCGAGGGTCAAAAAATAAAATAAAATATTTAAAGCACAAATAAAATTATTGAGTCAACACAAAAAGACAAATAATAATAATAACAACAAAATGACAAAGAATAAAACTAAAATTAAGGGGATTGGGTTATGGCGGATTGCGGAGAGGAGCAATGAGCAGGGGGGAAGCTAGAGGGATTTGAATATTTACAATAGGGCCATTCTGCTTACATTTATGAATTTCAATTGTTTCTAGGGCATTTTTTTTTTTTTTTTAAGAGATCCTGTGCGGGAGACTCCCTAGATTCTAAAGACTCTAGGGGTCTATGACACTTGTTGTAGTGCCGCAGAGGTGTACGAGCTTGGTCGTCGCTACAAAGCGCCAATACTCAAGCAAGATTTAGTTGCCTGTATTTACATTCCGAGTGCAGAACCCTTACATCGTCAATGCCAAAGGTATGGTCATTTTCGATGCAATGATCCGCCATTTCGGAATATGCAGACAGACCTTTAAATGCCCTATTGTGCTCCTTGATATTAAATATTATTGTGAAAATAAACTACGTGAAACAAAAAATAGCTTTATTTAAAAAAAATGAATTTTCACTGTGTGAATACACAAACCCTACAAAATCTATAGTATTAAAAAATAGTAGGTTCTAAAACGGCTCGGTGGCAAACGAATGGAAGGTGGTGAGGCATATCACAAGGCAGGAATAAGCGGGGTTAAAGGGATGAAAGAATACGAAAAGAAAAATAGTAGGTTCTAAAACGGCTCGGTGGCAAACGAATGGAAGGTGGTGAGGCATATCACAAGGCAGGAATAAGCGGGGTTAAAGGGATGAAAGAATACGAAAAGAAAAATAGTAGGTTCTAAAACGGCTCGGTGGCAAACGAATGGAAGGTGGTGAGGCATATCACAAGGCAGGAATAAGCGGGGTTAAAGGGATGAAAGAATACGAAAAGAAAAATAGTAGGTTCTAAAACGGCTCGGTGGCAAACGAATGGAAGGTGGTGAGGCATATCACAAGGCAGGAATAAGCGGGGTTAAAGGGATGAAAGAATACGAAAAGAAAAATAGTAGGTTCTAAAACGGCTCGGTGGCAAACGAATGGAAGGTGGTGAGGCATATCACAAGGCAGGAATAAGCGGGGTTAAAGGGATGAAAGAATACGAAAAGAAAAATAGGTACCTAATTCTGTTTAGTTGTCTACCACATTTTTATTTTTGAAAATTTGAAATCCAATCGGAAATGGGAAAGTTGAAGTGAAAAAAGATCAGCTGATGAACATCATTTTTCCTGTTCAAATTCCATCATATTATTAGGTACCTACTTCCGAGAAATATTTAACCGAGGTTCTTACCAGAATTGAGGTATGAAATTTGATGTGTCAATCAAATATTGATTGGAGGTTGGCGCAACAGGTCCTTAGTCGTTAATTGTGGTCTTACGTAGGTACTTACTCGAAAAGAAAATTAAGGCTTGTGTCGATCAGGAATTCGGATTAATTGAATGTAGGTACTTCTTAAAAAATAAGTTCAATATGGTCAGTCATATTTCCCCTCTAGATAAATGATTTTGAACGCCTAGCTTTGTTAGCACTCATTTTGGGAGTTAGCCTGTTGTTAGTTTGCTCCTCTGAGTTCCCCTGAAGTGCTTAACCCCCGCTGCGCAATGTAATCGGTATGAATATTAAATATATACCTCTCCATGTGTAATATACCCACTCACACACACACACACACATCATACATAAACACCTACATCCGCCTCACAAAATACGATCAACCCAAAGTACCTACGTACTGTTTATTATGTTTGTCTGGATGTCTTCAAATAAACAGTGGCGTGGATCAAAAATAACTACTGACTGAAAAACTAAACGCTTTCGTCCACGAAAGTTAATATACTTAATATTGTGAGTATTAGAAAATGAAAATGATTGGTAGGTATTATGACTGTGCCCGGTCGATAGCTCAGTAGTAGAGTGCTTGCATTCCATACCGTGAGCTCGGGGGTTCGAATCCCACCGAGGGTATCAGAAATGCTTTCCCGTTTCGCTGCTTATTTTAAACCGACATGCCTTACTCAGCCTTCACTAGAAATGAATATCAATCCCCTCGGGAGCTGGGAAACCCCCACCTTAACTGATGTGGTTGGCGTTAGGCCGGCCCTTTTACCTGTAAAAATAATAGGTTCCACTCGCCATATGCAAAATCCTTCGGGAATAACGTGGCGAGAAGTTACACTATATGTATATGTGTAGCTTACTTGCGTTTCGTTTCGATGAATCGTTTTTTTTTTACGTTACATTGAGAAAGTTGGTTTTGAGATTCTTGATACCATACGTAGCATTTTTTACTTAAATATCTCATTGAAGAAAAAAATCATAAAAAACACTTCATTGAAAAGATGCTGCTTACAAATATGAGGCAAATGTAGAAATGACATTTTTTGCAACACAATTTTTTGTGGCTACATTTTTATATTGTTGTAAATCAATGAACTCAGGATTAGATTTTTCTCATGTAGCATGAGCTTATTTTCATAGTATTGTTTGTGACGAGGTACGCCACTGCTAGCAGATATCTGTATATAGGTAGTTATAGCCCCGAATAACACAGCCGGGGTTTATCTGGGCCTATCAATTTGTTCACGTGGGATTGTGTTCGCTTTAATATGTTTTTTTCTTCTCATCCAATCTTATTATTTATTTCGACCGGCCGTAGCATCCTATAACCTACTTCTATATCGATTTATTAAAGCAGGTACCTACCTACATATACTTATAGCTGTTGAAATAGTATACTATGTGGAAAAGAAGGTTCATAAAAAAATGTTTCAGGAAATTATGTTTTAATCTATGATATTAGCTGCTAGGATATGTAAACATGTAAGGCTCATATTAAATGCATGCCCACAGACAGGCACATGTAGGTTCGCATCTACACATTCTGCATGTACAGAATTTGTATATGTATTTGTATACAAATAAACAAAACTTTCCAACTCGTCCGTCTTTCTCTGAAACCGTGGTGGCATTCGCAAAAGTGAACCAATTTTTACAGCACGGGGGGTCAGCCTCACACCAACCTATCTGTCAAAGAACACAAAACATTATAAACGATTTACAAAAAATAACTTTAATGATAAATGGTTTTCGTTGTTGTGTTAAAGACAATCGTTACCATCGTGGAAGTACATAAGCGTTTCCTTGACTAATAACCTAAAGGTACCTAACTGTAAGAATTCATCAACCATCCTGTAAAAATTGATTGACTTCTCTGATGTCACTCCTGTTTCTGGGAAGGGCGAAAAGAGTTAGGTACAGGGCTTATGTTCATTCAACATTTGGTAGTTATAGGAACGGAAAAGCATGGATTTATAAGGACTTAATACAACTCCATGCGGAAAAGTATATAAGTAGGTAACGTTTTCGATAAAACAATATTAACAGATTAACCTCCTTGACTGATAGGTTGGTATGCGGCTGACCACCCATACTGTAAAAAATGGTTCACTTTGCCAATGTCACCCCTGCTTCAGGGAAGGTCGGCAAGAGTTGCAGGGCTTATGTTCATTTGAGATTGGGTTTTTTATATTGTAGGTCCACATGCAGCATGTGTAAGCGCGAAATTATGCATGTCTGCTTGTGGGAATGCATTTCATATGAATCTCAAATGATACATATCTTTGCAGCTTAGATTTAGATTTAGAACCCTAAAAATATAATTAAAAAAAATACTTTCTTCATCCCTAACATTCTTCACTTCAAACAAAGTCAAGAGGAAAATAAGTATTCAGTTATTGGGATTACACAAAAAATGGTGTTTCTCCATTTTTCATTGACATTTTCACATGATACCTACTGTCCCTTGATAATCCGGGTTGGATGTCAGTAGTGTAGGGAGATGTAATGAAAGCTTTCATACAGTTTGCCAGGTAATCCATCGACAAACCGGGCAGAACGCGTTGTGTGTAAAATGTCCTTTACTCAGCCTTAAATGAAATGAGAACCTGCCCACCTGGGAACTAGAAAACCCTCACTTCAACTGAAGAAGTTGTGTGTAAGGCCCCTAGCGATCAGATTAAAAATAAATAATTTCCACACGCTACATAATATGATGCCTTCGGGGAGAACGCGGTAGGAAGTTGCATTATATGTCCAGTTTAGTTGCATTTTTTGCGTTTACGTTTATTCATCTGTATGTTTTGTATGTATATCATCAAGTATTCAGTGACACCACATTTTCCAATTCTGGGGTACACAATTGCATTGAATAGCGGATGACTTCAATATTTCGTCCAGTGCCCAATCTTTTGGATTCCTAGTCTCACGATGACTGTGGAAGGCCACCGCCCGTCTAGACCGTGGTGATAGCTGCGCCTATAGTGAGCTGGCTTGCAGGCTCCACGAAAAATCGGTCACAGACAGTTCGGCCATAGACAAATCGGTCACACGACAGTTCTTCTACTCGACTTTGTGGTCAACTACATTTCAGTTGCAGTCAACTCGGCTACAGATAATTCGTCCACATATAAATCGTTCACGGACAATTCGTTCACACAACGTTGCGGTCAACGACATTTCGATCACATACAATCCAGATACAGCTCCATCTCAAAAAAAACTTCTGCAAAAAAACCTTTATAAATTACTGCAATTGTAATGAATTGTTGTTTTCTGTGATGGAGCTGTCTGTGGACCATACATTGTAAGCGACTGAAAAGTCGTGTGGACAAGCTTACATTTTTTCAATTTACGAAGAAAAACAACAGCGTTCATAACTGTATAGAAAGGATTATTAAAGGAAAATTTAAGGCCAATTATAATAATTTTTACTCGTATTCCTTGACTTATAGGTTGGTATGAGGCTGACCACCCATACTGTAAAAAATGGTTCACTTTGCCAATGTCACCCCTGTTTCAGGGAATGTCGGCAAGAGTTGCAGGGCTTATGTTCATTTGAGGTTTGGATTTTATTTGTAAGTACACAATCAGCATTTGTAAGCGCGAACTACACGTGTTTGTTTGTGGGCATACATCTGAGAGCTTTGAATGAATATATCCTTGCAACTTAGATTATAGATTATAGATAGTGTTTCAATTTTAAAAATTAGTACTTATATAAAATATGCAAGAAAAGTAACAAGAGTAAAAATATAGTCAACAAAAAAAGAACGTGAATATCAACATGCCAAGTAAGTAAGTGACCGAAGTGCCCGTGTCAGATGTGTCTGGACGAGTTGTCTGTGGCCGAGTTCAGCTGTTCACTTGCGGCCATCTTGGATTGACAGGTCTTCACACAAATATTACCGATATTCGGTAGGTAAGAATTATCGTGGTGATGAGATTTCCAGGCCAGGCATCATTAGTTTGTCAAAGCGTGGGCTCAACGGACGACCAAAATGTCTAAGAATAGCACCGTAAGAGCCCGTTCCCACTTGTCGGGTGTCGGATCCGTATATTCATAGGAGGTTCCAGTTGCAGAGCATTTCGGACAAAATCGGTTTCCGACAAGTGGGAATAGCTCTAGGTATACATAATGTTCTGCCACTGGAACCTCCGATTAATATACGGATCCGACACCCGATAAGTGGGAACGAGCTCTAAGTGTGACCGATTTGTCCATGGACGAGCTGTCTGTGGCCACGGGTTGCGCGGCAGGTAGGTGGCTCTCTAGAGTGGGCGGCTCTCCAGGTTTAGGACGGGCTCTGTACGGCGCAGGCCGCAAGTAGATGACGGATCAAAACTCTAAACCCGACCCACTTGGTGCAGAAGAGATCTGGGCAACCGCGCACAGCGAGCGTGCTGCGAAAAAAGTAAAGTTAATAATGGTTCTGGTATGAAGTGCACTTAAAATATTTCAGTATCCATAGTCAACCCCAGATACCTTAGTTAATATGCAAGTGCAACGTATGAGAAAAATGTTTTTTTTTCAAACGTCTGTTTTTGTAGGTAAGTAGGTATAGATATGCCACGGTTTTCAATTCGACAGATTATTTCTGCAGTATTACTTCTTTATTGAAAATCTAAGTTTATTTATTTATGTTTACATATTGACAGCTGAAAAGCTTTTTATAGGTTCCTAAGTAAGTGTACACAAATAAAAAATAAATAGGTAGAGGAATACCTACTATACGTAGAGACAAGGTTTTTTTTGAAAAGGCTGGAATCTATAAAAATAACTAAAATAAAATTTAACCAGCCATACTGAAAAAATGGTTCGCTTTTGCCAATGTCACCCCATTTTCAGGAAAGATCAGTATGGGTTGTAGGGCTTAAGTTGGGTTTTTATTTTGCAAGTACCTACACTTACAGCATGTTGAAGCGCGAACTTACTTCCACTTGCGACATGCGAACCCTTCGGGGAAATCGCGTTAGTAAGTTACGCTATATATGTAGCGTAGTCACCAGTGGCGTGCCTACAGTTTCTGCCATACGCATGCTGGATAATTAAGGTTGCACTAAATTACAAATAATACATCTTACCCCGATGTTTCTTTTCCCCAGTGCTTCTTAATTTCTTCAGACTTAGATTTTGGATTGAAACAATAAAACCTTCACACACTTAAGATCCTCACAAGGCACAACAATATTTTCACCGGAATTCATTTTATATACTATCAAAAAAGGTGGATTCGATCGCAAACAAGGAATAAGTCAATTATTCTGATATTCGAATAAACCGCACCTGACGCGACAGTTTATTCAAAATACAATCGGTCATTCATACAACTGTAAATGGCTCCAGTCTGGCATCGTAAAATTGAATGGACGAAAAGCTAAGCATATGGTGATATTATTATCATGTGTACTCCAACCACAATCTGTAATAATATTGTGTTCATTTATAATGACAAAAGAGCTTAACCGACTATGTTCATACAAGCTTACAGATATCAAGCTTTTTTCATACGTTAAACAAAGACAGGGAAACATTTCTCGATAACAGTGTTGCGTAACAGAGTTAACTTCATCAATGCCTAATAATAATAACCTACTGCCACACACAGATGGCAGCAGCACGACTTTTGATGGGGGGAAATTTAAAAAGACGAATGACTTTAAATGTCTGTAATCTACTCAAAAATATTCATTATTTGCATTTCTGAGGGTACGCATGCTTAGCTTTTTAGCTTGTATGATAGTCACGCCACTGGTAGTCACATTTTTTGTTGTTCTATTAGATGCGGTGAAGTATTTCAGAAATTGAATACAAAGTTTAAAGTTTTCCTACTATCATACGAGTTGAGAAGAATTGGGAACGTTGCCATGCCGAAATAATCCTTAACCAACCACAGACAGGTTGTAAGTCCTGTGACTCCCATCTCATCCTGACTCCGTACGGCGGGCCTGAGTTTGGGTCTTGGATCTTTAAAAAGTAAAGACCTGACTCGGTAAGATCGTGGATTGTTTTTTTTTTTAATAAATCCTGTGTGGGAGACTCCCTAGATTCTGGAGACTCTAGGAGTCTAGGACACTTGTTGTAGTGCCGCAGAGGTGCTGTTTACGAGCTTGGTCGTCGCAACAAAGCGCCAATACTCAAGCAAGACCCAGTTGCTGTAAGGCTGGATGGACCTTTGGTGACCGGTCATTGGTAAAGGTGTATGAATTTTTCAACCCAGCGAAGAGCAAATTCGAAAATATAAATGGTATATTTTTTGTGCTCCACTGGGATTCGAACCCACAACCTTCCCATTCAGAGTCCGCAGTGTTACCACTGAGCTATGGACCGGTCAATTATTTACCTATTATTATATATTACCGGTCAGTTACTTCACAAAAAAAAACGAAACTCCTCAGTTCGCACGTTTAGTTTCGGCGGTATGGAAACCCGCGGTTCCCCCGCCACCACTTCCTGCGTTCGCGCGTTTCGGCAGTTCAGCCCGCAGTCTGTGGAGTGAGGAGTGTGGAGCCCAGTGAGAAGTAGAAACTCCCCGAGTCATGCTTATAATCAGATTTGTGCTTTTTACCGCCGCAATTCCGTCAGATAATGTTTATTTACGTCCCGTAATGGTTAGACGACATGTTTGTTGTTGGCGCGACCTTCACGTCGCAGCGGAATGACCGATCACATTTCTGCGCCATCTGAAGCGCTATTCTTCTAAATGCCTTACGACCTCAAGGCGACGAAATAGCGATTCGTGTCCAAAAACAAGGGTTACTTGGATTGATATCCGAACTTTTGGCCAACTCGGAAGCGGCTAGTATTTGGATGGGTGACCGTACGAAAACGTTCCACTGCAAGACGCAGAGCTATGCTAAGATCTTCGCTTAGACGTTGAGTTTATACACGTAAAAGACTTAAGCTCCACATTTAGTGTAACTTCTTGCCGCGTTTCCCCGTTGGTTGGATAATAGGTAGTTCTTGTTAGCCGTTTTGTAATGTTATGGCACTAAGCAACTTCTTACCGCGGTGTGGAAACTATTTATTTTTACTGGTAATGGGTCCTGCCTTACGCTAAACATTTCAGGTAAGGTCGCTTATTCATCATAGTAGGTACAACATAGAAAACGACTGTAAGTTACTTACCAATTACCAGGGACGTGCATAGCATAGCATAGGTAGGCAACTATACGGTTTTTCCCAATTACTGAAAGATATGAAAGTGATTAATTTTACAAATCTGTACTAGTAATTACCTAATTATAGTAGTTTAAGACTTACACATACCTAATTATGTAAATTAATTGCGCTTAACAGGCTTCTGAAGCTTACTATCATTTGAAATCAGTGTAAAGCTACACCAAGATCTTAATTTTGTAATGAATTAATAAGTAACAACTACATATTTGCCTTTATTGAGGTTTCGCCACTGGGAAGTAGGTAGGTACCTATGTGTTCGTGACTTCCTTTTCGTTGCATATTTCGATATTTGCAATTTTTTTTCAGGCAATTTCATATGGTTCATATTCCACTAATAATCAAGGTAACGATTGGAGTGAGACTGACCACTAAAACATCAATAACGGCGTATTTTTTCCCATCTCACTCTGTTCCAGGAAATATCCATGTTAGTTTTAAAGTTTTTCAATGAAATATAAGTATAAGCAACTTCGATTCTAATCTAATCTAATCTAAGTTGCAAAGATATGTTACATTGGAGATTCACATTACATGCATTCCCACAACCAAGACACGTACAAGTTCGCGCTTGCACGTGCCTCATGTGAGCCTACAACATAAAAACCAATCTCAAATGGACATACACCCTGCAACTCTTGCCGTCCTTCCCTGTAACAGGGGTGACATTGGCAAAGTGAACCATTTTTACAGCATGGGTGGTCAGCCGCATACCAACCTATAAGTCAAGGAACATACACGACAAATTACATTTTTTAAATCAATAAATAATAATATACATGGACATCAAAAACTTAAAAACATAAAACAAATTTCATTTTAATAAACCCAAGCCGCCAACATTACAGATCAACTTCTTTCACTAAGTAAATAAATGTTATTTATTTTCCTAAATATTAATTATTCACAAGTAAAAAAAATACCTGTAGATATAGTGTACCTAAGTAAGGAGGTAGGAAGATATTTTTTTGACTAAGTTTGTCTAAAGTACCTAAATATCTAAGTATAAAATTGTTTTGAATTTGGCTTTGAAAAATAAACCAATTTCATGAGTGCTCCATTTGGGTATTTCATTAAAGTCAAGCAATATTTATACTTATTATTAGGATGTATATACATACATGTATATACTATCCATGCAGGATAATAAATCTTAATTTTCCACCATGTTCATACAAAAATCAACCTTATCCCATACAACAATACGGCTCAATATGTTTTGCATGTCCTCGTATAACAATGGGGTGTCCTTAGACCACGCCCTTCTGAAAGCACAAAGAAAACTGTGCCCTTGATAGGCGTCAATCATTAGACGTCTTATGCGACACATAATGGCCATGGGATTATAGCCTTAGTTCTCAAGTGTTGTAAGTGCGAGATTAGCCTGAAAAGTCAATTGTTGTTGATTTATTTCTACACGGCGATGTGAAAGTTGCATTCCTTTTTTTCAGGTACAGTTTTCAAATGCAATATTTAAGGTAAAAATACACAAGGAGATATTCATTTGATTTTTTTTTTAATTTACTGAAATATAGTGCATTAACCAATACAGTTTCAGGGGTTATGGTTATTTGAAGTTTAGATTTTTAATTGTAAGTACCTGTAACCTACACATGCAGCGTTTCTAAGCGAGAACTTACACGTGTCTGTTTGCGGGCATGCATTTAATTTTGTATTTGAAATTTTTATATGGCTTTGCAACTTAGGTCATAGATGAAATTTATTATTTTTGTATACCACTTCAAGAACTCCTTGACTGATAGGTTGGTATGAGGCTGACCACCCGTGCTGTAAAAATCGGTTCACTTTTGCCAATGCCACCCCGGTTCAGGGAACGGCGGTAGGAGTTGCAAGGTTTATGTTAATGTGAGGTTTTGCTTATTTGTATGCACACATGCAGAATGTGTAGGCGCGAACCTACATGTGCCTGTGGGCATGCATTTAATATGAGCCTTAAATGTTAACATATCTTTGCAGCTTAGATTATTATAGATAGAGATTATAGAAGGGTGTGGTTATCCGCCATAGTCTGCTATTGACAAGCATAAGAAAATCCTCTTCAATAACATTTTCCTGGAATTAATAAAAAAGCGGAAGCAAAAAATAAAATTATATTAAAAAAGTTACAAAGAATGCTATTTTCAGTAGGTTACAAACATAACAAATTTCTTTATGGTTGCCTTCACGAACCCCTATAGGTACCCAGTTTAAAAAAAAATGCGGTATTTTTTTTTAATTAGCATGTAGTAAAAAATATGCCATATTTGATTCCTGAAATTTAACAGATGGTAAAGTGTATCTGGAGCTTTTTTATTAAAAATATTTATGTGCTATGAATGAAGGCAAATAATTTTGTAAACGTCCTGTTCAACAATGCCAAGCCTTCTCTCTCTATGCGACATCCGTCTCTGTCTGGCACAATGGCGCTGTGAGACCACGCCCCCTTTCCAAAATGGCGGTCGCGTCCTCGACAGTCAGAGCGGTCAAACCAGAAACCTATCCGTGCGGACCGCATCGCTAAACGACACGCGACAAAATATATTAAGTTATTCCTGGAGTAGGAAAAATATTCAAAACATTTAAAAACAGAAAAAAAGGTGTATTAAATTTGCCACAGCTCTGTGTAAAAAATATTGTGGTGTTTCAATTTTAAATGGTGAATTTGTAACTTTGAAAAATATTTTTGTCGAAGTGAAAATATGAAAACCTTTTGTTTTGTGATTTTTTAAATTCCTTAAATCCTCTTGTGTGTAGATTATTGAATTTAATATTCCTGATGAATTTGTGTCGAAATTTGAAACGAAAATGTTTGATTTTGTGATATTTTTTGACCTCTAAATTTCGTTTCACCATTGAAGAATGCTCCATTAGTTGTGAAATGTGACTACTGCCTCGTGTCCAAGGTGAGACGAGGAAAAAACAGTGTTCACGAATCGTGTGTTTTTATCGTGTCGTTTCTCAAATGGTGTTTTCTAGAATTGTTGTGTTTGATTCTGTGTGAAATGTTGTGCTGAAAATTATGAAAAGTTGATCCTGGAATAGTGGCACACAAATATTTTTGAAGAGTAAGTTAATCTGATGCTCTTTTTTAATCTCTGCATTTCTTTATATTTAGAAAACGATACTTCGTTAGTCTAAACAATGATTTATAATTAGGTGTTTTCACTCCCTAACTACTCTAAAAATTGGTTCACTTTCCCGACTGCTTTTTTAGGGAAAGATGGCAAAAGTTGCAGGGCTTACAAAATGAAAACCCAACTCTCAAATGAACTATCAAAAACCGAATACTGAAATAGCAAGGGGCTGTTCAACATTACAAAATATATGCACTGAAAACAATAAACAAGTTAATAAAACCGACACGAAGAAATTTATGTTTTGGTCGTTGCCATTTTAGTCTACCTTGAAGTCCTATTTATTATCAAAAGACTGCACCCCGTTTGGACGTCAAAGGTCCCAGTATTGTAACAGTACCTATATAAGCACCTATGTATTATGAGAAACCATCCTTGAGGTACCTAAAGGTGTAAAGTGTCCAAGGTTTTTTTTAGGGATTTCATAGAGAGAATTTCCCCTCATTTTTAAGCCACTGAAAATTTGAGTTTCTCCAGCGTGAATTAACAAGAAATTCGTGATTTTTATTTGCCATTTTTGGCATGCGGCTGACCACCCATGCTGTAGAACATGGTTCACTTTGCCAATGTCACGCCAGTTTCAGGAAAGGTCGGCAAGAGTTTCAGCGTGTATGTTCATTTGAGATTTGGGTATATATATATAAGTCCACATGCGGCATGTTTAAGCGCGAACTTGTACCTACGTGTCTGCTTGTGAAAATGCACATTATGTGAATCCCGAATGTTACATATCTTTGCAACTTAGATTTGATTAGACCATTTCGGTCACCAAAGGTTCATATTGATGAAGGAATTTTAACTCCAGTTTGTTTTTAGTTTCGGTATTATAAGTAAATGTCTTTAGCTACTAGTTTACGCAGGATTTCAAGATGAATAATGGCTGTGTTGACTCTGAATCCCTTCTGTGTGTTGACTTCACAGATTATATTATGTACTTAGTCCCCAAGAGGGTGATCCATCTTATGGAATTTTAAGGTTTCTGATTCAAATCACAATGTTTACAAAATACGCATTGTAGACCTGATTACACAGCCGATCTATCAATATTTATATTTTATTCATAAGATTCACAAGAAAAAAATACGAAAGGGTGTGAAGGTAGAATGTTTTTTGGGGCGTGAGAAAGGAGTTTGTCGTATCTTGGTGACATTTTGCTGTTGTTCTTACTGTCCGAATGTCGACACAAAAAGAGGAGATGCACGCGCTCAAGGTTATTCAATTTATGTAAGAAAACACACGCACAATAATAACAGACGTGGAAGTTCCTTGATCTCTGAAATCTCTTCTGGTAATATTTTGAAGCTCAGAAATATTTGAGTTAGTCTTTTGCAGTCAACAGTAAGGTATGATGCCTTTTTTTGATAATAAGAAGATCTTGATGGTAAACAGAAATGATCGCAACCGATAATATGAAATTCTCCGTCTTTTCGTCAAATTTCCCTCGTCTAATCTAATCTAATCTAAGCTGCAAGGATATATATCATTTAAGATTTATATTAAATGCATTCCCACAAGCAGACATGTATAATTTTGCGCTAACACATGCCGCATGTTGACCTACATTATAAAAACCCATCTCAAATGAACATAAGCCCTGCAACTCTTGCCGTCCTTCCCTGAGACAGGGGTGACATTGGCAAAGTGAACCATTTTTTCACAGTATGGGTGGTCAGCCGCATACCAACCTATAAGTCAAGGAACATACATGCAATGTTGTCTTTTAATTTGAGTCTATTACATAATTTCTCTCTTCTTCTTCTTTGATGGCGTTCAGATATATTTGGCCTCCTTCAATTCCGCCTGCCATCCGATGCCGTTCTCCAGTTCGCATCTTAGAAATATAAGTTAAACTGCATTCCTGCCCACTTCATCCCTCCATCTCAGTGTGGGCCTCCATTTTACTGACTTTATTTTATGTGGAATACATAAATGCCGTGAAAACGTAGAAGCAAGCACTCTAGGTATAGAAACAAAGCTTGTTTGCTAGAAGAAAAACATTCATTTACATTTAATTACAAATTTATGTTTCAAGTCGAGCCATTTGATTCGATCAATTTTTCAACTGGCGTTTCAGAAGTCATGTAGGTAAGTACCGATTTTTGTTTGCCATGTCTCTCATCATCATCTTCTAAAGGCAGTGCCTTGTTGTGCCAGCCAACTGTCTCTGTTGGTTGCCTTCCTATTGAGCTGTGAAAAGGACGAGACATCCATGAGCCGCTTCAAATCCTGGATGCATGAAGTTCTTGGGCGACCTCTGTTCGTCTTTCCATGATTTTTCATTGAAGAATGTTGCTAGGAAAAGTGCTATCTCCTATCGAGTGTCCTATGAATTTGGTTTGCCTCTTCGAAATGTGACTTCTAAGCTTTCTTTTACTTCCTGCAGTACTTTTCGTTGATTTCGACCCATGATGTTTTAGTCATCCTCCTCCAAATCCACTTATAGAATCCCTTTACAATATAAATACTCGTATATATCTACCTAGATTTAATGCGCTTATTTTATTACGACCTTTTATTTTATTTCCATGAAGCCATCGCGCAAAACCTTTGTAGTTAAGGCAGGCAGGTAGTGTTTGGGGTCGTTTGACGGCAGGTGCCGCCATTTTGTGCAGCCAGTGCCGCCATCTTGATAAGCGATGCTCCGTTCCCGCCAAGGAGCGCCGATCGAGGCGGATCTCTATCTAAGCTCTGTACGGATAAACCTATATCACACCATCAGTGGCGCACACGGTATACAAAGTATACAAAAATACGTTTTCATCTTGCCAATGTCATATTTCCATCTTTCATTTAGCCAAGGTTGGCAAAAGTTGTAGGGCTTATGTTCATTTAAGGTTTGGATTTTGAATTGTACGTACACATGCAGCATTTGGTAAGCGAGAACTTACACGTGTCTGCTTGTTAATATGTCTTTGCAACTTAGATGAGATTAGATTAGAACCAGCCAATCTTCATTACGTCACTGTTTTTGAGATGAGGGTGTATCAGGATGTTATAAATTCCTAGATGGGACGAGTCACAAATGCCGAGGGTTTTTCTAGACTGAATACACCAGAGCTGAAGCCCATTAAAAATACACATAATCTATAATCTATAATCTAAGTTGCAAGGATATATTCATTGAAAGCTCTCAGATGTATGCCCACAAACCAACAAGTGTAGTTCGCGCTTACAAATGCTAAATGTGTACTTACAAATAAAATCCAAGCCTCAAATGAACATAAGCCCCACAACTTTTGCCGACCTTCCCTGAAACAGGGGATGATGCGCAATAAGAAGTGTTGGATTGGATTGCGTCTTGTCATACAAATAAGAATGCAGGGACGACTGGCTGGAGGTCGAAGTAGAACAAACTAGTTGAAAAACCTGAGGCAGAGGGTTTTCAGAAGCACAAAACCCCTCTTTCGTGTGGAAGTATCGAAAGTAAACATTGGCATAATTATCACAAAATCTTGACTGAAATGGCACAAAAAGATGAAGAAAAGATGAAACCTAGCATGCTGGCAAAACACTCAAAGAGAAAATTAGAAACATGGGATTTAAAGAACGTAGGACTGACTTAAAATTCAATGTTTTCATACTTAGTAGAGATTTAAATAAATCATTAAATTATTTGAATTAATTGTGTAAAAATAAAACTTAAACTTGTTCTTCGCGAGTTGATTTATTTCCTCGAGTGCTTTCAATGGTATCACACCTAGAGGAAAAAATTGTAATTTTAGATCTGTCTTCTTGATAATGGTGTGACAACATCGAAGCGCCCTAGGAAATAAATCAACTCGCGAAAAAAAACTGTGTGTTTTATTTTACATTTTTAATTTCAGATCTTCACAATTTCAACACACAAAACTTTAAACATTTACATTATGTGACTGATTTTTAGTTTATTTCGGAAGGAAAGCCAATGGAAATCGTGTTATATCGACGCTACGCCACTGTTGACCACGCATACAATAAAAATTCCCTGAACTCCTTTTCAATACTTGATGGTTCATTACAGGACCTTCGTCAATTCTGACTCAAGTCATGGGCTTCATTGTAAAATATACCTACATCTACAATCTATAAGTATGGAGCGTCCTTGATCAACCCATTCTTCCTCGGTCTCCCCCGTCCTCTTTTACCATTATAATAAATTTAAAATAGACGCGTGCACGGGGTGGAGGCCAATCAATTTCAGAATATTAAGCTATGTTAGTGATTCTGTCTCTTCTCTTGACACTTCGGTTGGTTTCTATGATAATTAAACTAGTATTTTTTTTAAATTTCATGTTGTATGATTGGGTTTTGCATATTCGCACTTTATATATTTTATAAAATAAATTCAATAAATTCACATACCTACCTATTTAATGATTTTTTTTATCAATTTTCAACCTGCTGGGTAAAGGATTAAATCTTGATTTTAAGGCTATGTGCATTTTAACAATTACCTACATTACAATTACAATTATCTTTTTTCATTTTTTTTTGTCGGTTTTGTATACCTATAGCTATAGGTAGTTAATAATGTAATTTATTAATTTTGTTTCTTGACTAATAGGTTGGTATGAGGCTGACCGCCCAAAGTGTGAAAATTGATTCACTCTTTCGGATGCCACCCCTGTTTCAGGGAAGGGCATCAAGAGTTGCAGGGTGTATGTTCATTTGAAATTTAGGTTTTTATTTTGTAAGTAGGTACACTTGCCGCATGTGTTAACGCCAACTTACCTACCTACATATTTCTGTTTGTAGGCATGCATTTGATGTTGATGTATCTTTGCAACTTGGATTAGATATAGTTAAAGCTTACGTTTGCTTGTATGGAATATTTGCCCCTAGTATCTTTCCTTGATAGGTTGGTAGGTATGATTTCCTTGACTGATAGGTTGGTATGAGGTTGACCACCCATACTGTAAAAAATGGTTCACTTTGCCAATGTCACCCCTGTTTCAGGGAAGGTCGGCAAGAGTTGCAGGACTTATGTTCATTTGAGATTGGGGTTTTTATATAGTAGGCCCACATGCGGCATGTGTGAGCGCGAAATTATTCATGTCTGCTTGTGGGAATGCATTTAATATGAATCTCAAATGATACATATCTTTGCTGCTTAGATTTAGATTAGATCTAGCAATTCATATTGTTACGATTTACGGGTTCTATTTAAAATGAACTTTGGTTAATTTATTTCACACAATTTTAAGATTCCGTTCTCATTTGGTTCGACTACAGAGTGGCTTTTTAACTGTGCATACTAGTTTGCGCTACAAATGGCTTTGGTCCTTAATAATATAATATGACATAATGACGGTTCTCGAAACATTGCGAACTGGAACATGTGAGATTTTTCCAGAATATTCGAGCAAACACCTACATCTAGAGACATTCTCACACGAGTAAAAAAAACACAGACGCACAATCAAACATTCTAATCTAATCAAATTTAAGTTGCAAAGATATGTTACATTGGAGATTCACATTACATTCTCACAACCAGACACGTACAAGTTCGCGCTTGCACATGCCCCATGTGAACCTACAACATAAACACCAAATCTCAAATGGACATACACCCTGCAACTCTTGCCGTTCTTCCCTGAAACACGGGTGACATTGGCAAAGTGAACCGTTTTTACAGCATGGGTGGTCAGCCGCATACCAACCGATAAGTCAAGGAACAGGAAATCGTAACAATATTATGGATTTATTGATGACTTATATTTTTTAAATAAAATAACATTGTAATATTTTCGAGACTCGGTCGCTGGATTTGAGTTTGTCCGGAATGCACTTGCTTTGCTGGGAATATTTGTGTAGGCAGCGCGGAGTGCTCTTCACTGGTGGGCACAGGCATCCCCACTACACAGTATAGCTACGTAGCTCTGCACCACAAAAGATACAATATCCAGTTGGTGTTTGGTTGGAGACCTCGGCCGGGTCTTCCCACAACATTCTCTGCAAGCCTCTAACTGTGCTTCACAGGCAGATGTATGTAACAATTTTATTTCAAGTTACTAACAGCGAAGATCATCACGTCGCTTTGACAGCCCACCTTGAGAATGCTTTCTGCCCGTGAAAGCAAAACGTCTTCAGATAAAAAAAGCTGCTGATATTCTAACCCAAAAAAAAAAACCAAAACAATTTGTTGTCTAAGTAGGTAACTAATTAGATGTGTGATCGAAGTCAAGCTAAACTAAACCAAGCCAAGCTAAACCAAACTTACAGAAGGTTCTTGAGGTGTCTATAATCTATCTATAATATAAGTTGCAGATATATGTAATTGCAAATATAATAAGATTCATATTAAATGCATTCCCATTAGCAGACACGTATGAGTTCGCGCTCATGCATGCCGCATGTGGACCTACAACATAAAAAATCCAATCTCAAATGAACATTATTTCTTGGTCTTCGTCGTCCTCTTTTGCCATCTATAATCTAAGTTGCAAAGATATAGATATTAACATTCGAAACTCATACCAAATGCATGCCCACAATCAGACACGTGTAAGTTCGCGCTTACTAATGCTGAATGTGTACTTACAAATTAAAACCAAACGTTAAATGAACATAAATTCGGCAACTCTTGTCGACCTTCCCTGAAACAGGGGTGACATTTGCGAAGTGAACCATTTTTTACATTATGGGTGGTCAGCCTCATACCAACCTATGAGTCAAGGGATAACGTGTATTATAACCATAAACACCATCACTGGCGCGGCAACCCGGGATAGGTCTTGGCCCGCTAATTTTGCATCAACAGCCATTTTTTTAAAAATCCTTGCATAACTAGGAACTTGGATCATTTTCTCAAGAGTTTAGTTCGTTGACTTATAGGTTGATATGCGGCTGACCACCCATGCTGTAAAAATGGTTCACTTTGCCAATGCCACCCCTGTTTCAGGGAAGGACGGCAAGAGTTGCAGGGTGTATGTCCATTTGAGATTTGATTTTTATGTTGTAGGTTCACATGCGGCATGTGCAAGCGCGAACTTATAGATACGTGTCTGCCTGTGAGAATGCATATAATGTGAATATCCAATGTAACATATCTTTGCAGCTTAGATTTAAATTTAGACATATCTTTGCAACTTAGATTAGAGTAAGTAGGTACCTATATGTACGTAACTTTTTTACATTCCAACATTTTTAAATATATTTTTTTTGTTATTTAATATGAACGACTGCAAAATCATAATACATACTTTTATTAATTTCATATGGTATTAAAAAAATGCAGATAGCTACGCGAATTCCTGTATTAAATTGTTTGAGATGGTTGGCCATGCCTGCCACTTACTTTTCCTTATAGAATGCACTTGACTGGCGAGTAGAATTCTACGCATGCCCGCCGTACCAAAAAAATGCCAAAATAAATATTAGTGGAACTCCGAACCTGTACAAAATGGATACTTGTCGTCAGTTGGTGACAAAATCTGACAACGGGGGATCTCAAAATTAATAATCGTAGGTAAATTCAAGAATCAAGTCAACGGACTTATCTTTTATAATCCATAATCCAAGTTGCAAAGATATAGGTACTTACATTTAAAGTTCATATTAAATGGATGCCCACAAACAGTCTCGTAGACACGGTCGCGCTTACGATTGCTGCACTTGTATACATACTTACAATTAAAAAAACAAACCGCAAATGAAAATTAGCCCTGCAAGTTTTGCCGACCTTCTCCGAAACAGGGGGGACATTGTCAAATTGAACCATTTTTTACTGCATTGATGGTCAGACCAGGTAGTACCAGGTGGCTCACACCAGGTAGTTTCCTTGACTTATATAGATTGGTATGAGGCTGACCACCGATACTGTAAAAAATATGGTTCACCTTGCCAAAGTGACCTCTGTTTCAGGGAAGTTTTTTATTTTTTATTTTAATTTTATTAACGGACATGATAGTCCATTTACGATCCATAGTCCATAAGATCGGCAAAAGTTGCAGGGCTTATGTTCAATTGATATTGGCGGCATGTTTAATCGTGAACTTATACGTGTCTGCTTGAGGAAATGCATTTTATATGTATATCATATGTATGGGTATACTATGGAACATAATTATATGTCAACAATTGTTTAATGATAAATATAAAAATAAACTAGAGCATGTGTACCAAACAAGATTTACATCTAATGAAGGACTAGTTGTTCCAAGAATTAAAAACAAATATGGACAAAGAACGTTGGATTACCTTGTGCCAAAAATATTTAATTTGTTGCCAAAGGACTTTAAAAAGGAATCTACAAACATTAATAAAATTATAATATCTTTGAAGATTTGGCTGGGAGAAAGAACTTTCTTATATTAATTACCTTAACTATATTTGTGTTTTTACTCTACTCTTGTCTCCTAATTTTAACTTTAATTTACTTTTTATTTCATACTAGCACTAAATACTAAGACTTTTATTTTTTAATTTGATTGTTGCACCCGATGACAAACTGAAAATTTTTGGTTTATCGGGACAAAAATGTTTAATTTTTAAGATTTAATATTTCTTGTAAAAATTGTTTATGAAATAAAAAAAAAAAAAAAAAAAAAAAAAAATATATCTTTGCAACTGAGATTATAGATTATATACTTATATCGTCATAAACATCATCATATTTGGCGCGATAACTCATGCTGGACCTTGGCCCCTTTTATCAACCGTAGCCACCACTGTCTGTCTTACGCCTTCCTCCTTCAATCACAGACACCACTCCTTCCAGCCACCTTATTACAGGGTCTTCCTACTGCTGCGCCCCCCTTGGGCCCGTCATCGCAACCATCTTTTCCAGACTCCGATGGTCTCTTTGCCCGATGTTACCCAGCCAATGCATTCTGTTGACGTTTATGGACCGGACCACATCGACGTCGTAGTTCAGTTCTTCAGATGTTCTCGTCCTTTATTGGGCCGTAAAAACTCGAACAATTTGCCTTTTAAGTTTCGTTAGAATTTCCTATAATTTAGGAAGTAGGTACAAATAAATATTGTATACCAACTTTTTAAATAGGTTTCGTGACAAGATGAACAATTTTTAAATTTAAATCGCCACCTTAAAGGTAAAACTGAATATGTGCTGATTCACTGATTTGAGAAATCGTGGATAAAACATTTTATTTGGTGTAACTTCTCATAATGTCAACTAATTATAAGGAAGTGCTCATAAAAAAACTTCTAAACTACAGGATTTTGACACTTTTTTAGTGTTTTCCCTCGTAGAAAATAGGAAAAATGTGCATTTAACTGAGAAACCCATGCTACTTTAATACGTCACTTAAGTTTTACCTTTAAGGTATCGATATGTTCTCGTCCTTTATTGGGTCGTAAAAACCGTGAATAATTTTCGTTTTAAAGATGGTTAGAGTGTTCTCTAAAGGTGTTCAATTAAATATTGTATACTTTTTACTTAGGTTTCGTGCCAGGAGGAATAATCTTAAATTAATTATTACATTTTTTTAAAGAATGTCTCAGCTTTTAAAACATTCCCAAAGGTAGATCTTAATTTTAAACATTAATTAAAGAAGTATGCAAGGACAGGAAGAAGTGGCGGCTAATCTGCAATGTTGATTTCTAATGTTGGTGTATTCATTTGCTACATTTTTTGCATAGGAAATTTTTGACTTTTTTTGTATAGATTTCTTTGTAAGGTTTTGTTCTTTTTTATATTTAAATGTAATTTATTATTCATATTCCTTGACTTATAGGTTGGTATGAGGCTGACCACCCATACTGTAAAAAATGGTTCACTTTGCCAATGTCACCCCTGTTTCAGGGAAGGTCGGCAAAAGTTGTGGGGCTTATGTTCATTTGAGGTTTGGATTTTATTTGTAAGTACACATTCAGCATTTGTAAGCGCGAACTACACTTGTTGGTTTGTGGGCATACATCTGAGAGCTTTAAATGAATATATCTTTGCAACTTAGATTATATATTTATAGAATCCCCTTTGTTACCTACATACCTTTGCCTCTAGGGATTGCTCACTCCTGAATTTTGCATATTACCTTTCTTTTGTAAATGATTTTTATCCCTTCGGGAGAGCGGCTGCTTTCTATTTGAAAAAGAAAGAAAGAAAACAACAAAGACAAACATTATTATTATTGCCTGGATCACGTTACTGCAATGTCAGAATCGGTAGTTTTTATAATTAATGGACATCTTGACAAATGACTGTCGCGTAGTCTTTGGACATATTGACCGCGACAAAAGTGCCGCCTTTCTTGTAAAAATCTGTAGCAACCAGGGCCTCCCGGGAGTGCTTCTCTACCTTTTAATATAATATTTGTTCCCCAAGTATAAGAACTTAACGTTCAATCTTATTCAAAAATATATGTATGAACACTAAAAACAGCGTGGCTAGTGAACGTATAAGTTTATTTTTTGGTTAAACGAAATATCTGAGTTTAAACGAATAGTGTTAGACTTGGGTACTTTCTGATCCAGGTTTGAATTTTGGACATTGTGTTTTATCTGATACCGTGAGAAAT
Source organism: Agapetus fuscipes (assembly GCA_951799405.1). Lineage (NCBI taxonomy): Eukaryota > Metazoa > Arthropoda > Insecta > Trichoptera > Glossosomatidae > Agapetus > Agapetus fuscipes. The sequence goes on along the minus strand of OX637355.1, from coordinate 6,214,173 downwards.
TACTTAATATTTGCACAAAGAAATGGGTATGAATGTGTTTGTAGAAATGCGGTTTTAAAGGGTTGCAAATTATTGTTGCCTTTTTGTTTGGTAGAAAGGTATTTAAGAATGCATACCTTAGAATCGTTTAGTAGCTTTAAAAAGATAAAGGGGAACTTTGTTTAAAAGATATGCAAAATAGAAGAATGAGGACCGAGAAAGAAATGGCTTGATAAAACAAGGTGAAAATTTAAAATATTTTGTATTATACGTTAATTACAAATGAGACAGGTAGTTAAAATGTGATTGTTCCCCACGTATAATCTAAGTTGCACAGAAATATAAACATTTAAGATTTATGTTAAATGTATGAACACAAGCAGATGAGTGTAAGCTCACGATTAGACAGGCTGCGTGTGTAACAACAAAATTAAAAAACCTGAACTTCAAATGAACATAAACCCTCCAACCCTGTCTTCTTGGAACCTCCTCCGAAACAGGGGTGGCATTCGCAAATGTGAACCAAATTTTACAGTATGAATGGTCAGCTTAATACCAGTCTATAAGTCAAGTAACTTTTCTTACTGTTTATAGTGTAAAACACAAAAACTTCTTATAGTTATATATCTTCTATTATAATAGAAAATGAATGCCGTTCGTTGGTAACACCATTCATCAAGAAACCGTTGTGGCTGTTTTCCATTCCCCAACAAAGTTTGTAATCTGGGAAAGGTTTGGACATCCAAAAAGTTGGTAAGAGCATGTTCAAATTTGTGAAAAGCTGAACTTAGTTTTTGTATGAATTGATCATTTCTATTTCGCTTCATTTGACAGATTTTAGTTCCATATTCAAATTTCATCAAAATGTGTTCGGGTTTGGTATATTTTAATGGCCTACATTGTTCTATTTCTACAATTACACATTGGTCTAATATTTATAGTTATCTTCACAGATAAATTGGGTGTTTTAAATATTTTTTGTATAAGAGCAGGTAGGTATGTATGCATTTCAAATCCCATATTTTATTTTACGGCTCGGTTCTCCTATTGTTGCTAATTTTTTTCACGATCTGAGCATGCGCTGTGCGCGTCAGCAGTTCATTTGTCAAAACTCACCGCAAACAATCCGCAAGACGCAAGAGCCGACACGTCTGTCAGGTTGTCAGGTGGGACACGGCATTGTCTAATGGAGCGGTGATAGATGACGCTTAGAGCACAATCATGTACCTGCGCTTAGTTAAATAAATACCACTGATTACATCCCTCTGCCCTCATCACCATCATCAGTGTACCTACTAGGCAAGTCAGGACTTCTTCTCAACGTCAAATTTGAATCTAATTTAATCTCAGTTGCATAGATATATAACATTGGGGATTCACGTTACATTAATTTTCACTAGCAGACACGTATAAAATCGCGCTTATACATGCCGCATGTGAACCTACAACATAAAAACCCAAATCTCAAATGAACATACACCCTGCAACTCTTGCCGACCTTCCCTGAAATAGGGGTGGCATTGGCAAAGTGAACCATTTTCTGCAGACCAGCCTATAAGCCAAGGAACGTTCACAATTTTTTTTTTAAATAAACAAATAATAATATGGGTAAACATCAAAATAAAAACAGAATACAAAATTATAATTTAAAAAGCCCTTACTCTAGCCGCCAACATTACAGATTAACTGCCATCACACACTTCTTTCATTTCATCCAGAGTAATAGCGTTCTTCATACAAGCTCTCCTTTTATCATGACTCTGGATAGTCCATTCATTCGCTATTTCAGAAATCCGCTATTTCCTTCCAAAATAATATTGCACTATGCACAATGCTTGCAAATTCTTACCAAAATGTTATTATTTAGAATGTATAACTATTTATTTTCGCTTTGAGGTGTCCTGTTTTGCGCTAACCACTGTGGCTGTCCTGCAAGAGTTAATAAAATTATCAACTCTTGAGTAAACCATATATGGAATCGATCTCTAGATCTCTAGCTTTGTATGCAATCAGGGAGCGCATGGCTGCGCGGTGGCTCGTCCCGGACCACTTCACCAGCCAGTTCCTCACTGGTCACGGGAAATTTGCGCACTACCTTTTAGAACGGGGCGTCATCTCTCAGGGTGGAGGGGAGTGTTTGTGCGGACCCATTGCCCAGGACGTGCGGCACGTCCTGTGGGATTGCCCTCTGCTGCACTCTCAACGAGAGCTCCTCATCGACGCAGTCCGGCCGGCCGGTTCCGGACCGGTCGGCTACGCGGACCTCGTTGCCAGTAGAGCCAACTACCTTGCATTCCGCCGCTTCTGCCAGTCCTGGCACGAGTTCGCAGCCGCGGGCTCAAGACTGGGCAGAGGTGACCATTAGCCCTCAGTCAGTTCTCGCGACACCCATACATATTGACGTATGTACACCCATAACTTACTGCGCTCAGCGCGGATGGCAACTCGTTCGATACACGTCAATGAAGGGCTCCCGTCAGGCACATTAGCTTCAGTAACCTCGACGTTCTGGGGAGGGTGGGACTTCTTAGAGTCATGCGTTAGCCCCTGATTTGAGGATTCTCTTTTTCCTTTCTTGAGTAGAGTAACTTTAGCTGATTAACTTCAACGGGAAGGCCTTCCGCCGCCAAAAAAAACATTGCAAGTGAAGTATCACCAAGTGAAGCGACTCCGCATGAGTTGTATGAACTTGGTGGGTGGAGGTGGGTAAAGTGCCTGTTCTATCAATTGAGCTATCGATCGGATTCTTCGATGAGGTGGACAATTCAAAGACACTGATCTCAAAGATCCTTTCAGCCTTGCAGAAACTGGGCCTTGCTTGAGAGATTGAGAAATAGCGATGACAACATTATGTTATGTTCCTTAACTTATAGGTTAGTATGTGGCTGACCACCCATGCTGTACAAAATGGTTCACTTTGCCAATGTCACCCCTGTTTCAGGGAAGGTCGGCAGGAGTTGCAGGGTGTAAGTTCATTAGAGATTTGAGGTTTTATGCTGTAGGTTCACATGCGGCATGTGCAAGAGCGAACTTATACGCGTCTGCTTGTGAGAATGCATGAAATGTGAATCCCCAATGTTACGTATCTTTAAAACTTAGATTAGATTAGACAAGACTGGTCTCAAAGATCCTTTCAGCCTTACAGAAACTAGGGGCCTTGCTTGAGAGACTGGCGAAAGCGAAATAGCTATGACAACATTGCAGAAGTGTGATTAAAACAGTACTTGATAATTTCACTATACTTTTTACGTCAACCATTCTCAACCACTGCTGAACAAAGCCCTCCCTCATATCTCTCCAGGCATCTCTATCCTGGGACTTCTGCATCCAGTCACCAGCAATCCTTTTGATGTCGTTTGACCGACAATCTTGTTAAGACTTTCCTCTAGGTACCGTCTTATTTGTCACAAATACACAGCGCTCGCCTACATTTTTACGAATACATTTTTTTAGCTGAGGAGGTCGTTGATACATTGGTTTTCCCTGAGCCATTTACTTCAGTTTGGTACTCGTCATTTACTGAGTATTGCTGTAGTAGGTATTGTAGCTTGTACTCGTAAAACAAGACAGTATCGATTAGGTACATTTCAAGTTTAACAATATGATTTGCTATCCAATCAGTGTGCCAATACGTTTATCTGCGAATTTAATCTTCAAGCAACATGAAATTATAATTACGTTTCTATGAAATCAGAGGTCGCTCTAGCAGCCTACCAGGCGCGAGACCAATAGAGGCAAATGCATACTACAGAAAACAATCAAGCTTTTGCCTTTTGATAAAATATAAATGTAATAAAATTTCAATGAATCATTAGACTTACCTACATAACATAATTTTCATTTGTACGACTTAATTATTTTTTGCATCTATGGAGTCCTCGCATTTGCATAAACGCAACTAAGCTACACATATAGTGCAACTTCTTGCCGGGTTTTCCTAGAAATATTTCGCATCTGGCGAGTGGAACATATTTTTTTAACAGGGAAGGGGGCCGGCCTTACAACAACATTTCAGTTGAAGTGGAAGTTTTTTGGCTCCCGAGGGGGCTAGTACCTACTCATTTCTTGTGAAAGCTAAGTAAACCTTGCCGGTATTTTATTTTGTGGTTTGAAATAAACACCGAAATGGGAAATCATTTCTGACACATTCGATGGGATTCGAACCCGAGCTCGCGTCATGGAATGCAAACACTCTTACCAACTGAGCTATCGACCTTATTATTAAAGATAAAATATGCTTTTGATCGAAGTTACACTGAAATTGCGGTCGTTTGAATGTCAACAAATTATAAAAATGAAATTAGTCTAGAATGTAATCGGATTTTTGACGAACCGTTATGGGAGAATTACTTTATCGACATTTCGTTGGTACTGCACAACAAGACCTTTTTTGTATACTTTTTGTTCGTGTTTTAATTTCTTCTGAAATCTGGACCTTCTACTAGACTAGCGGTCATTTTTTCAATTACGCTATCGACCAGACCGGTTTCTCATTGTTATTTTTGATTGAGCATTGTTTTAACGTACCTCCGCGAGATCAATAGCAGAGAGATACAGATCTGCGCGCTTGATCCGATCATGTCGGAGATCTGGCTCTGATGATGGGAGCTGCAGATCACGGTGGGCAAACATCCCATTCACGGCACAGGCGGCGGCGCAGATAAAGACATTGCTTGAATATTACATGGAAGCTACAGTTACATTGTGAAGTCAATGAATTGATGAAAATGACATTCAAGTATTTAATGGTCAACGAAATTGATTGAAAAAAATCGCACGAAATAAACACTTTTTGTTTATGATTCATTTGTGTACTATTCCTTGAGTTATAGATTGGTATGAGGCTGCCCACCCATTCTATAAAAAAATGGTTCACCTTGACAATTCCACCCCTGTTTCAGAAAAGGCCGGCAAGAGTTATAGGGCTTATGTTCATTTGAAATTTGGTTTTTATTGTAGGTATGTAAGTCCACATGCGGTATGTTTAAGCGCAAACTGATACGTGTCTGCTTGTGGGAATGCATTTATGTAATATGAATCTCAAATGTAATATATTTTTGCAATTTAGATTATAAATGATTAATATAGAACCATCGGCGGATTTCTTTTTCTTGTTAAATGAGATCTAGGTAATTTATATGAAAACGCATTAATGACATTCTCTGTTACCATGAATTTATCACACTTACAAAATAAAATCCTTACGTAGACTGTTGCAAGGCTTCTAACAAGGATATCCATCACCTGAAAGTCTGAAAATCTTGATGAATTGTTAATGTAGGGGTAATACAGGAATCTTTATGCTATTGATAGAGCTTTATTTACGACAATGTGCCATTGGAGAGGCGCTTGCCCATATGCTTGGACGAAAGTGGGTTTTAGGCATCTTCAACAGCCTCACTGAGGCTAGTTCCCTGGAATAAAATACTGGATAGTGTCTCTCATGTGGTTTGTTTGTGTTGTCTGCAGGGGAGTACGTGGTCAGCGACCAGACGGGGGAAGAAACGTTGGAGTTGCTGGAGGAAACCCTGCAGCTGGTGGGCCTGGAGGATGCGAGGCCGGAGACAGACTTGGAGGTAACTGCTACTACTCAAAGATATAACAATTTGGTACTTTGGTATCAGAAAACTGTTCCAGTTGCCTGGAATTCAGGGCACAACACATATTTAGTTTTGTCACGTCATCGTCCATTGCAGCAGCTCATAAACTTAGATCTCAGATTGTCCATTGCACCAATGGTAGACCATTGGTTCTTGTTCTGAGCTGCTTGCAACGTTTCTATAGTGAAGAAATCCATGGTACTACGCAGTACTTGGTCGATACAGCTATTTTGGGGCCAAAACTTACTCTATGGATTGTGCATTGATCAGACTGTCGCGTGCAATAAAAGCAATGATTCTGAAGATATTTTTGCTTGGTACATTGTCGACTAAAGATCCGTAACTGCCAGAGTACCAGCTGCTACAAGATCGTTACTATATTTGTCATTTTCACCGCCCATGTGACTGCCAGAAATATTTTTCTTTACTATCTTCTAGCTCCTGACTTTTGTCGTTCCGAAACTGCAAAGGTTCATGCATTTGCTTTGCTCTATGATCAAGTCTGTGGTGATTTTTCTACAAGAAGCTTTAAAGAATTGCCATAGTATATTGATGTACATTGCTGCAAATCAATCTAAGAATTGAGACAGAAGAAGAGATGATGAAGAAAGTGTGCGATGTGTTTGCACCAAAGGATCATTTTACAGACCTCTAAATGGCGTATTGTGATGTTTGTTGTTGTTCTGTGTTCGCAGTCGTCTGAGCTAAAGTCCAGCCTGGGCGCTCCCCTGTCTGAGGCTGGTGCAGACGCGATGCTGGCTCCACGCGTGCATCCGCACCACCACCTAGCGGCAGCATACTCCCACCATCACCAGGTAAACAATGCAACCCATTATTGCTGTTATTGGTAACCATAGCAACGTCTAAGTAAGGCATGATGGCAATGCTGTAAAATTCAACAACAAAAACTTCTGCCTCCTTCTTTCTCAGCCTGTCTCAGTCCACTCCCTGGCCGCAATTTTAATAACACCTCTAGCGGCAGTATTTATTCTTCTTCTTTCCTCAGCCTTTCTCAGTCCACTCCTGGACGTAGGCCTCCTCCAATCCTCTCCATTCCTGTCTATCAGCTGCTTTGTTCAGCGACATTATTTAAACAACATAAAAAAATTGTGCACGAATAAATTTTATGTACATTTCTCGCACACACTCTCATAGTTGACTGCCAATCAATCTGACAAACCATTACTCTCATTTTCTACAAACTCTGTACCCACGCAAGCAATAAATCCTTTCATAAGAGTTTACCATATCGTTATCTGTCTCCGTCACACTTGCTTACTTTAAATACACCCTTCTTTCTTCCTCGCGAAAATTGCTTAGTGACAGCTGAAAAAATCCCAACCCTGGACGTAAGCCTTCTCCAATATCCTCCATGTCTTCGATTGTTGATTCAGTTTTTTTATTTGACACTCCAATGTTTACTAGAAGGTAGTTGGCAATAAGTCACAACATTTGCTAATCGGGTTCATGACTACCTGTTGGTCTGCGTTGGCTTTTTTTATTTCATTCCTAGGTACCTTCCATCAAGCCCGACGAGCTTTTCTCTATCCGCCATCTTGTGAACGCGATTTCCAGGGGTAACAGGTACCTCTGAAATTTATCCAAATGAAAAACTTCTAAACTCTTCGTTTTACTTGTGCTGTACCTACATAGAAAATGGAAGCCAGAGTCGTGATAAGAGAAGAGCTTGTATGAAGAAGGTTATGACTCTGGAGAAAATGAAAGAAGTATGTAAGGACAGAAAGAAATGGCGGTTGATTGGCGGCTAGGGTTTCTTAAATTTGAATTTTGTTTTCTGTTTTAGTTTTGATGCCCATACATATTATTGTTTTTTGATTTAAAAAATGTAATTTGTTGTGTGTGTTCCTTGACGAAAAGGTTGGTATGCGGCTGACCACCCAGCTGTAGAAGATGGTTTACTGCCAATGTTACCCTTGTTCAGGGAAGGTCGGCAAGAGTTGAAGGTGTATGTTCATTTGAGATTCTGGTTTTTATATTGTAAGCTCACATGCGGCATGTTTAAGCGCGAACTTATACGTGTCTGCTTGTGAAAATGCATGTAATGTGAATCCATATCTTTGCAACTTAGATTAGATTAGATTAGATAGTTATTATTTTTAAGATACGCGTGGTGTAAGTTTTCGTGGATTCGAACCCATCCTTGTCAGGATGGCGGGCACCTGCGGCATTGTTAGACCACCGGTGATTAATGAGCTGTCCCTGTGTTGTGGTTCCCGCTTTCAAACCCCTGACCTCTGCTTCTACGTTAAACGCGTCTACCCACTGGGCCATGACAATGCGAGGTGCAGCCTAAATACCATTTGATGGGCTCAAATACAAGTCAAAACATCGTTTACAAAATGTTCAACATGGATCAGAGATGTGATTTGATTGAAAGAAGGATATCAGGGTTTCAAAATTTTGAGTAAAATTGACGCATTTTGAAATTAATTAAAAAAAAACATTTACTAAACTCGGCACAAAAAAAAGTACTCGGTTATTTGATGTCACCCATAGTATTTTTTGTGTTATTTATTTGGTGAGCGCTGTTCTCGTGTGCAATCATACCTCAAGAGCCCTCTGGAGCTTTTTCGCCGTCGCTACAAAGCGCCAGACTGGACCCGGTTGCTGTAAGGCTGGATGGACCTTTTGTGACCGGGCTTTCTCTTCGAAGAGATTTTTTGAAAACTTTAATATTTGTTGTGCGCCGTCGAGAATCGAGTTAACGACCTTCCAATTGCGAGCCCGAATCGCTAACCACTTAACTATGGACTGGCCGATTCCCCATCCCCAAAAATAAGGGATTCGTTCTAGTTAACAGCATTGTGAAATGTATGCAGCAAACGTTTATGCTAAATGCAGTACAAACAATGCGCTTTGTTGCTATTTCATAGTAGGCACTTTCCAGGCGCGTGCATAGAGTATAGGCAAATAGCAGGCGCGTGCATAGGGTATAGGCAAATACATTTCAGAATAAATATTTTCTCTCATTCCTTGAATACAACTCATTTGAAATTGACGGAAGTGCTAACGATAGTTACAAGTTACAATCTAACTTAAATTTTGAATTTTAAATCTCAATATCACGCTTCAATGAGTTTTTTACCATATATTGCCTACCTACTAGGCGCATGTGCCTGTATCGGATGCACGTCGCTGGCAAATAGGTACATTTTAGAATAAATATTTTCTCCCGTTCCTTTAAAATAACTCATTTGTAATTGACTGAAGTGAAAACGATGGCTCCAATCGAACTTAAATTTTGAAATCTGAACATCAAGCTTAATGATTTGTTACCATATATTGCCTACCTATGAGGCGCATGTATAATGTTGTACTAATGTTTTGCTTCTCTGTCCTGTCTCTAGCCCGAGGGACATAATTCTTTTCTCTACATTTTCAATATGCTGGGTTCCTTTAAGCATGTATCCAGGATAGTTACTGACGTTAACCATGGCACAATTTTGTTAGGAACATACATGTGACGATAACTTGGACTTTGCTTCACCAGTACCCTGAGTAAGAGTTTGTTTCACTTTACTCGAAGTATTGTGTATTCAAGAAAAATGTATGTGAACTTGTAAAGCACCCCTGACAAAAAAAGATTCGAAACTTGTTATGCCAGAGGTGCTTTACAAGTTCACATACATTTTTCTCGAATACACAATATTTCGAGTAAAGTGAAGAAAACTCGTACTCAGGGTCCTGATGTCATTGGGTAATCATTAATTACCAATTCATTCAAATGAAATAAAAATATTAATTAGTAATCGATCATGTTAATAGCTGTTTCTGGCCAAGCAAAAATAGATCGGTGAATTGCAGGGGCGTGTATCCCATACAGGCACATGCGCCTAATAGGTAGGCAATATATGGTAAAAAATCGTTTATCTTGATATTTAGATTTGAAATTCAAAGTTGAAGTTCAATTGGAGCCATCGTTAGCACTTCAGTCAATTTCAAACGAGTTATTTTAAAGGAATGAGAGAAAATATGCATTCTGAAATGTATTTGCGTATACCCTATGCACGCGCCTGGTGAATTGCATTCTTCTCCACGAATAATTTAAAAAAATGCACATATTGTTCATATTATTCTTACATTTACACTCAGTATTTTATATTGAATACTTTTAATAGATTAAAATAAAAATTGCTTTGTTTTAATTCACATAGTTTATTTTTGTACACGACCAGTAAATAATTTCAATACCTATATTTAAAAATATGTATATGCTTATTTTAAAAAATAGGCTACGCCAATGCTACATGTTTGTGTGTGTTCCTTGTAAAAATATTTTTTTTGACCTTAAATATCGACACTTCATCAATAAAATTTGTCCATAGACAAGATGCCACAGATACGGCGTTCTATTTGTCATTCCAAATTTGAAATTAACAAAAAAAACATGTCTGACAGTCTCTCTATTTTTTTTTTTGTCTATGGTCACCTTTTCTCAGAGACTTATCGCTACGTAGATGTGACATGAGAGATTTTTTTGACACCCTTTTTTGTATATCTAGTCTTATTTAATAAATAATTATAAAAAATTATAAAAAACACAGGATTGTGTCATTTCCTTATTGTACCTATTTGTCGTACCTAAATCATTATTTTTATTTTATTTCTCTATGGTTTTTGTCTTGTCAATTTTTGTAATTTAGTATCCTCTTGATAATGACGTGAATAAGTCGAAAGTACTTGAGGGAAATAAATACTCAATTTGTGAAAATAAAACTCTGTGTTTTTTATAATTTTTTATAATTATTTATAAAAATGAATTTTCACTGTGTGAATACACAAACTTTAAAAAGTCTACTAGTCTTATTTCTACATTTAGTTCTTATCTATCAAGTCAACACCAATCTCTAATCTAATCTAAGCTGCAAAGATATATATCATTTAAGATTTATATTAAATGCATTCCCACAAGCAGATATATATAATTTCGCGCTAACACATGCCGCATGTGGACCTATGTACAATATAAAAACCCAATCTCAAATGAACATAAGCCTTGCAACTCTTGCCGTCCTTCCCTGAAACAGGGGTGACATTGGCAAAGTGAACCATTTTTTACAGTATGGGTGGTCAGCCGCATAATAACCAATAGTTTGATTTAAATATTTAGACCACCGGTCTTGAATATGGTTGCTATTGAATTTAATTGTTCCTCTCTCGACTGCAGGTTGGAAATCATTTTGGATAAGTATTTCATTTTTTGGCAGCTTCTTTATAACCATTCCTAAAAATATCGATACCTTAAAGGTAAAACTGAATAAGTGGCATATGAAGCTAAACATGGGTTTCTCATATTTCTACAGCGACGACCAAGCTCGCAGAAGTCTCTAGATGTGTGATACACACAAAAACAGCGCTCACCAAATGAATCAGCCTTATATTATTATTTATTATTAAAAATGTCAAAATTCTGTAGTAAGGAAGTTAGTCATGACTATGAGTTAACTTACTTTGAGAAGTTACACCAAATAAGATGTCTTATCCAGTGAATCTGCTTTTACTCAGTTTTACCTTTAAGGTGGCGATATCTCAGTTTAAAATTACAGAATTAAAAAAACAGAAGAAACGTGTTCTGCCTGGCCAGTTTTCATTCATGCGAAAGCGAATGCTTGTGTGCATGCAATGGCATCTGTTGAACAGAGTCGAAGTTATTGTCGATAAGACACGGCGCAAGCGGGTTCGAACCGGCGCGTGTTTCAATGACGCAAATTCGAGTGCCAATTCAACGCCTTATCCCCTCGACAATCCCAGAGACATATAGCGAGATGCATTATAATTTCAGATTCATATTTAATACACGACACCAAAAAGGTAGTTTTTACACATGCTGCATAAAAGTTATTAACTGTACTTAAATAAGACTCCAATCTCAAGTGAACTTAAACCCTGAAGCAGGGGTGACACTGGCTAAAATGAACCAATTTTTCACAGAATGCCTCATCAGCCTCATCCCAACTTTTTGAATATTTTTGAAAATAATAAAATATATTTATTGCACACAATTACTTGTTGAACAATTGAACTCATTGCAAGGCCGGTCCTCTTACCTGTAAAAATAAATAGGTTCCACTCACCACATACGACACCTTCGGGGAAAACGCGGCAAGAAGTTACGCTGTATGTGTAGCTTAGTAGCGTTTTGCGTAGCATAGCATAGAATTTTCGAGATTATTCCATCAGGTTTCCATAATCTTATCAAACATTATTAATTTTGACTGGTCCGTAGTCTAGTGTTTAACACTTCTGACTCGTAAATGGAAGGTTGAGGGTTCGAATCCCGGCGGAGCACTAAAAATATACCATTAATATTTTCAAATATGCTCTTCGCTGCGTGAAAATTCAACTGGATCTTGCTTGAGAATTGGCGCTTTCTACAGCGACGACCAAGCTCGCAGAGGGCTCTTGAGGTGTGATAGGTACACAACAACAGCGCTCACCAAATAAATCATCATTATATTATTATTTTTATCTTATTTGTTGATAATTTTATTGTTTTTTCAGTAGAACTATTATTATATTGGTATGGAAATAAATCAATAGATTTTTTTTCCAAAAAGGGTTGGTGTGAACCTGACCGCATCACCTGTAAAAATAAATCCGTCGCTTTGTTTGGCTGCGCAGTGCACGCTCACACAACAAGGGACACTTCCCATCGTCCATTATGTCACTCCTATTGTTATATTTACTTTTGTGGGCGTCGAACCTGTAACCACCAGCATTTTAAACGTCCAGATTGCGGCAAAAAATGCACGTTATTAATGAGGTGGCTACCTGTTTTTGTGCCATCGGGACTCCAACCAGGGAAAGGCCTTTCAAAAGACAGGTCTACAACTATTCAACTATGAAGCATTGACTGAAAACCGATGGCACATGATCATCTACAATTTTCAAAGAACAATCTTTAATTTAAGTTGCGAAGATATATTGACATTGAAGGCTTGGAGATTGATGAATTTCATTCCTCTTCACAAACCTGTTTTCAAAAAGAAATAATAATTCCTTGGCTTATAGGTTGGTTTAAGGCTGACCACCCATACTGTAAAAAATGGTTTACTTTGCCAATGTAACCCTGTTTCAAGGAAAGGTCGGCAAAAGTTGCAGGGATTATGTTCATTTGAGGTGTGGATTTTAATTTGTAAATACATATGCAGCATTTTTAAACGTGAACTTTCACGTGCCTTGCATTTAATATGAATATTTAATCTTAACATATATCTTTGCTACTTAGATTATAGATTATAGAGGGGTCATATTGAATGCATGCCCACATGCAGGCACATGTAAGTTTGCACTTAAACATGCTGCATGTATACATGAAAAATAAACCAAACTTCATTTGAAAATAAACTTTGCAACTCCTGCCGCCTTTCCTTGACACCGGGGTGGCATTGGCAAAAGTGAACCAAGTTTTTACCGTTTTTTTTTAATTGATTTACGCAAAGGTTTTGAGTCGCTGTGTGTGTGGTTGGTAACCCGTTGGGCGCCACTGGGCCGCGCCGGGACTCGAGCCCCAGATTGGATTAGTGCGTCGTCGAGTGCCGGGCCTTAACCACTCGGCCGTATCTACGCGGAGCCATCTAGTCCTAACATAACAATGCCCGGCCAGCCTAAACACTGCACATGCGTCAATAGAGAGATGATGGGATTAAAATCAAATCGTTTACAAATTAAAATTATTACCTGTCCAGTGGTAACACTTCGCACTCGTAAATGGAAGGCTGTGAGTTCGAATCTCGGCGGAGCACAAAAAATATACCATTTATATTTTCAAATTTGCTCTGCGTTGGGTTGAAAAATTCATGTACCTTTACCAAAGACCGGTCATCAAAAAGGTCCATCCAGCCTTACAGCAACTGGGTCTTTTTTGAGAATTGGAGCTTTGTAGCGACGACGAAGTTCGTAAAAGTTCAGGTCGATAGCTCAGTTGGTAGAGGGTTTGCATTCCATACCAAGAACTAGGGTTCGAATCCCACCTAGGGTGTCAGAGAAACAATTCCCCGTTCCGGTGTTTATTTCAAACCTAAAATAAAATACCGGCAAGGTTTACTCAGCCTTCACAAGAAATGAGTACGAGCCCACTCGGGAGCTGGGAAACCTAATCTTCAAGTGAAGTGGTTGGCGTAATGCCGGTCCCCTTACCTGTAAACCTAATTAGGTTCCACTCGCCACATGCGACCCCTTTGGGGAAAACGCGGCGAGAAGTTGCACTATATGTGTAGCTGAGTAGCGTAACGTACCTGTTCAGTTTTTTTTAAGGAAAACATTTTAGTACCTACATGTGCTATTTTTCATGCATTTGATTGATTCATTTGTTAGCATACTCATAAGCAATTTTCGGCTTCTTGTCTCGTTATACCCGAAGAAGTAGAAGAAGCATGTGACGTGTGGAACCTATTTATTTTCACAGGTCTTACGCCAATCATTTCACTTGAAGTAGGGGTTTCCCTGCTCCTGAGGCGACTGGTTTTCATTTCATCTGAAGGCGGAGTATACCATGCCGGTGTTTTCATTTCGGATTTGAAATAAACTCCTGAATCGGAAAATCATTTCTGACACCCTTGGTAGAAATCAAGGACGTGCATCCCATACAGGCACATGCGCCTAATATGTAGGCAATGTATGGTAAAGAAACCATTTAAGCTTCAGATTTACTATTCAAAATTTAAGTTCGAGAATAAATCGAAGAATGCGAGAAAATATTTATTTTGAAATGTATTTGTCTATACTCTATACCAAGCACACGCTTGGCAAATCAAACCCAAGCTTTGCGGCATGGAATGCAAGCATTCTACCAACTGAGCTATCGGCTGGACGGTTTTATTAAAAGTCTAAATAAACCACCACTCAAAGCAAAAGCCAAACTCTTGCTGCAATTTCTTATGAGTTATAGATTCTCCCCAGTAGTCCACGGAGCAGTTGTTTTTACCGGTATTTTTAATTTCACCTCGCTGTATTCAAAGCATCTGCGCGCTATTACCTGTGAATTAGATATTAACACTTTAGCGAGCTACCTCCAATTCCTCCGCACACTGTTGCTGCAGTGTGTGTGAACACAGCTTTACATCCACTAGCGGAACCTTGGGCTGCTGTGTAAAAAAACACCACATGTATTTATTATTTTACTGGGGTTCTTTTTAATTAAACTGCGATTTATTTATTCAACAGGATTATTTTGCACAATATACGGTTACACACTACTTCTCTAGCTCTATCGATTTCGCGTCACAATGTTTCAAGCGTCTCTGGCTCTTCGAACCATTGCGGCTCGTATATGTAGGTACGAAAGAGACGATTCTTGCTTGTTATAGATTATTCCACGTACTTTTGAAATGGAATTTTCAAAACACTTCCAGAGTGTTCGACACACCATCGTGCTTAGGCGCACGTACCTGGATACATGTACACACAAACTAACAATATGTAATACGGTACATAGTGATTAGTGACAAACACCACTTTGGTGTAAACAAAGCTTCTGATAGTTGTCGTACCTACAATCTCATTAGTTAAGTTATATATTTTCTTGAAGTATAGGTTGGTATGACCACCCATGCTGTAGAAAACGGTTCACTTTGCCAATTTCACCCCTGTTTCAGGGAAGGTCGGCAAAAGTTGCAGGGTGTATATTCATTTGAGGTTTGCATTTTTATTTGTAAGTACACATGCAGCATTTGTAAGCGCAAACTAACACTGGTTGAACTTGAACCTGTTTGTGGGCATGTACTTAATATGAATTTAAAATGCTAAAATATCTTTGCAACCCAGATAAGTAGAGATTATAGATTCATATCGACCTTTTGATGAAAAAATACATATAAAAATAATAAAAATGCATTACATATTATGAGAGTAGTACCTACGATCTGTGCTATCCAAATTTAATTACCTACTCTGTATCTTCCATACATTTACAATTTAAACAAAATACAAAATAAAAAGTTACCGCAATGCTTAAAATAATCGCAGCACCTACTAGTGTAGAAAAAATCATATTTAATAAGTAAAATTAGTCGGCGTGTATAAGACTATGGTCCATACATGCTAGCACTGGTAGCTCTGTAAGGTATGTACCTACCTGTCTGCTCGCGTATGCCATATGCCACTAGAAATCTCCGCCAAATTACCGCGTTTCTAAATACATTTCTAAACCAAGACTAGGAAGTAAGTCTCCGAGCATTCAATCATTAACTTTGAGCAATTACTTATCGTATTTTTTGGGTAATTTTTAGAGTTGCGGATGTCCGAATGCGCGTTGAAAATCAAATTGTTTTTGGAAATCAAAGGAAAACTTAGTATGTACTTCCAGATAATAATAATAATAGGATTATTTATTTGGTGAGCGCTGTTATTGTGGGAATCACACCTCAAGAGCCCTCTGCGAGTTTGGTCGTCGCTGTAAAAAGCGACAATTCGTAAGAAAGACTCATTTACTGTAAGGCTGGATGGACTTTAATGATCCGGTCTTTGGTAAAGGTATATGATTTTTTTTACTAAGCGAAGAGCATATTTGAAAATATAATGGTTTTAATTTGTAAGTACACATTCAGCATTTGTAAGCGCGAACTACACGTGTTGGTTTGTGGGCATACATCTGAGAGCATTAAATGAATATATCCTTGCAACTTGGATTATAGATTATATAGGTTCACTTTTGTTAAAAGCCACCCATGTTAAAAAAAGGAAGTTACCTGCATAAAGGTTGCTGTGAGGTTGACCACCCATCCTGTAAAAAATGGTTAACTTTCCAAATATCACCCCTGTTCCAGGGAAGGCAGGCAAAAGTTGCAGGGGCTATGTTCATTTGAGGTTTGGTTTTAATTTGTAAGTACACATTCAGCATTTGTAAGCGCACATTACACGTGTCTGTCTGTGGGCATGCATTTAATATGAAATTTTAATATTAATATATCTTTGCAGCTTAGATTATAGATAATAGATGAGTCTGACCTCCCGTTATATAAAAATCGGTTTACAAGAGTTGTAAAGTTATTGAGAAAATACGTCGATTTCCCTCGGTTTTGGAAAGAAAATGCCCAAAATTGTAACCTGTTGATTTTTGAACTAGCGTAATTTCATCTACCGTCATGACGTCATGACTCCTGGGCACAGACCTCCTTCATCACAAGTTGTTGCTAGTCATTCCGAAGCTGGCTGCCCGCTCGTACTCCAACTATTGTGTAGAGTTGAAAGTGAAATCTGCCTTAGTCATCGTGACAACAGGAGATCTACTGGAAATGCTTTTTTCCAAGTACCTCATTCTGCAAACGTCATTTTTGTTTAGAAAAAAAAAATGGTCTACTTGCCCTTTTCATGATGATTTGACGACATAAGTAAGTTCGAGTACAACTTGCAGCTTCTTAACGCGTTAACCCCGAAGCTTAAGTACATTTTTTTCTCCCGAATATTCCCTACATCCAAATGGGTTGCATTAATTTCACAAGTAAAGAGCTTCGACAACACACTTACTTTTTCGATGGAATTGACCTTGTTCCATGAGCAACGGTTCTTAGTTTCTTGCAAAGGCTGAGTAGACATTTCCGGGACTAAAACCTGAACAGCAGAAAAGGGGAATTAGTGTGTTCATACCCTCGTATAATATTTTTGAAAGAATATTTTGACCGCTTACGAAAAGCCTGTGAAATAGAGGTCATCCAGGAAGTGATTCTGGACAGATCATGTCTCCAGAATGAGCCATGAAAGACTCGCGCACATCGCAGCCAATGAGATACCAATAGGTCAACGCCCAGCTGGAAGACCTCCTAAAGGTGGAGAGATAGCTGGACGTCCTCATCTCAGGATCCATGAGCTGATATGAAACTTTTTTGTGAATCACAGATCGAAAGATTTTTCGGATGAAGATAAACATTTTTAATGCAAAAGTAGAATTTACATAAGTGCCCATGTATCTTTTATCTTTTAACGAATTATCGACTTATTTTATCTTATAACTCACTTAATTTAGGTATATACTTTTACTTTCACTACATATTACATTATTTATTTTGCTACTTGCTCGATTTCATTATTTTTTAAACAAAATTGAAGAAAGTAAAATCAATCTCGGCAATAATTAATTTTCTTTTTAACCATCACCAAAGGCGCTGATTCAAAATAGGCTCCGGGTACTATAGTGGTAAAATTCGGAAAAAAAGTAAATGCTTGTGTGAGGGCTGAAAGTATTTATTCAACAGATTTGTGTAGGTGCAAAATCAACAGAGAAATGAAAACTTTTTTATGCGGCTTTCTCAACTCCCTTACTCCTTTATTTATTTTTATGATTTATTAATGAATTTTTACAGTGTTATTGTACAAACCATTAAAAATGTATTAATTAGTAATAATTCATTGACGTCTGTTGAACCAGGGTCAAAGCTATCCACGATATGACACATTGCAGATAAGAAGATTTTAAGGGTTTCTTGACTCATATGTTGGTATGCGGCTGACCACCCATGCTGTAAAAAATGGTTCACTTTGCCAATGTCACCCCTGTTTCAGGGAAGGACGGCAAGAGTGGCAGGGTTTTTGTCCATTTGAGATTTGAGTTTTTATTTGTATGTTTTATGTAAAATAAACCAAACCTCACATAAACAAAAAATTTGCAAATCCGGCCACATTTCCCTGAAACCGGGGTGGCATTAGTAAAAATGAACCAAGTTTATACATCATGTGAGTACAGCTTAATACCAACGTATTAGTGAAGGAGCAAAAAAAAATGCCCAAAAAGTCCAACAATAATATGCATGGATCTCATTTTCTAAATCTTACATTGCCGCCTTTGGTTCTATACAATTGGCTCTATACAGTGCACATGCCTCACGGAAAGTAATGTAATTTTGTGGGTAAGGCTCTCGGTGCAATATTTTTATTCCCCTCCGCCATTTTGTCTCGGCTTTCCCGCCTTTGGCCTGTGCGCAGACAGTCGTGCGCCGCGGCGCGCAGCCGCCCCACGCATGCGCGCTTCTGACACACAAGACAATTGCGCGCCAACTGGAAATTATAATCAAATAAATTTATAGTGTAAGAAATCACATACGCGGAGTGCGAGGTTTTGTTTGAGGAAGAAATCTGGATTTAACAAAATAACCAAGGTAAAAAAAAAATACTTAAAATTGTGTTAGTCGCCGGAACGAGTTAAGACTGTGGCTGTGACTGTTGTGTTTGAAATAAAAACAACGTCTGTTCATGTCCCACCAGGCTCTCTTGATGATTGATTTGACCTTTAGTAGACTGATATATTATTATTGATTGATAATGCTGATACCTGTGACTGCCCAAGCAAAAATAGGTTGTTGAATTGCATTTCTCTCTTTCTGAAAATGTATGTAATGATCTGACCCCCAAAAAATATTTCAAAATACATTTAGAATATTCGATTTTCATAACTTTTTATACGATTCATTAAATTTTCCCTTCTCCACTTGAGTCACAAATATAAATCGTACATTGAATATAGAAAGCTTTTTATTGGGGGTTCATACATGGGAAAGTACAAAAAACATTGTCACAAACTGTAGGTATAGTATTTTTTTCTCCAGGCAGTGGAAATCAGATCCTCTCTTTCGACTTACAGTTTACAAAGATCTGATAAGCCACCTTGCCCTGGGTCTTCCCACTGCCCTGCGTCCTTCAGGGTCTGTCATCACAACTATCCTCTCCAGGCTCTGATGGTCCATTCGCTGTATCCAACCCAGCCAATGTAGTCTGCTGACTTATAAGTTAACTGGACCACATCAGCATCTTCTCTATATTAAAATTTAAGATCCTTTTTAATGCATGCTCACAAGCAGACACGTGTAAGTTAAAAAATCTCAAATCAACGTAATCTCCACAACTCATGCCGCCCTTCCCTGAAACAGGGGTGATGTGGTTTATTGCAAAAATGGAATAATTGACTATAAACAATTGTACTAATAAAATATATGTCTGGACTCTGGACAAAGTTTAAAATGATATTTATTGTCTAAGATTTTGAATGTTAAAAACGACCATAATTCTGCCTACAATAATAAAAAACGGTTAAATGGCTGTCTAGAATGTTGTGCAATTTAAGGTTCCTTCTTTCTATCTGTGCGACGACGCGACGTATTTGAAAGCCTTTGTGAAGATTTTGTTTGTCAGAAAAAAATATATATTTTTATGTAAAAAATTATTTAAAGAGCATATACTTTTAGATTGGTCCGCATAACGGAATTGCCCAGTCTTCGTTCCACATTTCACAAGCACGGCATATGGTCACCTCAATCTTCACATTTATTTAATCTCGGTGCCTATATTTGTATAAACACAAGTACACATGTACTTAATTAATTTTTGATTTCTTCATTTCTTCCTCTTCTTTTGTGATCTACTTATTTGGCATTATTTATGTAACAATAGATATTTCTTGATGTTATGTTATTTAATTGTATGTATTTCACCATGTAATGGACTCACCACACATTTGAAAATATTTTTTCTCCGTGCACAAACGTCACACTTTAGTCTATATCACTAGGGTCTTTAGCAACCTAATCTAATTCCAGTTTAAATTTTAATTCAAATTTAAAAGTAATTATTAATCTATGTCCGCAAGTTCACACAAACCAATAAAAAAATATTAATTTGCCTTTTTTCTAGTAACCCGACCGTACGACATCACTATTTTGTTGTAGGTATATTATTGCTAGAAAGTCCATTGATACCCCTGTCACCTGTATTAAGAAAAATGGCAAAGCTACAAACACTTTGTAAACACTATGCAGAGAATATATTTTTATGACTTACAACATAGTGTTATTTACACAGCAAAACCATGGCTCATCCGCCGCCTTAAGTGTTTTTTTTTCATACAAAAAGCGATGATCTAGTGATCAGGTATAGATGAAACGTTTGTAACTAACACTGATACAATTTTACTCAAGGACATCTAATCCATGAACATCCGCCGACCAGTGTGAATTTTGTAGACAAAAAATGATTTGAGGATCATCCATGGATTAAGTAATTAGAGTTAATCCTAGTCTATATGCGCTTTCATTTATTTGAGCTTACTTCAAAAGTAATTGGCAGCGCCAGTTCGCTGGTGGTCAGAATTGGAACCACCGGCCAAGCACGGCCGAGTGACTTCACATTTTCTTCCCACTCCCACGACAAATCCATTAACTTTTTGAAAAAAAATGAGAAGGGCTAAAAGTTGTCTGAATATCACCATAGCAACCATTTTGTCCTTGACCCCCTTTCAAGGTCATGGCGATTCGTTTTGTGCAGTGGTAAATTGACAGCGACAATAAAAATCATTGAAAAACCGCGACGAATCCGTGACAAAATATATTTTCTAGGTAGCCAACTGTGCACACCTGTAGATACAAACCTGCTTCTATTGACTACGCTTGTTGGATATTTCAGACTCTAGATAAAATTGAAAAAAAAAAACAAGTTATTTGTTACTCTCTGCTGATAAAAAGCATCTTTAGCTTCCATTTTTAGAAGAATTTAATGTCTTTTCAAGCAGTCAACATTCAACCGTTTTTCGACTGCCGTAGAATTCTATATTTTGCGTTGGTTCCAGGCGCCTTGACCCTTCGGAGATAACGAAATAAGGAGTTACGCGTTTCGTTTAGTCTCAGGTACCTACTTGGCGCTTTCTATAGCGACGACCAAGCTCGCAGAGGGCTCTTGAGATGTGATTCTATCAAAAACAGCGCTAACCAAATAAGTCATCCTAATATTATTATTATTATTACGCACTAAAAATGTACGTCTGTAACTCTGTCGCCATTACGCTAGGGGTTGCTAGAATCTCTGCAGAGTTGTTTTCACTTCTTTCTTTCCTTGCATGTTGCTATCGAGGCTAGAGCTCGATATCAACTGCAGTGCCATTAAAAAGCAATAAGAAAGATGAAGAAAACGAATAAAATAGATTTACAAAAATTTGTAATCGCTGGAGCGAACACAAGGAGAACAAGAGGACTATTTTCTTAGAATAATCACAGATAGAGCATCGCAAGATCGCATGCGCAATGACCGCATACTAAAATCCTTAGAAATAAAGGACATAGTGCGATGGAGCAGATCCAGGAGACAATTTTAGAGAGGTAATCTCTCCAGAATGAGCCATGAAAGACTCGCACACATCGTAGCTAATGAGATGCCAATAGGTCAACGCCCAGCTGGAAGACCTTTGCAAAATTGGAAAGATAGCTAGACGTCCTTATTTTTTTTATATATTTTTTTAATTTTTTTATTAGGAAGACCAACAGCGTTAAAAAACAGGATTAAAAGTAACAGTAGACACAAGAAGCCAACAAGAGGTCCTCACGTATAGAGACAATTTAAATTAAGCAAAGGAGAAGAGTATTACAAGAAAATTAATACAAAATAAAATAAAAACAATAGAAAGAAAATAAAAAGAAATTATCCCATGATCCATGAGCCTATAAGAGGTTTTTCAATCACAGATCGAAAGATTTGAACCAAGAAAGAGTATAAGAACGATCAAAAGACAAAACATATGTATATGTTTGAAACCTGAAATAGTGTATTTGCAGAAACACAAGATTCCTCTTTCATGCGGCAGTATCGGAGGTTGATGATCTTTTTATTTCATACAAGTACATGAAAGTACTTATTTAAATGAAATAATTATCAAACGTGCCGACAAACTCTTCAGACTCCAATAGGAAGCGATCTACACCAGTTGTAAATATGTATATTTACAATCTACATAGGTGTGGGGCTGAGGAGGGTAGAACGCTGATCGCCAATGTTCTCTGAAGAGGCGTTAGATGAAGCCGAAATTTTCTTGTCTTAGTTGATTATGATGATGAAATCGCACGCTTAATAATAAAGAAATAAAGAGAAATAACTCAAAAAATCAGAATGTTGGGAAATCACGTTTGAAGTTCAGACCACCAGTACAACTTGTATGGGATGAAAAGGCGACGGATGTTTTATCTCGGTCATATTCGTCCAAATTGAACGGCTGTTGCATTCTACCTATTCTTCTCGCATTGTTCTTGCGTTTTATTACAAAATCTCGATTTTCCCAATTTTTTAGTTATTGCTCTTTATTATTAAACGTGCGAAATGGTGATTTCTTTATAGTGCCGTTTCGTGATGTAGTCACTCCAAGGGCGCTTGTGCATATGATGCCAGAAAATTGCTTGTCTTTAGAACTGCATTTCGGAACTTCCCATGGCCCTCTAGCTCTCTCACATGATTTTTTTGTTACATACGAGTACCTACTTATTTTCTCGGCTATTTAAAAGCAGTGTTTATTGGTGGCTAGGAGGGCATCGCATGCGTGTAATGGTGATGCACAAGACGTGTGCGCTGCTTAGCGCAGGTACACAATGTGTAATGACACATCAGCTGTGTCGTGCTGTACCCAGTATGCTGTATCTGATACAAGGACAGCTCCTAGGAATACAGTGACCGTTGCGTGCTACGCCGACCAGCCCTAATCATACTGCAAACATTCAATTATAACTTCTTTATAAATAAGCCAATATAGAACTGTACCTACCCCAAGTATAAGTGGATTTTCACACGGAACGATTTCGGTCCGGTCTGTGGTTTCGGATCGCCGGACAAAACGCGTGAAAGCTCCCATTTATTTCCATACACTACTACTAGGCTTCTATTCCGGCTCTGGACTGTGTCGTGTGAAAAGGTCGTAAAATATTGCACAAACTCTCCTCGATCGTGGAAATGAAAAAAAAAGTATCAAACTTAATCACTCACTAGGAGTGTTGTTTCTTCTTCTTACATTTTGTTCCTACACGGGAGAGTCAAATGCGAGACACAGCATACCAATAACTCTAGAAGCTTACAATCCACATATTCTAGAATCTAGATTCTTCCTAGAATCTTTCAGGAATCTAGGCTACATCCTCAAGGACCCAAAAATGCCTATTAAGGTCTATAAGTCAAGCGTGAATCTATTTACGCGATCGAGGGGAGTTTATACAAGGTTTACTATACTTAAATCGCTTTCATTCATCGTCCATGGCTCACTTCCCTACATCAAAGTCAGTAGCACTGAGGATTAGCCTCATCTCCAGGGTGTGACTGTGGGGCGGAGAACCAGACTGTCCGGCACATAGTGGAGGAGTGCCCCATCAGAAGACACGCTCCTGGCCTGAAAGACCTCCATGAAGCCACGCCAGGAGCAGGGAAGTGGATGGAGGACTTGGATCTTCGGCTCTGATGCGGCCCAATGGCCAAATAAAATATGTTGTGCTTGCCGGCCATATGCAAAGTGAAGTAAAGTAAGATGACTGTTGTGTTGCAGAACTTGGTGCGCAGCATGTCCATGGAGCAGCGCTGGCAGGACCTGGCCGCCCTGCTGGCCATGCCGCCCGGCAGCGCGCCCCTGCACCACCAGGAGCTGCAGTACCACCACCACGGGTAGGCGAACCACTCCACTCAAAAACCTTTCGAGAGAGCTTTCTTTTAAATCAACTTTTATAAGGGTACCTAGACTCAGTGGCGAAGGGTGACATACAACTCGATTCCCATCGGCGGCTTCCCTTTTAAAATGAGGCAACAAAGTAGTTAAAAAATATAGGCACAAAGTAAAAAAATACCTTTAAAACCAAAGAAACAATACATATTTTTTCCCCATTGAAACCATGCAGTCTACTTTATTATCATTTTTGCCTCATTTTAAAAGGGAAACCGATGGGAATCAAGTTGTATGGCACCCTTCGCCACTGGTACCTACCTCATGTAGGTACGAGGCATATATATATGTCCACAAAGTAAGTAAGCGGATGGATTTTCTTTTCGACTATCGGCTACACTTCCATGTAGCCTGACCTTTCCCCTACGCAACAAGACCGGTTCCAGGTCAGGGCGTTGAGAAGTGTCGACGCGACAACGCATTTCGTGAAAAATAGTTGTGAGAGCCTCAGTACACTTACTTTGTGGACAAGTCTCGTACCTACAATCTTTGATCACGAGGAATAACAATCATTTCTAACAATTTAGTTTGTGCTTCTTCCTCAAAGAAGACACCTCCTAATGACGTCAGATATGACTGATGAAACATTGAGATACCAGTTATTGGTAAAATCCGTTTTTAATTCTATGCATTTTTTTTTAAACAGATTTGTGAAGAGAAATGCAATTCACCAACCAATTTTGCCTGGGCATTTGTCTTCATGCGAAAGCAGAAGCTTGTGTGCATGCAATGGCATCCGTTCAACCAGGGTCGAAGTTATGGTCAAAGGGCCAGCCGTGATTCGAAACAGCGTTTTTCTGTACCAAATACGCCAGACTGAATAAATGTTTTCAAAATTCAAATTTAAAATCATTAATCGAATACACTACCTTCTTATAATCTACCTCCTTGATGACCATTTATTACCCAATTGCATCTGCAAGTCTTACGGTTCATAGTTATATATTTGAAATTCCTGCCAGCTTAGGGGTTCGAACCAGCGACGCCTCGGTTAGGCATACAAAGAACCATCTTAACAAGACAACTGAACTATGATGCTAACTCAAAGCACAGCACCTTACTTACTATTGGTCTGCTAGGAGCATGGCTTTAATGTATTGTTGTTTACTTTACAGTCATGGAGGTCAGGTGGCGGTTCCTCCTTCCTACGGAGGTCACCCCTACGGCCCCATGCCCGGAGACAAGCAGACCCTGGCTGGACCTCCTCATGGACCCACTGATCTATACGGTACGTGTCTTCTCTACTATACCTGCGCAGAGAAATATCGTCTTTTTGGCTCCTTGATCCATGGAATTCTTACAAAGACATTTAGGGCCTGTTGCATCAACCTCCAATCAATATTAATTGATTGACGCATCAAATTTGCGCGGTACCTTAAAGGTAAAACTGAATAATTGACATATTAAGCTAATAAGGCATATTAGATTAAGTGGGAAAATCATGTAGTTTTTCATGAGCACTGCCTTATAATTAGTTCACTCACTACGAGAAGTTACACACAATAAAAGGTTCAATCCATGATTTCTCAAATCAGTGAATCAGCGCTTATTTAGTTTTACCTTTAAGTTGCCGATCTATTTGCCTTTTCCCTAGCAATCGGTCTGTGTGACGTCACATCTTTTCAATTTATGTGCGGAGCTCACTTTAAATGTTGCTTGTGCTTTTGCAGGTGCTGCCAATTTGGGTTCGGCCGTGGCGGCCTCCATGAACGTGGGCAACCACCCCGGCCACCATCCCGGCCACCACCCGGGCCACCACCCTGGCCACCACCCTGGCCACATCCACTCCGGCCACCTGCCCCACGTGCACACCGGGCAGACGGGCTACTACAAGGTGGAGGCCGAGCAGCCCGATCCTTACTACCAGGTGACTGAGCCATTCTAATATTTCTACACAAAAGGCAATCGCTTCTTAGTCAAATTGAAAACTGGTCCGGTCGATAGCTCAGTTGGTAGAGTGCTTGCATTCCATGCCGTTAGCTCGGATTTTAAGTCCACCGAGGGTGTCAGAAATGATTTCCCGTTTTAGTGTTTATTTCACAAGAAATGAGTACCAGCCCCCCTCGGGAGATGGGAAACCCCCACTTCAAATGAAGTGGTTGATGTAAGGCCAGTCTCCTTACCTGTAAAAATAAATAGGTTTCAGTGGCCAAATGCGATCCTTTCGAGGAAACCGTGGCAAGAAGTTACACTATATGTGTAGCTTAGTAGTGTGGCGTATATCTATTTCTCAGGCGCGTGCATAGGGTATAGGCAAATACATTTCAGAATAAATATTTTCTCCCATTCCTTGAAAATAACGCATTTGAAATTGACTGCACTGCAAAGGATGGCTCCAATAAAACTTAAATTTGAATATTTAATCTCAGTATCTAGCTTAAATGCGTTTTTTACCATATATTGCCTACCTATTAGGCCAGCAGTTTCCAAACTTTATGCTACCGCGCCTCCCTAAAACCCATTTTTTTTTTTCGCGCCTCCCTTTCTACTTTTTTTTTTTTTTTTATACTAATACTACTTACACACATTTCTCGCGCCTCCTCTAGCCATACTTCGCGCCCCCCAGTTTGGAAACCACTGTATTAGGCTCATGTGCCTGTATGGGATGCACACTATTTCTGATTATGCCTTAAAATGTTATTTGTATTTAAAGGACCTATTTAGTTTGTATTAATTTAATTTGATGTATTTTTTATGCATTCAGAATGCCACGACTGAGCTGAACGGCACCTCGGATGGTTTCCTGTCTTCAATACTCAACGATGAGGACATGCAGCTAGTTGACATGGCTATGAATGAAGGTAAGCATTTCCCCTGCAACTCTTCAGTGAAGGCAGTCTTCAATACTTAAAGATGAGGACATGCAGCTGGTTGACATGGCTATGAACGAAGGTGAGCATTTCCTCTGCAACTCTTCAGTGAAGGCAGTCTTCAATACTCAACGATGAGGACATGCAGCTAGTTGACATGGCTATGAATGAAGTAAGCTTTTTCTCTGCAACTCTTCAGTGAAGGCAGTCTTCAATACTTAAAGATGAGGACATGCAGTTGGTTGACATGGCTATGAATGAAGGTAAGCATTTCCTCTGCAACTCTTCAGTGAAGGCAGTCTTCAATACTTAAAGATGAGGACATGCAGCTGGTTGACATGGAGCTGGTTGACATGGCTATGAACGAAGGTGAGCATTTCCTCTGCAACTCTTCAGTGAAGGCAGTCTTCAATACTTAAAGATAAGGACATGCGGCTGGTTGACATGGCTATGAACGAAGGTAAGCATTTCCTCTGCAACTCTTCAGTGAAGGCAGTCTTCAATACTTAAAGATGAGGACATGCGGCTGGTTGACATGGCTATGAACGAAGGTAAGCATTTCCTCTGCAACTCTTCAGTGAAGGCAGTCGGTTGAAAGACTCCTTTGTTTATTAGGAATGGAAGTAGTTAGGCTGATGGGCCAGCAGAGCCATACTATTGGCTAAAACTCTATATTGTGCATGGTTGAGACAATAGACTTGTTCATGAGTTTTTTATTATTTCACAGCCAAAAATTTGGTGCAAGAATTTTCATTCCATCTTCATATCTCCATGTTAATAAGGCAGCCCTTTGACTATTTGAGTGCTTCAAAACATACCAATGGCAAACATTCACAAGAAATTAGAAACCTCCACTACCTAGTGGAGTGGTTGGCGTAAGGCTGACCCCCTTATTTGTGAAAAGCTTCCAAATGTCAAGTACGACTCCTTCGGGGACAACACGGTAATAAGTTTTACTACATGTTCAGCTTAGATGTGTTGCGTAATGCGTATACTTCACAGGGGCTGGATGAGTTCTATAATCTATAATCTAAGTTACAAAGATATACTAACATTTCATATTAAATGCATGCTCACAGACACGTGTGAGTTCGCGCTTACAAATGCTGCATGTGTACTTAAATCCAAACCTCAAATGAACATAAACCCTACAACTTTTGCCGACCTTTGCAAACAGAAGTGACGTTGGCAAAGTGAACCATTTTTTTACAGTATGGTTGTTCAGCCTCATACCAACCTACATATAAGTCAAGGAAGGTTCATTTCTTTTAATGCCCTTTTTCAGAGAAAAAAATAATGTCTAAAAATAAATCTGATATAGGTAGGTACTAATAGAAATTTTGTTATAATTTTTCATCGTAAGTGTCATGGTGCCTCCTAATCTATGAACTCTCATTGATTAATGATTCTTAGTATTTTTCCAGCGAGATTATTTTCTTTTTTATTTTGTGTTCAATATTTGACCTGGACTTTCATTCAGAGTCAGTTCTTCTTCACACTTCAAAGTTACACGACTAATAGATGGCTATGAAGCGGACCACCCTTACTGCAACAAATAGTTCACTATTGCCAATGTCAATCTTGTTTTAGGTAAATACGATCTTAATCTAAATCATTTGAGATTCATATTAAATGCATTCCCACAAGCAGACACGCATAATTTCGCGTCATACATGCCGCATGTGGACCTACAATATAAAAACCCAATCTCAAATGAGCATAAGCCCTGCAACTCTTGCCGACCTTCCCTGAAACAGGGGTGACATTGGCAAAGTGAACCATTTTTTACAGTATGGGTGGTCAGCCTCATACCAACCTATAAGTCAAGGAATGTAGGGTTTATGCTAATTCGAAGTTAAAGTTTTCTTTTCTAAGGGCCGTCTTACATGCAGCATGTGCAAGTGCGAACTTACGCTTGTCTGCTAATGAGCATTTATGAAATTTGTATCTCAAGTGATTACAGTTCTTAGAAACTGTATTGAAATATTATTGAATATCTCCTGAAGTGCTATTCTGCTAAATTCCTTACACTTTGTATATCAATCCAAGTCAGAGCTTACTAGCGCTTGCGAAAGAACTCCATAGATGAAAAATCACAGTACACCTTATTTTTGGACATGAATGAATGAACTGTACTTATAGGTTGGTATGAGGCTGACCAAAACGCAACTAAGCTACACATATAGTGTAACTTCTTGCCTGCGTTATCCCCGAAGGGGTCGCATGTGGCGCTTCGGGACCTATTTATTTTTACAGGTGAGGGGGCCGGCCTCACACCAACCACTTTCAGTTGAAGTGGGGGTTTCCCAGCTCCCGGGGGGGCTGGTTCTCATTTCTTGTGAAGGCTGAGTAAACCTTTGAGATCGAACCCTTGCTCTCGGCATGGAATGCAAGCATTCTACCAATTGAGCTATCAACCTTTTTACGAGCTTGGTCGTCGTTGCTACAAGGCGCCAATTCTCAAGCAAGACCCAGTTGCTGTAAGGCTGGATGGACCTTTGGTGACCGGTCATTGGTAAAGGTTTTATGAATTTTTCAACCCGGCGAAGAGCAAATTTGAAAATATAAATGGTATATTTTTTGTGCTCCGCCGGGAATCGAACCCACAACCTTTCCATTCAGAGTCCGCAGTGTTACCACTGAGCTACGGACCGGTCAACCAACCACACTGTAAAAAAATGGTTCACTTTGCCAATGTCACCCCTTTTTCAGGGAAGGTTGGCTAGAGTTGTAGGGCTTATGTTCATTTAAGATTGGGTTTTATATTGTAGGTTCACATGCGGCATGTTTAAGCGTGAACTTATTCGTGTCTGCTTGTGGGAATGCATTTAATATGAATCATAAATGTAATATATCTTTGCAACTTAGATTAAAGATTATTATAGACTATTATAGATTATAGAATGGCTATTTTGTTGCCTTAAGGTGGCAAGAATTCAGCAGACAGCGCTTCTGGGCACTGTTACTTTAGCTTTCATGACACAATGAAGGCTTCTGCCTGCGTCTGTGCACACATTATTATCCGATCTGCATTATTTCACTGCATAAGATAACTGCTGATGATATGATGGAGTCTCTGAGAATTTCATTAAAATTGCCTTGGGCAGTTGTTCTTCAACTGGACGCATCAACTGCTTGCCAAAAAAATTGTTAGTATTTAAAAAAAATACGCTCATTGTAAAAAAAGTGCTTAAGTTTGTGGTTATAATAATCTTTCATCTATAATCTAAGTTGCAAACATATATTAACAGTCAAAACTCATATCAAACGCATGCCCACAACAGACACGTGTAAGTTCGCGCTTACAAATGCTGAATGTGTACTTACAAATAGGGAATGCAATCTCGATCTCGCGAGATCCCGATCTTCTGAGATCTCGCCTTATTTTTCGAGATCAATCTCGAAGCATAAAATGACGAGATCTCGACCGAGATTGATGAGATCTCGACTAAGCAATCTCGTCTGGAGATTGCATTCTCTACTTACAAATAAAAATCCAAACGTCAAATGAATATAAACCCTTTATTTCTTGAAAATGAATTTGAGAAGAGGAATGAAATTCACCAACCTATTTTTGCCTGCCCAGAAACAGGCATTTACATCAACAATTAATAATATGACTTTTTTTTAATGAATTTTGAATTAATAATTACTTACCCTATGGCATCTGTAGAACCGGGGTCAAAGTAATTGTCAAGGGGTCCGACGGAAATTGAATAAACGTTTTTTTATCACAAACAAGCTTAGTCCAGATTACCATTTTGAATATGCTTCGCCATAGTGCCAACAAACCGACCATCCGTGGTTCATCAGAGCTGGAGCTCTTTGATGTTCCACTCATGGACTTCTCCATCGTCATGTTGATAACAGTTTCACTCGCATTTCACCATCATCTGAAGAAACCCATTGTAGCCATGGGGTGAAATCCAGAAGCTCCAGCTCCGATAGACTACCCCAACAGATCGTGGAAAGCAAATCACCAGGCCATCAATATTTTAATCTCAAAAAGGGTGACATGATTAAGAAAATTGAGATTTCTTGGGCTACGTATGATATGTGATAGGTAGAGA
The DNA here is from genome assembly GCA_951799405.1 of Agapetus fuscipes. Lineage (NCBI taxonomy): Eukaryota > Metazoa > Arthropoda > Insecta > Trichoptera > Glossosomatidae > Agapetus > Agapetus fuscipes. The sequence continues at coordinate 6,183,248 of OX637355.1, read as the reverse complement.
CCTGCCTGGCTGAAAAACAAATTGTAAATATGATAGTGTGGTGCAGATGTAGTTCATGTATTATCTTGGGAGACTTTGTACGTGGAACCTGTTATCAGGCAGATATCACTTGTATCTGATTGTCTGTGTGTTGTGCATCCACACGCAGACACTAAACTCACTTAACTGCTTTCCGCAAGTGGACCCTTTTCCCGTCTATAATAATCTATAATGATGATGATGATTTCCTTATCAGCGCCGTTTCGTAACTCAATGTCACTCCAAGGGCGCTTAGTATTTTACTGGGCGAAGAAAAATGTCTAATCTAAGTTGCAAAAATATATTAACATACAAATGCATGTTCACAAACAAACACATGTAGTTTGCGCTCACAAATGCTGAATGTGTGCTTACAAATTAAATCCAAACCACCTCAAATGAACATAAACCCTGCAACTTTTGCTGACCTTCCCTGAAACAGGGGTGACATTGGCAAAGTGAACCATTTTTTACAGTATGGGTGGTCAGTTTCATACCAACCTATAAGTCAAGGAAAGTAGACATGACAGTTTTTGAAAGTAAGAAAATATGGTTCCTTGACTTAAAAATAGGTTGGTACGAGGCTGAACATCCAAATTATAAAAATTGGTTCACTTTGCCAATGTAACTCCAACTCTTGGTCTTGAATTCCTTGAGGAGTTACCTCCACCTTTACTTCTTCATCACCTCTCGTCACCAATTGGTCACGCCCAGAGCTCGCAAGTCCCTCTTCACTCCATGGCACCATCTCAGCTTTGGCCTCTTGACACTTTTTCTGATACTTGATTTTGTGCAGTACCTAGATCTTTTTTATTGTTGACGTATCCTTCATTCTTTTGACATGTTCCTACCATCAGAGTCCATTAAACTAAAAAGTAAATTTATTCCACCACATATGTAGATAGGGAAAGGGGAAACAAGTTGCATAAGGCGTCGGCACTCGAATTTGCGTTATTGAAACAATCGCAATTTCGTTCCCTGCCTGTGCTGTGTCCTATCAACAATAACTTTGACCTGATTCGACAGATGCCATTGGGTAATTATCAATAAATAATTCATTAAAATATTAAGTAATGAATTATGAATTGATAATTTTTATACCTACCTGTTTCTGGCTAGGCAAAATATTTTGGTGAATTGCATTCCTCTTCACAAATCTATTTAAAAAAGAAAAAAGTAGACAATAGTAAAATTGAAAAGAATTTGCAATAAGTGAGTTGATTTTCAGATGGACCACCCAGTAGTCAGTGGGATTGTTTATCTATTGTATCACACTAAACTTTATCACTCTGTGAGAATGATATTTTAAAATATTGTTCATCGCCCACCTACTATTGCCTCCACATTTGTTAAAAAGACGACAATCTGTTGTTACGTGCTCTCCACTTACATATCACACATTCACACCTGAAAAATGTTAACGGAGAAAAGATACATTGTTAAGTTCAAAGCAACGGCAAACGAGGATAAGCTTTGGTTTTTAATTTGAGACTTTCAAAAGTTATTCAATGGACTTTTATAAATTAAAGTGCTACTATTGCTACATAAAAAATATGATTGAAAAAATTGAATACGACATTGTGAAGATTTCTATCACAAGAAGTTTTTGCCTGCAGCATTACTCCGCATTTGGCTCCTTCAAATACCGCTTCTTCAGCTCACTAAAGTGCTACCAATTAATTTCACAAATCTGTTGAAAAAGTTTATTTATTCTGTGAATAATAATTGTGAAAAAATGTGTTTATTTGCTTAATCGCTGTGTGATTATTGTCAAAAGAATTGAACTATTATAATAAATAAAGAAGTATTTAAAATTATATTAATTCTAAAAGTGTATAAACGTATCTTATCGCACATTATTTTATCTCTCTCTTATCAATTTTAATTTTCACTTATCTAGTATGAATCTTATTCTGTAGATATCTAGATAATAAAAGTTGAGAGTCATCGCGAAAGTAAATGATTTATTAAATGAACTTTTAAACATTCCAAGGACAATCTGGCATCATTAACAATGACAATTCATGTTATGAAAATAATTGACAATCCAAAAATGGTAATGCAGGAATGAAAATAAATTAGATTGAAGGCCGCTAACACTTATAGGCAATAAAGGATTTAAAACCTTGATGATATTATGAAGATGGTGGCTTTTAGGAGTCTGGTTCATCCTCTGCATCGTCTACATCTTCAGAATGAATATATCAGAAGTACGTTGGTCTAATGCTCTACCCATTTTCCATATAAGGTACTTCAGTTATCTGGATCTAAAATCTGAAAGGCTCAAATCAAAAAATAGTTAATACCTCAAAATCAACATAATGTTGATTGATTTCTTTATTCCTCTACATTTCCTCTTCCATAGCTCCATTGATAAAACTGTGTAATCAAAAGGAATGGCCAAGTTGAAAGCATCATTTGAATTTGTAAATCATTGTGGAGTCGGAATATTCCAATGCCTTCGCAATATCACAGGTCTAGGTGACTAAGGTCTGGAGCACCCAAAACAAAATGCAGAATACTATTTGGTTAGCAACCCAGTGGTGTAATGACCTGATTTTCCCCCTGTTTTTTTCTCTCCATACAATAATTTTAAATGCTACTTGTACAATTTTTTGCCTTTGTTGACATCTAGGCAGTGTTTGCCCCTGGTTGGTATTTTTAAAACTACTTATTTAAAATCTCAGAAATGATCTACCAGTCTGATTCTAACAGTCTTCAAAAGTAATGCGAACTTTCACCTTAAATTGATCATTTTTATCTGGAATTCTAATAAAAGAAGAGAATTCTGATCTTGAAATGTTGTTTATTTGAGAATTTGAAGCTCACACTTGTATGTCTTGTTGCAGGAATGTACACAATGCGCATCATGGAGGCGGGGGGCGGAGGCGCTGGTCCCGGGGCGGGGGCAGGAGGTGGCGGGGGCCAGCTGGGCATGCACCAGGCCCCACAGCATCTGCAGCCGCACTCCATGCACCACCAGCCTCATCTGCTGTCCTCGCAGCATCTGCACCCCAACATGATGCCCTCAGGTTGGACTTCATGTACATTAGAAAAGTGTTAGATATGCTGAGGATAAGCTGAGATCCTTGTCTTACACCAATGTCAAATTATAAGCACTAAACTCCACACATGTTGAAAACTCACCTAATTCACCATCAACCTAAGTATTCTCTCCTCATAATATGTCACCCTCAGGTCATATTCTGTACATAAGAAACAATTTTGGAATAAGCTTGGAGCCTTGCCTCACACCAATCGAAATTTGAAAACCTTTACAACCTTCTTCCATGCACAACCAATGAAATCTGCTCTTCCACAGAATCTACATTACAACATGATGGCTGTAGGTAGAAATTCACATACATACATAATAAATAGTGTAGGGACAAGCTCAGAACCTTGTGTTACTCTAATTGTAAAAAATAAATATAATATGTAAGCACTAATATGTCATGTAACTTTGCAGAACGCATAGATGCCTCATCAGATAGTGCTGTCTCATCAATGGGCTCTGAGCGCGTGCCCTCTCTGTCTGACAGTGAGTGGGGCGACGGAGGAAGTGACTCCGCCCAAGATTATCATGGGTAAGGAAAACCATTTTGAAATAATTTTATTCTCCAAGGAGCAACTAAGACAAATTTGATAGTGGTTGATAATTGTAGATGCACTGTATTGATGCATGCTTAACCCATCTCATACCCGTCTAACACATATACACACCTTATTTGGAGGTTCTTTGGAATGAAACCGAATGGAAAATGAATGGTAGAAAACCCTCTCCAGATGTCAAATGATGGCACAACCGATCAAAATTTCCCTCTACATTAGAGCACGGCTATACAGACAAATGGACTGAATGTATATGTGCTGACAGATATGACATTGGATCTTTTCTTGTTTCCAGCAAACTTCGTCCCTGTGATGGGGAATCACGTCAAGCACCCTTGGTGGCCCAGAAGAAACACCACATGTTTGGGAAACGATGCTTCCAGGTATGTAGCCCTGTTGTTCATCAGTAAAGTTGCTATCACTTTCATTATTCCATCTCTATTGATTGCTAGAAGTGTGAACTGTCATGCTTGATTTCATTGACAATAGGAAAATTGAAAGAGCATATTGTACTTAATATGATTTGGTAAACAAAATCAAGTCCATAGATTTACACCGTTTTCACACTGCACAAATTCTTTACAAGTTTGTGAATGGGTGAGATCACCAGACAAACTGTATGAAAGCTTTTATACATTCTAGATAGAAAAAAAAACAAGAACCAACTGAACAGCATTTGTGCTGTGTGAAAAGGCTCTTATGTTTTTTCTATATGTCATTTGAATTCTTCCCAGTGACCTTTGAAATTCATCATTTGAAGATGAAATCGGTGAATAAAACTAAACTTACAAATTATTATTTTGGAGGTAGGTACAACTTTTTCATCATCTTCAACCTGTGTGGGTTTTGGCTTCCTGGAAAAACTGTCACCATCTGCCTCTGCCTATCTCTGTCACCTTCCGATTTCTCTCACCTTCATTGCTTGCTCTAATGTTTGTCTTGATACTCATAGGAGCAGTCCATGGTGACCCGCCACCGCCCCCTGGAGATGGGCGCGTGCTCCGGCCTGCTGACCCCCCACCCCCACCCCCACCCCGCGCAGCACCAGCAGCAGCAGCCTCTGCTGCCCCTCCAGCAGGGCCCCCAGCAGGCGCAGCTCCTGCCACAGAGCCTGGACGCACAGCAGCTGGACGTCAAGTTCGAGTATGATCATCCGTCTGCCCGACATGTCAAGCCTGCTGGTGAGCCAATCCCTCCTCTACTATTGCTCTAAGGATGCGCTGTTTCAATGTTAGCTTATGTGACTTTAAACTACGAACAAAATATCTTGACTTTAGAAAAGAATCCAACATCTGACTGGTTCGTAGTCTAGTAGCAACACTTCAGACTCGTAAATGGAAGGTTGTAGGTTCGAATTCAGGCGGAGCACAAAAAATATACCATTTATATTTTCAATTTTTGAAAAGTTTTAGCGGAAACATTGTAGAACTCCATTTTTCTCCAGAACTCCATGTTTTTGTCCTAATTGTTCTTAGTATACAATTTGATAAATTCACAAAGCTATTCTTTATAATTTTTCATATTTCTCCTAATTCTACTGTGTGTATAATATTCATTTTGCTTTATATAGTCTCCCATTATTTTAAGATTTCAGTTTCTCTGAGGATGGCCAAGAGGCCGAAACCGGTCACAACTCGTTATTTTTTGTTTGTAACTAAATAAAAATAAATAAAGTAGAACTAAACAAAGTTTGTTATCATTTTTTAATAATTTATATTTTCAATTATGCTCTTCGCTGGGATGAAAAATTCATAAAACCTTTACGAAAAACCGGTCACTAAAGATCCATCCAGCCTTGCAGCAACTGGGTCTTGCTTGAGAATTGGCGCTTTGTAGCGACAACCAGGCTTGTAAACACCTCTGCGGCACTACAACAAGTGTCATAGACCACTAGAGTCTCTGAAATCTAAGAAGTCTCCTACATAGGATTTCTTAAAAAGAAAAATCTACACAATTTTAACTAAGAAAACTCAATTTGTGAAAATAAAACTCTGTGTTTTTTTATAATTATTTATAAAAATGAATTTTCACTGTGTGAATACACAAACTTTAAAAAGTCTAAGAAAAAAATGTAAAACACGATAATGTAATCATACGATAATGTAACAGTTGTTTTAAATATTTTTAAAATAAATTTCCAGTTTTCATCAGACAGATTGGTCCAGTACGCATACTAACATTGCTCATGTGAAATTACCTCTGATGGACAAAAGACAAGCAAGCACGAAGAGGACGCTATGTGACTATGAACTATACATAAAATACCTCGACTTTAGAGAGAGGAATCCAACATGGTGTTTATTTTTAAAACAAAGTTGAGATTCTTCGACTGCAACTGATGAAAACTACTCTTTTTCTCCAGAAATGAAGTATTCTTGCACTATGGAGTTTGCGAGCAGTAGTCAGCTACAGGACGGCCTGGGAGGTGCCCGGCACAACCACACCTACAGCCTGCCTCCCGCACCTCCTCAAGCAACACACAGACCACTGGCAAGAGATAAACGCAGTAAGTTATCCAAGTACACAGTGAACTCTCTTAAATTACTGCCAATGCAATGGTGGGATTCCTTCATACTTGTCTGACATGTTCTCACCAGTTGAGATAGATTTGAGATGCCAAACGCTCAGATCTGTGAGGTATGGGATGGTTGACTTAGTCCAGCTGTCCTGTCAGACACACACTAATTTTGGGGACCGTGCTTTCCTGTTTGCAAGCCCAATGAAGTGAAACCGACTACCACCTAGTGTGAGGAAGGTAGAAACTGTTGGTGTCTTTAAAGGAGCAGTAAAGACGCACCTTTACAAAAAATCTTATCCTTGATTTGAGAGGGCCCTTGAGGTGTGACACACACAAAAATGGCGCTCTTTAATTATGTGTGCCTTCTAAATAAATTTTCCTTGTATATAGGGTTAAGACAGGGATGCGTATTGAGTCCTATGCTATTTATTTTTTTAATCAATAAAGTAATTGACTTACCTTTTTATTGTTTGAACAAGTAATATTGACATCATTAAATGAGAAGATCAATGAAAGATGAATTAATTGTGTATTGAAAAGTCAACAAAAAAGAAAAAGGACTAAATGAAAAGAAGCTTTTACTAAGTGAATTTCTTAAAATATTCTTTATTGTGTAATGGGGGAGTTTTACCTACCATTAAAACTCTTATTATGTTTCTATAGATGTCTGGAGTCCATATTATGAGAGAAACAATCACTTTTTCCCTTTTATGTGGTTTTTTAGTCTATTCCTGGGTCTTTGATTTGCACTTTTTTACACTTGTAATGTTCCTCTCCCTGCCAATGAAGGGGTCGGAGGAACGAAGAGGAGACTCGAAAGAGAGAAAGCGCGAAAGGAGGGATTTTCCTCCTTCGGTAGAAGTGGAGCGATCGAATGTGCAGGAGAATATACCCTGGAATCACCAGGATTCAAGTGCAACAAACCTTCTCTGAAGGAATAGCACTAGGCTGCTTCGATTCTTTTCCAACCTTCAGTTTCAGTTGCTGGAAGAGCAATCTACCCCAATCGAGGTAGTAATTATTTTTGGCCAATTATTATGTGATCGTCTAGCTAAGGGTAGGACTCCTTGTCGTGTGGAAGATAATGAAACAGAACGTTGTGTTATTTTTTTGTTTTACCGTTTCAAAATCTACTTTAGTGGCAAACCCAAGTACTTTTTGGGAGGTGTACCCCTCATACATTTCTACCTTTTTATAAGATTATAACGAGTATTGATTTTGCGTTTACGCGATCAAAGATGAGGTAGTATGAACTACAATTATTTTTAAGGCGACGAGATTTAAGCGTTATTAATTACGGAACGGTCTTAATGTGTGCGAGTTTAATTAATTGGAATATAAGGTAGTCGAAATTATTTTCAGATAAAAACATAAATGACATAAAAATTGCGAGATGAAAGGCAGTTAGGTTTTAGTTTTTTAGTGAAAGTAATTACATGCAAGGCGATCTCTTCTTTGTTGTAATTCTTACCTTTGCGCGTCCACCTGTAAATTAATAGGTTCATGGCTTTTACAGCATCTTTCTATGACCACCGGTCATCTGAAAGGCACTGCAAAATGGACCTTTATTAGTTATTTCAAGGAAAGGATTCGGATACACGCGGCGTGAATCTAAGATTTCGACACCCTCGTCGATTAAGTGACTCTAATTAATCATGGCAAATGGCCCCAACGGCCTTGTGGGTACCGCCTTCCTTCCCCAACGTACCCTCCCCCCGCTCCGGATGGTAATCTTTTGCTGCAAAAAACCACGGGACAGGAAGGTTAGTCTGGATTGTGTGTGTTCAGCTACAAGTTACTGCAATAATGTTGGCTCCAAGCAAACTCCAAGTATATATGATCAGAGATCATGGAACATTAATCCAGCTGAGTGAGCCCAGATCATTTCAGGAACTCTCGTTGCGACCAGAGGTCGGGAACATATCCAGTTGTATTTGGCCAGAGGCCGGCTGCCAATTTTCAGGAACTTTGTTGTGATCAGGAACATATAATGACCAAGGTCACTCAGCGGTTTTCAAATTCAACTGCATTAAGTACATCTGCGTTATTCTTTGTGTGTCTCGATATGAGATTGCAGGCATTTCGGCTTCAGCACATACTGCAGAGTTGTTTGTTTATAATTTATTTATGAAATTTGTATTTTATTAGCTTGGCCAACCCCTAGTGTGATGGATGTGTAATGGTGTGTTTGGAATACATTTTCAACTTCAAGCGGCTTACTTTCAGTCCTTACTTATAGTAATGCATGCGGCGTGCAATTCCTTCATAATCTTTCTTTCATTCTCACCGCCTAAAGAGGATAAGTATTTTGTAATGTGTATGAGTGTGATTAGGTAATTCCGCTTCGAATGTTATAATATCTCAGGGCCATCCCGTGCCTGTGGACTATTCCATCACCAGGCCCACATTTAGAATCTAAGACAATAGGTCCCTGATACCCTTGTATCTCGTACCTTATAACCCTGTGAGAAGTCCACTTGCCGGGAACCCTGACTCAGCTGTTATCCACAGAAAGGAATTCTAGGAGGGAGGCGGAAGTGATCATGACTCTTGGACAGCCGAGGACGGAAGCTTCGTGTCTCGATTATAAGTGGACCTAACATTTTTTGAATTCAATATAACATTGCCGAATTACAGTGAAAGTAACTAATTGAACGCAAAATCAAAAGTGGTGTGTGTGTGTGTGTGTTAGTACATGAAAGCAAAGTAAAAACAGCGATAGTAAACAATTTCTTAGTCTAAATAAAAAAGGAAACCTTCCTCCACTCAGGTAAGCCAATGAATCCCTGAAAATACATTTATAATTAACAGAAATCAAGCAATAAGTAAACTTGGAAGAAACACCAGCATTCCTCCACTCAGGTAAGCCATTGAATCCCTGGAAATACATTTATAATTAACAGAAAGCAAACAATGAATACTCCTGAAAGAAACACCAACATGAAATTAATTCAGACAAGTGGTTTTAATGAAATTAGTTATTTGTTAGTATAATTCAAGAAAACTTATCCCAGGATCTTTCTTCTCTGCTTCAACTCTGAATTAATTCGGAAATAACGGTTTTATTTTTAAATATAGAAATGCTGGGACCCAGAGACAATAAAACACTGCAATTTCACTCTCACAATTATTATTTAAAGTAAAACAAAAGAGAATTTCCGCGTTTATTATTTATAAAGTCCATCATTTTATTAAAACGTTTAAAAAGGTTTATTTCGGGTTTGATTGATTAAGTTTATATTTAATTGAGAATTTCTTATCGGAGTTTAGAAAACCAGAGTTTATAATTTTACGAGCTTAGAGAATGAAAAACCCACACGCGTGTCGGCTGTCGCACCGGATTGAGATTCGCGTTTATTAAAATTACGTAATAGAATTTATATTTTCAGTGTTTGGGATTTAAACAGAGCACGTGTGTATCGATTGGCGACAAAAATCCGACTTTCCGAGTTTATTAAAATTACGAAATAGAATTTATATTTTCAGTGTTTGGGATTTAAACAGAACACGTGTGTATCGATTGGCGACAAAAATCCGACTCCCGAGTTTATTCAAAAATTAGAAAATGAAATTAATTATTTTTTTAGTGTTTAGAGAAAACGAAAAACACATCTGTATCGACCGCAGTTCAAGATCGAAGTCCCCATCCCTTGCAACGTCAGGGGTGCATCTCTTCCCTCCCCTCCCTTGAGATACTCCCCTCTACCCCAAGATCTCAAAGTCAAAGCGATATAATTATTGGTTGAAAAACAGAGAACTCTACACACTTTAGGCACTTTTCTACTCTATGGTCGCTTTTTCCCCATTTCCTGTTTCCCTATTTCCAGTTCCCCCATATACCGGTGGCCATTTGTCATAAAGCTCATAATACACCAGGTAGGGGTTACCTGGACTCCAGACATCTATAGAAACATAATAAGAGTTTTAATGGTAGGTAAAACTCCCCCATTATGTGTTCTGAGAGATGTCTGGAGTCCATATTATGAGAGATCTGTCTATTATCTCCTGGTGACCGGGGACGTCTTTATTTGATATTAACTGGTTGAAATAGGGAGGGATCTTCTGGAGCTGTATGTTTCAACATCTCTTTCGGATAGTATTTTCTGAAAGTGTTTTCTATTGGGTAGTTCTCCAGCCAATTAAGTGATGCGACCGCTGAACGTGTGCTGCCGGGAGTGGCCTCTACTCCTGCTGATTTTAGCGTGTTCTTTACCCATCCTCCTATGATTGTTCTTGTAGCTGCCTTCACTTGTCCTCGGGTGCTGATGAACAGGTTATAAATATTTTGTCCTGATCTCCTTTCGCGTGATAGTTCAATCAGCTTCCTTATCCAGAAGACTGGGTTGACGTTGTGTTCCTTGGATTCCAGAAGTGTATCTGTTTTTGATCCAACAAATGGAATTAACACAATTGATGTGCCTTCGTCTAGAATGTTTCCTTCTGTGCTATTTAGCAAGGTCAGATCGTGTACTCTTCTTCCTGAGGATAACAGAAGTAAGATTGCTGTTCTACACGCAACTTCATAGAGAGAATCTGAACGAGGAGTGTTCCTGACTAGCCAGTCTTTCACTATCTGCGGATTCCACACAGGGGACTTAGGAGGGTTAATCCTTACCATTGCTATGGCTTTTAATGTATGTTTCACTAGGAAATCTGAGCTGAGATTCTTTTCCATCATTGGGTTGCAGAAGGTTACGATGGCTGACTTGTGTACCAGTATAGTCCTGTATGACAGTTTTTTGTTTATGAACAGTTGCGCTAGATACCTTGCCAATTGATTAGGAGATGATGTGTTGGGATGGGTATTTTCCGCCAGTATCCAGCGGCACCATCTTTGCCAAGCAGGTTTATATGTGTTGAGTGTGGAAGCTCTCCATCCTGACAGGAGCAGTCTTTTCTCTTCCGCGTTTTGAAAGATTGCGCATGAGTCTGTGGAGTCTCTGGATACGTAAGTTGAACTCATGTGTGCCGTCGTGGATGCGAACAGGTCTATATCTGGTACTCCGAAATGATTGAAAATGGCCTTCGTTGCTGTTGATAAAAGATGCCACTCTGGAGGGGATCTTCCTCTTGATAGGTGATCCGCGTCTCCGTTGTATCTTCCCGGTAGGTACTGCGCTGTTAGCGAGATTTCCCATTGGCCTGCCAGAGTCAACAGATCTCGGGTAAGATTTAGGAGTGTTTTGGATCTGGTGCCACCTTCCTTGCGGATGTAGGCGACTACTGTCTTGTTGTCTGATTGTACCAGAATTTCGGAGCCAGAAAGGTCGTGCGCTGTGCGTTGCAGGGTTGTGAAAACAGCGAACAACTCTTTTCGTTTGGAGTGCCGCTTCTTTTGTTTGAACGGTCCACTGTCCTGACAGCATCAAGTCGTCCAGAGTTGCTCCCCAAGCTTAGTCTGACGCATCTGTTGTCAAGAAACGTTCGCAGGTTTCCCTGTGGATGGAACTTGATTCGTTCGCATTCCCTATCCCCCACTCTATTACTTGTAAGCTGTCCTCGGTCATTTGTCATGACCTTCTTGGTGACAGGTGCTTCAGTGGCCTGCTCGCTATCTGCAATTGTCTGCAGTGGAGGCGACCATGAAGCTGGCAAAGTTTAGTCTTCCTAGGAGACTTTCCGCCAGTTTTAAGGACCATTTTCGAGAAGTCAGTATTGCTCGAAGTGAGTGGCACAATGCCTCTTGCTTCCGGTAAGAAAGACCTTCTTGGTGACAGGTGCTTCAGTGGCCTGCTCGCTATCTGCAATTGTCTGCAGTGGAGGCGACCATGAAGCTGGCAAAGTTTAGTCTTCCTAGGAGACTTTCCGCCAGTTTTACGGACCATTTTCGAGAAGTCAGTATTGCTCGAAGTGAGTGGCACAATGCCTCTTGCTTCCGGTAAGAAAGGAATTTGCAATTGTTATGCGTGTCCCAAACGATTCCCAAGTACTCTAATTGTTGAGTGGGGAAGAGCACTGACTTCTGGAGATTTACATACCACCCCAGAGATTGTAGGATATCTACTGCTAGATGCGATTGCCGACGAAGATCGTCCTTGGATTGGTTCGCAAGGAGGAAGTCGTCGAGATAAACGATTGTCCGGATATCTCGTCGCAGCAGTAAGTAGTTGGGCTACCCAATTTGTGAGGGTTGCAAACATTCTGGGGGCAGATGAAAGGCCAAAGATGCGATTGCCGACAAAGATCGTCCTTGGATTGGTTCGCAAGGAGGAAGTCGTCGAGATAAACGATTGTCCGGATATCTCGTCGCAGCAGTAAGTAGTTGGGCTACCCAATTTGTGAGGGTTGCAAACATTCTGGGGGCAGATGAAAGGCCAAAGATGCGATTGCCGACAAAGATCGTCCTTGGATTGGTTCGCAAGGAGGAAGTCGTCGAGATAAACGATTGTCCGGATATCTCGTCGCAGCAGTAAGTAGTTGGGCTACCCAATTTGTGAGGGTTGAAAACACTCTGGGGGCTGATGAAAGGCCAAAGATGCGATTGCCGACAAAGATCGTCCTTGGATTGGTTCGCAAGGAGGAAGTCGTCGAGATAAACGATTGTCCGGATATCTCGTCGCAGCAGTAAGTAGTTGGGCTACCCAATTTGTGAGGGTTGAAAACATTCTGGGGGCAGATGAAAGGCCAAAGATGCGATTGTCGACAAAGATCGTCCTTGGATTGGTTCACAAGGAGGAAGTCGTCGAGATAAACGATTGTCCGGATATCTCGTCGCAGCAGAAAGTAGATGGGCTACCCAATTTGTGAGGGTTGCAAACATTCTGGGGGCAGATGAAAGGCCAAAGGGCAGACTTGTCATCTGAAGTAATTCTCCTCGATAGACCAGTCGCAAAAATCTCCGATGTGCTATTGGGAGATGAAAGTAAGCTTGCGATAGGTCTATTTTCGACAACCAATCGTTTGGCTGCAGAAACTCTGACACTTTGTAGTGGCTTATGAGTTTGAACGGAGCCGGGTCTAGGAAGAAGTTTTAACGATTTCAGGTTGAAAATCATTCTCGGGGAATCGTCCGATTTGAGTGTTAGGAACATTTTTGATAAGAAACTCTGACACTTTGTAGTGGCTTATGAGTTTGAACGGAGCCGGGTCTAGGAAGAAGTTTTAACGATTTTGGTTGAAAATCATTCTCGGGGAATCGTCCGATTTGAGTGTTAGGAACATTTTTGATAAGAAACTCGGACACTTTGTAGTGGCTTATGAGTTTGAACGGAGCCGGGTCTAGGAAGAAGTTTTAACGATTTTGGTTGAAAATCATCCTCGGGGAATCGTCCGATTTGAGTGTTAGGAACATTTTTGATAAGAAGCTGGGAGATGACTCCGCTGCCTCTATAACTCCGGATTCGGTCATTTCCTTTATTTGAGAGTCCATTTCGGGTGAAGGACTCGTCTGGTATAGCATTAAGTGGCTCCCTCTGGGAAACCAGATAATCTATCCTTGGGTCCAAGACAACCCTAAGCCGTTTTTGACGCCGCGGCGGTGAACCTGATTCCGAAGTGTCATATCCGCATTTTTACATCCACACATTGAGATATATACTATAGAGCCGCAACCATCATACAATCAGGAAAAAAATGTCAAGCCGAAGTCCGTTGGAAACGTTTTAATGCAGATGCAAGGAGACAATCAGTTTTTATCCAGCTTCTGCATCGAATAACGCGCACCGTACTCTCAGGTTAAAACGAGATAGCAATAATTTTAGCAAACACATGGCAGACTTCAAACACGACAAAAAGGGCTGGATGTCATAATTCTCTGATATAAAATTCCCCTACAGTAATACTATTAAAAATGAATGTCAGATTAAAATGAAATGTAACTTTAGTCCTTTACTTTTAAAAATAATATGAGCAAGTCTTCAACCAGCAACCCGGCAGTATACAACCTTATTGTCGGTGTCAAATGTGTAACATTAATTAAAATATATTTAAGAAAAACTTATTTTTTTCAAAAATAAATTGTTTTAATAATTAATCTGTGCTAGTATGTTGTGTTTTTTTTCATTTGTGCATGTTGTATAATTGATCAAGTTCACAAACAATGGTGTTTGAAAACTCCAATCACAATATTTAGACATTTATGGCAATATGTATTCCACCTGTCACGTCCGTTCGCTGTGTAAGTCTGCGTGAGACTGACGAGCCTCAAAATCGGGTTTTTCTCGAGTACGACTTTTGACTTACTACAGGGTGCTACGTGTTTCGAGCAACGTTACGTCTCTAGTATATATACCTCAATGCATCCACATCACCTGAATCCTTTGTGAGATTTCGGCGGGAGGTGGCCCTTTTTTTTGTTATCACAACTCATAACACTGATTTTGATGTTATCTAAAGTAAAAACTCCGTTAAAATAACGAAAAACGTTTTTCGTAAATGCGTGGCATACCCACAAAAATACATTATATTTTTGTAGGTATGCCACGCTTATACACTTTTAAACACCACAATTTCGCCTGTTTTAGTTTTTAATTGTTCACAGGGACACAAGATGGTAAAATAACACTCTTTTTTAAATGTTTTTGCCCAGGAATATTGTCAATTCACTCAAATTTTCGAAGGTGAATTCAACTGACATGTGACCACAAGGGAAAAATGACGCTTTATGTCAAATGGCCACCGGTATATGGGGGAACTGGAAATAGGGAAACAGGAAATGGGGAAAAAGCGACCATAGAGTAGAAAAGTGCCTAAAGTGTAAAAAAGTGCAAATCAAAGACCCAGGAATAGACTAAAAAACCACATAAAAGGGAAAAAGTGATTGTTTCTCTCATAATATGGACTCCAGACATCTCTCAGAACACATAATGTAATCTGTATTTACAAAAAATGTTATGATCCCTCACAATGCGCACCTCATCTTGTGAGCAAATAAAACGCTTACATTTTAAGAAAGTAGTTTTTGCTTCACATTCTTTAAATTCACGTATAGTATCACGTTTGGGATTGATTGTTTACATGTTTGTGTGTTATTGTTGTTCAGGTCGCCGTGCGGAAGGCGCGCTGTGCTCGCTGCCCACGCACGGCATGTCCCGGGACGAGAAGCGTGCCCGAGCGCTCGGTAAGTTCCCCAATGGTACGAACCACTGCTACTGTTTCTCTTTCTCTCTCCTCCAACTCTATCCAACTCCTTCCTCTGTAACTCTCCTCCAACTTGTCATCTGAAGAAACTGTGTGGCATCTTTCTCACTCCATCAGCTTCTTAAATTCCTAAATGGTACGGACCCACTGCTACTGTTTCTCTTTCTCTCTACTACAACTCTATCCAACTCCTTCTTCTGTAACTCTCCTCCAAATTGTCATCTGAAGAAACTGTGTGGCATCTTTCTCACTCCATCAGCTTCTTAAGTTCCTAAATGGTACAGACCCACTGCTATGGTCTCTTACATCAAAACCTTCTCTTGAACCTTTCTGTATTGATTCCTGTAGATAGGGATAGTCAAGTTACAGGAAGCCAACCTAGTCCTCTTTCTCATCTTCTTGTAAGGCTTGTGGACAAGGGAGTTGTTGTCTCTCTTGTTCATATTACCAAAGAATTGAAAATTCTGTGGTCTTATCCAATTTGAGGGCAATATTTATTTAAAGTAGTAGATCTACAAATGGAATTTTTTTGACAATCCATTGAGATCTTTAAGAGTATTCATAATATTCCTTTGTTCTATATCTAGATCCATTTCGTGCTGTATT
Source organism: Agapetus fuscipes (assembly GCA_951799405.1). Taxonomy (NCBI): domain Eukaryota; kingdom Metazoa; phylum Arthropoda; class Insecta; order Trichoptera; family Glossosomatidae; genus Agapetus; species Agapetus fuscipes. The sequence continues at coordinate 6,167,416 of OX637355.1, read as the reverse complement.
TCAAAGGTTTGTGATAATTCTTAGCCTTTTAATTTAGTTGATTGTGTATCTGTGTGCAGGTATCCCCATGACTGTCCACGACATCATCAACCTGCCCATGGACGAGTTCAACGAGCGGCTCTCCAAGCACGACCTCAGTGAGTCCCAGCTCTCCCTCATCAGGGACATCAGGAGGCGCGGCAAGAACAAGGTAACAGCCAACGTCCCTCCCAAACATGCATGCCTTTATTATTTGATTCGTTTTAATTACTTGCGCTCCTGAAATCTTCTCCCCTCAATCTTACCCTGCATGATAAGATGAACGAGACGGTACTTCTCATTTCTCAAAATGTGACCAAAGTACATCAGTTTTCTCTGTTTAATGGTTGGCAGAAGCTCCTTTGTAGTGCACATTTGTTGGAGCACTTCTTCATTGGTGGCTCGATCACGCCAAGAGATCCGAAGCATTTTTGGGTAGAGACACATCTCCAACGCTTCAATTTGTCTTTACTATGGTGTTTATTTTATCAACTTAATTACTAGATATCATATCAACAGATTCTTAGGCTGATTTCTGTAGTGAGTCGTGTTATTTGTGTAAACTACACTTTTGCAAGTTCATTCATCACTTATCATAAATAATCAAAGCAACACCAGTTGTTGTACGGTTGATTGGACCTTTGTGACTGATTGTTTGATACTTTTCTACGAGTTCAAACCTGTTAAATGTCAAACGTGCCGCTGCTAAGTTAGTGAACTTTCTCTCTTGGATTTTCATAGTTCACTAATCACATGTTATTTGTTGTATTTCAGGTGGCAGCGCAGAATTGCCGCAAGCGCAAGCTGGACCAGATAACATCGCTGGCCGACGAGGTGCGGGACGTGCGCACGCGCAAGCAGAGACTGCAGAGAGACAGACAACAGCTGCTGGCCGAGAGGCAGAGGGCAAAGGAGCATTACGCCATGCTCTACAGACATGTGTTCCAGGTGAGCAACAGTAACTACAACAAACTGTTCAAACAGAAAGGCAGCGAACTCTGCGAACTCTGGAAGGTGCACTTACAACTGCTGCCTTGCCATCTTGACAATTGAACACATTATTAGGTGGCATTATTCGACGTTACAGGACCGTCCACCTGGTTGCCCCCAGACGTGGGTGCCAGAAAAAGTGTTGAATCCTTTTACCGGTCCTTGGACCGGTCCGTAGTCCGTAGTGGCAACACTTTGGACTCGTAAATGGAAGGTTGTGGATTCGGATCCCGGCGGAGCACAAAAATATACCATTTATATTTCGAATATGCTCTTCGCTGGGTTGAAAAATTCATAAGCCTTTACCAATGACCGGTCACCAAAGGTCCATCCAGCCTCACAGCAACTGGGTCTTGCTTGAGTATTGGCGCTTTGTAGCGACGACCAAGCTCGTACACCTCTGCGGCACTACAACAAGTGTCATAGACCCCTAGAGTCTTTAGAATCTAGGGAGTCTCCCGCACAGGATTTCTTAAAAAAAAAAAAAAAACAGGGAATGAAGACCCACCTCCTCGCCGCGTTATCACTGAAAGCGCCCTTGCAGTGAAATAAGTTATGAAACAGTGCTCTACAAATCAGCATCATTGTCATCTAAGGATTAATTTTTGCAGTTTCATGTGAAGACTACAGGAGAAAAACAAGGAATGTCAGTTGAAGAAAATTATGAGTAAATCAAAATTTGAAATCATGGTTATTGCCTGTCACAAAGAACCCAAAATACCGCCATAAACTGTGATAGCGACTGTTCATTACAAATTTTGCAGAGCTTTAGATACACACAGATGCCACTAGAATTTTCTTTTTTTCTTACTAACAATCCTTGTTTTTCCCCTGTAGTCTTTACATTGTGTGAAAATACATGTGTTTTCTTTTCAAGACCAATTTGAGAGATGACATTTTGCATTTATTTACATCTTAGGTTATTTTGATGTTGGAAAATAGGAGGGATGTTTTCTCCAATTGAATGATTGTTACTTGTTACCAGCAAACCAATGGTGAACAAGTTGTTAGATGTAAAGTGTGATGTGATGCTTGCAGCACCTGCGTGACAGTGAAGGGCGGCCGCTGCTGGCGCACCAGTACTCCCTGCAGCAGGCGGCGGACGGGGCCGTGGTGCTGGTGCCCAGGAACTCTCCTCAAGGTAACCAGCTCTCCAGTAGCCCAAGTGTTGAGATAACCATCTTAATGTTATGATTGTCTGTCTCTGTGTCCATACAATAAAGCCATCCAAAATGGCCGCAAGTGAACAGCTGATCAATAGTTCTAAGTTCTTCATACAAAGTACCTAAATGAAATTCGATAGATTTGGTGAACCTTCATGTCCGATAGCTGACAAATTGAAACTTGCATTGATACCGTTTACCGTTTTTGACTATCCCCATTCAATAAAAAATAACCAAGATGGCCGCAAGTGAACAGCTGATTAGATTGACAGGTCTTCATACTAATGTGAACGATATTCGGTAGGTAGGATCTACCGATTAGTGCATTTTTTTCGTCTTTCAGCTGTTAGTATAAAAGCCTGATGAATAATTGTGTTGGTATTTTGCAGTTGAGCATCACAACATGACGTCCAACGGCACGTCCGACGAGGAACTAGAGCGACTCAAGATGAAACAGAGGAAGAGCTTCGACCAATGATATCCTCCCGCTCCCGAGTGGTAGTCCTCAAGGTACACGGATACCTCATCCTGGTGAACCCTGCCGGCAAGCGGCTTACGCTGGTGTGCTGAATACAGTGTGAAGGCAAGTGACGAGTGGATAGACATTTCAAGTGAGAGAACATGAGAAAAGCATTGGCTTTACGAGTGAAGTAAGATGACTGCACAAGTGAGGAAACACGACTCTGCTAGTTGTTTTTCTATGCAATATTAATGTTAACAAATGATCACGGAACGAGTCAAGAGAAATTTGTAAATATTAGTTTGTAAGATTCAAAATTATGGATGAAGAAGAAATATAAATTATGATTGTTGTCTCTTCCTGGCAATACTTTTTTTTAGTTTTAAACTTTGAGAGGTGGATTAAAATTGTGGTTGACGCTGCTGCACACACACATCAGGAATGTGAAGTTGGCTCCTATGCATCCTGCGTGTGAACCTCAAATGAACTCAATTTTGCAACTCTTGCAATCTTCCCCTTAATCGAGGGGGGCTAGAACCATGTCTCTAAAAGCAGATTTTTTTTCTTCCTTCAGTTCAATTTGTTTTTTTAAAGTAAAAGAGGTATTGACAGTAAGCAAGTAGTTTCCATGTTTTTTATGCATTACTATGGCGATAGTTTTTGTATGAAATGAAATGAAATTATATGAAAATACTACTTAAATAGTTCATAACAATTGGTGCAACCAAAATGCAAAATACTTTGTACCTAACTCAAAAGCAATAGGATTATCAAAACATTTATAAAGATTTATAAAAAAAAAAAAAAGGAAGAGTTGTACAATATTTCCCTAGTTTTACGGAATACATACTTTGGGGTGATTTCCCCAAATATTCCCTAAATCAAAGGACAGCATGAAGTTTACAAAAAAGTACTAAAAATGAAATAAACGTTCAGATCATTTCTCTTAATTTGTGTGATGATTTTTTTTATAAAAAATGATTCTAGTATTTATTTATTGTATATAGTTAGTTAAATATTACCTGTAAAACAAAATATTACATTAGTGAAGTGTGCGTTGCGCCGAGGTTGTTTTCAACATTACCAATTTACCTCAAACACATGTCATAATAAAAACAGTTTTACACAATCTTGCCAGTCATATTAAAAATAAGTATCTCTTTAGAGTTGATATCAAACATTATGAAATTTACAATTGTCAAAATAAGAGGGAAAATTTACTTTTTTTGCCAGTCGATACAATGGAGTCAGGATATTCCAAATTTCCCAGGTGATGTCAAAGGTCTATGTGACTAGGATCCTTAGCAACTAAAGACCAAATGCTGAATATTAGCAACCTGGCCCCGACTTCACAATTTTTGTGTTTTTTCCGACTCCATACATTTGAAGTTAATTTCCGGTTATTTGTAGAAATGGGTTGTGAAATTAACTGGCTTATTCAAGTCCCCACATGCTAACAAAGGCACAGCCACATAAAAACTTCTAAGCTCTGGAATCTGATGAAATGTTTATTGATTTTGCAACAATTAAAGAATCGTAATAACTTTTCTTTAACATCCTTTCATAAAAATTGTTTGGATGGTAAGTGTCCACCCTTCCATGCCATAGAGTACAATTGACAGGATGTAGCATCTCCCTATTTGCAGATGCAACTCCAACGTCAGGTTTATGTTAGTCAACATTTTTGTTTTACTGACACCGATGCGCCGCTACAAATCCTGGAAGGATGACGCTGCTTGTAAAATTCACTCACTTACATTTTTTAAAGATTCCATAGCTTAGTAAACTTAACGTCTCAAGTCTGTCTTTGCTACCAGAGGACCTGGTATTGTAAATATTTGAATTAAGAAAGGTTTATATGTTGATGTACATATTTTGTTAATACAGTAAAACTTCAATCGTGTAAACCGATTGGGACAGGAACTCATTCAGATAATCGGATTTTTCAGGGTCAGATTTTGGGTCGGCCACCTGATAATAGACACCAGCTCATAATAGAACTGCACTAAAACCCTTCGGGGATAACGCAGCAAGAAGTTACACTATATGTGTAGCTTAGATGTGTTGTACTATGAGACATGAATTATCATCTCCATAATGCAAGTGCTGCACCCACACTAGCTTCACAGAAGGAAAAGCAATAGTGCTCTCCAACAGAAGAATTATTTTGCAAATCGCAGTTTCTGTCGTTCTGTTTTTATTCTAAAAGTTTTGAAGCGATTTGGATAATCAGCAATTCAGGTAGTCGGAGTTTGGATAATTGAAGTTGTACTGAATTAATTTTGCCCTGAAACAGCTAATATGCGAAGTTAATATATTATTTATGTATATTGTGTTAAAAAAATAATAACAGGCAGAGTAAAAGCTAATATTTGGTCAAAACATCAAATTTCATGTAAAGAATCTTGCTTTTTAGACGAATAAAAGATAGATGTCAAATAGTTCAATAAATGCAAGAAGCGTGTTATTTGATATATAACTGCCTTTCCGTACCCCTAGTAAAAAACTTGGAAGTTTAAAAACTCAACCAGAGTGTTTAACAAAACATGTATGGAAACTAAAACAGTGCCTCTAGTGAGTGTTATAGTTAACATGTATTTTTTTGTTGAACGTGATGGTTGAGTTAAAATAAGTTAAAAAGGTTTAAACATGGGATATAGGACATGGAAAAATCAACAGTCACTTGTAAATGAATCTGTAAAGAAACATGTCAGGGTCACGTCTTTCCAAAGATGTGCTTTTACTTTGCCACAAAAAAATTCCATAGTGTTAAAAAGAACACATAAGTATGTCAAAGTAATGTTATGCTTTTTAACATTTTGTATTTATTTTTAACAAGAAAAATAATATTAAAAAAAAAGACAAAACAATACAGAGAATATCATAAGTAAATTAATTGAAAATCACCAATTTTTTTTTAAAAAATATTGCATAAATCTCATTTGAAATGTTTAAGTACAAGAAGTACTCGTATATCATTTCCCAAGACCTATGGTGCCACGATTCAAAAAGTGTCGGACCAAGTTTGAACTTTTTGCAGACATATAATAATTAAAACAAAATAGGGTGACACATATACCTCTCATATCATTATTGAAAACTCAATGCAGTTTTATTTACACACGACGAATCCATGGCTAAACCACCACTTAACTAGAATTTTCCATACAAAAAACAAATCTATGGATCAACTATGAATCCCAATATTTGATCATGAATATCTGATCAATAATAATCACGTGTGAAGTGAATAACCCTGTTTGAGTTATGAGTTTATCAAGAACTGGAATATTATCAAATGGCATATTGAACTTCAAACACCATATTTTGTGGCATCCTAGACCGGCAGATATGAATGTTCCTACATTTTTTGTATGGTACAATTATGGCATTTATCTTTCGAAAAAAAATGAAACAATGACACATTAAATTTTAAAGTTGGCAAGTAATTTAAGAGTATACGACTTTCCATTCATTTATGAATGTATTGTAAAATAATTCTAAAGTAATTTGGAAATTAATAGAAGAAAAAAAAGACATGAAAATTGATATACCTACTCCTCATGTTACAGCTTGTCACCCTCAGGTTTATTTTTGTTTTGCAGGATTGTGAAACATACTTACAGTGACATCCCATGATAGATGTGATAAATACAGTGCGCAGCGCTTTAATGTTGTCAGTCTACCCACACAATATTGTATTGAAGGATACTACTGTATGTCCTGTCTGTCATATTTTATTTTGCCTGGGTGACAGCACCAGGACGGCGGAAGTCAGATTTCGAAGGTCCTTAGCAACCTGGCCAAGTGGCATCATATTTATTTTCTACTTTCATATGTTTTTATGGTGAAAGTTTCTTTTCCAGCCGTATTTATTCTCGATCTCAGTTTTGTTATTTTTTCAGGCATGTAATTTTTTTTTTTAATAATTCACTAAAACTAAAAAATAGTCTGTAAGATATTTTTGTAAAATTAAGGGGAGCTTGATAATTACTTTTAAATTATTTTTTTGTTATTTCTGTACATAGATTTGTTATTTTTTTATACATTATAAAAAAAGAGAAGCAAATGTTTTTTTTTACTATAAATTGCCAGTGCTATTTTTTTTTGTTTATTTACCCAATGGCAATTTATTTTTGGTGTAAACTACAAAGTATGTTTTAAAAAACAATACTTATAACTGGGAAATATGCAAAGGTATTGTTTTTTAATTTAAAATGATGAGAGTACTAAATTTATAAATTAAAGAGGAGTATCTTTTTGTAAAGTGTGTTTAATGTATAAGGTTTAAAATTAAAGCTTAGATTTAAATATTGTATTTTTTTATATTATTACATGTTAACATAATGCTATATTATAAATATGGAAAAGATATAACATTTAAAATATGTAAGGTGTCTGCGAGTTAAAACATGGATTCAAAATAAATATGTTTTAAAATGTAATTTGGTGCAGTTTTATTACAGAAAACAAGTTATTATTAATAAAAAAATTATGCAGCGCCTTCTATGACAGTGTGTCACTGCAAAGGCGCTTGTCCGTATGATTGGACGAAGAGGTGAGTCTTGAGACCTCTTTTAAGTGGTCTCTCCATATCCAGTTCCCTCAGTGAGGCGGGAATAGTATTCCAAGTCATTGGAGCGGCCAAAACAGTGCGGGGCCTTCTTGCAGGGATGTTCAGGCAGCTGCTTCTTGATGCAGCTGACCTCAGTGTTTGTCCGCACGAGGTTGTAGTTGCTGGAGACACCAGCTCCATCAGGTACCCCGGAGCACTCCCACGCAGTGCTTTAAAGGTGAGCAAGCCCACTTTGAAGGTGATCCTCTCAGGGATTTTCAGCCAATGCAGAGCTTGAAGGTGAGGAGTGATGTGGCAGGTTATAATTTATCTTGGTCAAAGATAACATAATTTATAAAGGCATGGTGGATAAGTCACTTGGTAGAAAGCATATCTTTGATCTCCTCCAGGGATTTCAGAAATAATTCCCCAAAGACTATAGAACCAGTAAGATTTACACAGCCTTTATTGTTCCCGACAATTCTTTATTGAGAATATGGCTTATATTTTAGGTAGCGACAAATATTTTTTCTCATTAAATTTTTTGGTGATAAACATACTTATCAAGAAAATAAGATCGGTAAAGTCTTTATGGAATGCACGTTCCTGATATATTTAATAAATAGGGAAGTCACTGTCCACAGTTTTAGACCACTGGTGTAGTCCTCCTTCTATGTCTTTGACGACAGGCACAGTTTCCAAGTCTTGCATACAATTGATTTGATCTTTCAAATATTGAACAGCGAGTTGAGAATCGTTGCCTCTCCTGCATATGAAAAACACTAAAAGAAAAAAAAACAGTAAATACATATCAATTATAAAGAGAGTTTGATGTTAGTTGAACAAGTTATACACAGATGGCAATGGTAGGTATAAGATGAATAAAACATAATATCACTAGGGTAAATACAGGCCACTCTGTAGTGTAGTAGTCCCCCAGTGCTTGTTCGGCTTTGAAATTATCTTAAGAATCACATTCTACACAATCTGAGCTAAGAAAAAAAATGTAAAACACAATAGCGTGAGAGTTGTTTTAAATATTTTAGAATAAATTTCCAGTTTTCATCAGACACATTGGTCCAGTACACATACACACATTGCTCATGTGAAATTACCTCTGATGGACAAGACAAACAAGCACTAAGGGCACGTAGTGCTATTCCAGATGAGAATACAAGGTATAAATTAATTCCACAATTAGCTACACTTCTTACCTTATTGTACCTGAGAGGATGGCATGTGGCCAGTGGAAGCTATTTATTTTCGCAGGTAAACTGGTGGTAACAGGAATTGCTGCTATGTAAGTACGCAACGAAACTTAGCTACACATATAGTGTAACTTTTTGCCTGCGTTATTCCCGAAGTGGTCGCATGTGGCAATTTGGGACCTATTTATTTTTACGGGTACTGGGGCCGGCCTCACACAAACCACTTTCAGTTGTGGGGGATTCCCGGCTCCCGGGTTCTTGTAAAGGCTGAGTACACCTTGAGATCAAAGCCTTGCTCTCGGCATCGAATGCAAGCATTCTACCAACTGAGCTATCGACCGGACTTTTTACGAGCTTGGTTGTCGCTACAAAGCGCCAATTCTCAAGCAAGACCCAGTTTGCTGTAAGGCTGGAAGGACCTTTTGATGACCGGTCTTTGACAAAGGTTTATAAATTTTTCAACCCAGCCAAGAGCAAATTTGAAAATATAAATGGTATATTTTTTGTGCTCCGCCGGGATTCGAACCCACAACCTTCCATTTACGAGTCAGACGTGTTTACCACTAGCCTACGGACTGGTCCATTTGTGAAATTATTTAGTTGAGTAAGTACACTATAAAAAGCTGTCCCAAGGTGCAGACTTTCAAACAAAGGATCAAAAATATTTAACTCAACATACCTTCCTGGATTCCATTCTCCGCTATACTAGCCGCCAGTTTGCTACTTTGATTTTCTAGGCGATTGATGTCAAAGTTAGTAGATCCTCGTAAGTGACACATGTCAAACTCTGCCGGTGACCTCACATCCAACAGTACCACATTGTTCTCTCCATAACGTTTCCAATCTTTTGACAATCCATCTTTATTTTCCAAGTCTGAGTCTATGGACTTCTCGTTGGTTTCATTGGATGAGATATTTATATATTTTTCATAGAACTCTTTTGCTGGAATCCTTTCCTCAGGTTTGAGTAGGTTAAGTTTTAGTTCCTGCAAGTTAAAGAAAACAAACAATAAAATATCAGACTGATTTATTTGGTGGGTGCTGTTTTTGTGTGAATCACTTTTCAAGAGCCCTCTTGCAAGTGCGGTAGGTATGAAAGTAAGCACTAATTTTTCAAGAAAGATCCAGTTGCTGCAAGGCTGGAATGACCTTTGGTGACTGGTCTTTGGTAAAGACATATGAATTTTTAACCCAGCTAACAGCATAATTATTTGAACAATTAAATTTTTTTTTTTGTGCTTCGACAACTATTGATTCACAGTTACGAGTCTAAAGCATTAACCACTAGACTAACGCCTTGATATTGACATTGTCAGCGGTTAAATCCTAGGGTTGTCGAGTACAGAATTATGAGGATATTGTTACAAACTATGAGTTTGTGTGTGTCGAATAATACGGAAGTATGTGGAACAATCCACTATAGAATAATCTAGAACATGCGAGAAACGTCCATATGAATGGTATAAATAAGAGCCGTAATAGTGCAGAGAACCAGAGACGCTTGAATCATTGTGAAGTGAAGTCGATAAGCTAGAGTTAGAAAACTTATCAGTACATTGTAAACCGACATTGTATAAAATAAGTTTTGAAAAATAAAAATTTTGCAGATTAATTAAAAAAAACCTTAATAAAATCATAACAATATTTACTTTGCTATCACAATATGCCTTACTTTGTCTGAGGCCTGGGCGTTACAGAAAGCAGGATAGTCAATGAGAGCGGTGATGGACGGGCTGTCTGAGCACACAGCGCACTTGGGATCTCTTTTCCTCAGTTTTACTGGAAATAATATGCAACAATATTAACTCCTAGGAGGACCTTAGATAATCCCCACTACAGGTCGCTGCATTGAGTTGATTCTAAACTCCTGCAACAACGAGGTCCCTTGTAAAATCCAGAAATAGATCTCCAGCTCTCTTCTGGCTTTCTGACCTTCAAAGTTTTTGATTATGACAGGCATCTCAAGGTTATCCGTCAGTCTAAGTGTAATGTGACTGTACACAACTGGTAATTTAATTTTTCACAAAATCTAATCTAATCTAATCTAAGTTGCAAGGATATGTTACATTGGAGATTCACATTACATGCATTCTCACAACCAGACACGTACAAGTTCGCGCTTGCACATGCCTCATGTGAACCTACAACATAAAAACCAAATCTCAAATGGACATACACCCTGCAACTCTTGCCGTCCTTCCCTGAGACAGGGGTGACATTGGCAAAGTGAACCATTTTTGCAGCATGGGTGGTCAGCCGCATACCAACCTATAAGTCAAGGAACACACACACACGACAAATTACATTACATCATTAAATAATAATATCCAAATACAAAATATCCATTTACAAACAAAAACAAATTCCAATTTAATAAACATAAAAAAAAAAAAATCAAGGGCAATTATGATTCTTTTTCTGCCTCTTGTGTAGCTGAGGGCCAGTTACCATTTTATCTTTTTGGTTGTTTTCGTCTTGGCTTGTGTAATGCAGTAATGCGAGCAATCCTGCATCTACAATTGCTGGCGTTTAACCTGTTTGCTTCTGAATATTCTGGCTATACGAATACTTCTAGTACGGAATACTTTTTCAAGTACATAAAAAAATAATTTATTGATTTCCTACCGTCATTGATTAACGACACAAACTATGCAAACAGTCACATGTATTAGTTATTCAAGAACAAAAATCACAAAGGTTTAGCACATATTTCCACTCGCAGACTTTTGAATTCTTAAACAATGTCCGGGATAAGTTCAAAGTTGGATGACGTCTATGATTGACAGCCGCACTGCATGCAAGTTTACCCTTGACGCTTATGTGTGTCACTTGCAGTTGAAGGGTTAATGGCTTGAGAATCAAAATAGTTAATAATGATGATTGGTATACCTTTCCTGAAGGTGGTATCCGTGCCATCAAAGAGCAGCAGATGTCCGCTGCAGGTGGGTCTGTTGAGGAGGATGTTGATGGCCGTGAGGGCCTGTAGGCAGCCCAGCAGGCCCACAGCGGGGCCCAGCACTCCGCTGGCGGAGCAGGAGCCCACGGTGTGTGCAGGAGGGGGGGTGGGGAACACACAGCGGAGGCAGGGACCTCGCTCACCCTGGAAACAACAGTCAAGGACATTGGAATAAGACCATGGGTCAGAAGGAAGCAGCTTTCCTAGGTTCATAATAGTTTCCTGTGATCAAAACAGAACATAGCTCTGGAGAAGCTGTTTTAGAAGCCCGAATGTTTTGAAACTTAATAATTGTTCGTCTAAAAGAATCTAACATGTATTGCACAAATAAAATTGTAGTGGTAAGAATTGATACTTCAAAACTATATTAATCAAATTAACAAAGTTCCAATTCACTTTTTACAATTTTATTTCTGTCTAGCACTTTCGCCTACAAGGCATCATCAGGACAATGATTCACAATGATTGTCCTGATGATGCCTTGTAGGCGAAAGTGCTAGACAGAAATAAAGTAGTAAAAAGTGAATTGGAACTTTGTTAATTTGATTAATATACAATGGACTTTCACTGGGTAAACCACCAAACCCTTAAAAATACTTCAAAACTATGTTTGTTTGTTATACTGAAAACAATTGTACACTTAAAAAAATGTTTAAGAGTACTTTTTTAGAAGAAGTTATTTTCATTTAGTATCCATCACAGAAAACTGCTTGTTGTACAGTATGAATGCGTTAAAAAAATATGGAAACATTTTTTAACTTTTCTTTTTCACACCTTTCATTTTACTACTTTCTTACTAACCTCGCCAGATGGAAGGAGATGATTATAAACAGTGAACTGCCCCTCCATTTTGAGTGCGCTCGCTGACACCAGCGGTTTCTTCAGAATAACACATGCGTCGTTTAGTAAGTAGCGTGTTACTGCGTTGTCCGTAGCGTCAATAACCACATCAAATGGGCGGATCACACCCAAGGCATTAGTGGAGTCCAGCTGCAGGTTGAAGGGAGTCAAGCGAATAGTAGAGTTTATCCTGGAAAAACAAAAGATTCAGATTATAATAAGTTGTTGATATTGTCTTCAACCAAAGCTTCTAGACTTAATTTAGCAACTCAGAAAAACATGAGATGATTATCATTTTGAAAGAACAGAAACATTGATCACTTGTCTCGTTGTTCAATTGTGCTCAATGCTTTTTGTATTGACTAGTACACAAGTTGCGTGCAGATCCTTCACGTCAATTTTGTGGATTCTAATAAGCAAGATTATCAGTGGTAACTTGACCAAAAAATTGTATAGGTATATATATTTTTTTTCTTACCTGAAGATGATCGACAAGGTCGAAAACGTTTGTAATATTAATTAAAATAAATTGATTTCTTGTGAAAAGAAACAGTGTTTAATTAGAATTTGTTAAAGAATATCTGGTTTCAGTACAATGGAATTTCTCACCATAGCATAGATGGAATTGCATTTGGGAATTATTTACTTATAGACAATATTCTACAATTTCTGTAACATTAACCCTTTGGCTGCGGCTGGCATGCGTAGATGTCATGACTAAACTTGCATACAGTGCGGCTGGCATCTATCCATGTCATCCAAGTTCAAAACTTCCCCTGATATCTATGTTAAAATTTTTCAAACTTTTTTGTTGCTTACATTATAGGTACACTAATAAAATCTCATATACATATTTTGAAAATATTCTTTCTCAAATATTTCATCAGAACAGATCGACCTCTCGTCCCGCGGGTTATTAACCAATGTTTACAAACAAAATCCAGGCAAGTATACTTTATTCAGATAGATATAACAGTTTACGTTTCTTGCTTTTTGTAAAATAAGTGTACAAAGGAAATGTCAGAGGAAAGCGCGGAAGGGGAAGGCCGAGGAAAGAATGGTTAGACCAAATAGGTGAGATTGCGAAAGAATGGAACCTGCAGAGTGAAAATAAGAGAAGAGTATGTATGAAAAAGGTGATGAATATTGAGGAAATGAAAGTGGTTTGTAAGGACAGAAAAAAGTGGAGGCGCATCTGCGGAGGTACCGGCCACCCCTAGTGGAACGGCGGCAGGATACAGTACAGTACTAATATATTTTTCTCTTTAGAGATGAGTATTTAAGTGAGTAAAAAAATTGTTTAAAACCTAATGGATATAAAACTTTGTTATGGAATGTGCGTATAATATATATTTTTTAAGTAATATTATTGTGATTTACTTGTTTTTATATAAAACAACAAGTGAAAACATATGTTGAAAGTTTGTGATTTGTGTTCCTGGATAACTAATGAATATACTTTTTCATAAATTTTGAAGTTTCATCCAGTAATTAAGGTAGGAAATCAATTTATGTGTAAAAAAATAACCTCAAAAAAGTATTCCGTTCTGGCGGTGCGTATGTAGCAAGTAAATTCAGAATCGAAAAGGTTAAAAATGCGTTGACAATTTTAATCCATTTTTTAAATATTATCTCTTTCAAGAAAACCTTCCCAAAGGTAAGTTACAAAGTGCAACTAAAAATTGCATCTGGGAGTGAACTTAATTTTTTTTATCATATAAGGGGCCTTGCCTTATGCCAACTACTTCACTTGAAGGGGGATTCCGAGTGATAGATTTTTGATTTGAAATAAACATTGAGATAGGAAATGATTTTTGACGCCCTAGTGGGAGCCATACTCTGCAATCATCCTTAGAAAAATGGGAAGACGGAGAATAAAGTAAAAGTGTGGTTATTATCACCTCCTGAGTGTCATGATGGCAGAGTCCACTTTAGGGAGACCAACTGTCAGCTCTGAGTGGAGAATCTGCCTGTGAATGTTGCTGAGCTCCACCACGTCATAGTCCACGAGCCCTATGTGGCCTGCAACACACAACAAACAATCACCGTAAGCTTCATTCACACTTAATGAAAATGTTCACGCAAAATGGTCTTTCTTGTTTTTTAGTGTCACTCAAATTAATGTGAATGTGAAATCAGCGTCAGCATATAAATAAGGTCGTAAATTATTTTCAAGAAGTGGTAAGAGTAAAGTTTGATCTTATCTATGTATAATCTATAATCTAAGTTGCAAAGATAAATTAACATTCAAAATTCGTATGCCCACAAACAGATATGCGTAAGTTCGCGCTTACAAATGCTGGATGGTCCTAACAAATTAAAATCCAAACCTCAAATGAACATAAGCCCTGCAACTTTTGCCGACCTGAACGAACGTGAACTATTTTTGCAGCATGGAGTTTCAATCTCATAAATAATAAAAAATCCTTGCATTGTAATACTTGTATTGTAAAAACATGCATTTTCAAACATATAGATTTAAGAACAGTGTTGAAGAGAAAAACGGGTTTCACAACACGTGCTAATACTATATATTTTTAAACTAAATGTTTACTTAACAGTAAAAATGTAATAAAGCTTAACTGATGGAGCTTATTAACTTTATTTACCTATTCCCGCTCCAGCTAGATAAGCGGCGCTAGGACAGCCCAGGCCCCCGGCTCCCACCACCAGCGCGGAGCCCTGCATGAGGGAAAGCAAGCTGCGGGAGGGGGCGCCCAGCCAGCTCACCAGGGCCTGGCGACTGTAGCGCTCAACGGCCCAGCGAGGGACACCAGACACAAGGGAGGCCGACGCATCCTGGAATGAGATTCAATATTGAGTCCACTCAGAATGTTAGGTTAGAATTACCTACAGACGTTTACACACTTATTGACAATGTCATGGTGACAAGGTGCAGGACAAACCTTCAGAGGCTGGACCGTGGACAGGACACCCTGTGCGACTGCATGGATATCTAGGACTAGGCGCATATGTTGGTGTGCCCCTTAATTGGGGAAAAATGCACGTTGATGGACCTGCTTCAAGGGAACGACAATGCAGTGGCTGCCGCTTGTCACTGGAGATACTGAGCATAGGTGGTTCTGGACACGTATAGTGAGTAAGTAAGTGTCATGAACCATTGGAGTTGACAGTTCCGTTTGTCATAATAATAACTTTATTTGGGCGGTTTAGCCGTGGTCTGGCTGTTTTTTTCCGAACAGTTTCGCCCATTGCTCCGATGGGCATTATCAGCGGTAAGCCAGGCACTTCAATCTTCTCAGAGGTTCTGATGTAGGTACTTGAACCGGCGCTGGCCTTTGATTAAGTGTTTTTTTTATATTGACAGGAAGAAATCAGACTGCCAGACCAACCAGACCACGGCTACATAGTTCGAAAAAAACTATTATCATGTCAACTATCGGCCGTGAAAGCTTCAATGTACAATTAAGTTCTGTTTGTTTTCTTGTCTTCAATGGGATTTTTTACAGCACTGTGATTATAATTGAACAGTTTTTGCAATGCATTTCAACCCTTAAATTCTGTTTGTTTTTCCTTTTCAATTAACTGCTCTGCCTTTAAGTTATTTTTAAAGAAAAACATCCATTTCACTTTGGTTAACATCAAAATACTAAATGAGATGATGTAAGTAGGTACTTTAGAATCTTAAGAACAATTTGACACATTACGAGTATGTTGATATATTAGGTCGAGGAAAAAGTCTTTTCGCATATAGTATGTATACACTTGTAATAAAATATCTTTGGCTGTACTATTTGTATCTGGCTGGTTTTCATCACATTAAAAAGATTTCAAAGAAAGAATCAAATTGGGAAAATTTTGTTTCCCGATATTTTTCATCTGTTTTTCTTTCTGTCAAAATGAAGAAATTAGATAGGTACATTAAAAAAAAAATTACAAAAAAGGGAAAAATGCAACGCAAGCCGCGAAAACAAATTGTGACGTTTATGGACCTAATGCTGTGTCAGTAAGAGTAGCACAAAGTTGGTTTAAGCATTTTCAATCCGGGAATTTTGATGTCCAAGATGCACCTCACTCTGGTCGCCTACTTACACCAATTTTCATATAAAATGCGAAGAAACTTTTTCCCCGACCTATTATTTTGTGGGTTTCGTGTCAATGACACAAAATGAATGAAATGAATTCGGCACATTAGAAAACGTCAAAAAACTTGTGACGCCACGCGGCCGGGTTGCTAGGGCGAAGATATATTACTTAATATTTTGTTATTGGGTGATAGGAGCCAAGTATGTAGTTACATAGAGCTATGGCATTTGCCTGCCGAGAAAAAATCAACATCCATTTAAAAAACGATACAAATACATTAAATGGACTCGGGACAAATTTGACCTTAGAACTTTTCTCTCAGCGGGTAAACGTCATACTTGTATGGCACTACATACGCACACAATAACAAAATATTTATTTGCCTTTTCCGTAGTAACCTGGCGTGAGACGTCACGATTATGTCAATTCGTGTGAGGACCTCATTTTTATAAATACTTGGGCCTGTTACACCAAACTCCAATCAGACAAAAATCAACATCATTTAAGTAACGGAGGTCCTAACCAGGATTAAGCCAAATTTGATGTGTTAATCAAATATTGATTGGAGGTTGGTGCAACAGGCCCTTAAAGTTTTCATATTACTTACTTGTTTTTTTAATTCGGCTTCTTTGAGTTCCAAAAGTTGATTTTCCTTTTGCTGCAAAAGTTTTCGTAAATCAGATATTTCTCTCTCTAATATTGCAATAGCCATTGTTGAGAAAATTGCTTTAATTTTATATGTAAATTAGCTTGAAAATAAACAATTTCTGTTATGGATTTAGATCATTCAAATTGACAAAATTTAAAAATATTTATGCATATTTTTGACAGTACTTTGACAGCCGCGTGTTTTTGACGTTAGCTGCGGCTGCCATCTTGTTGGATTCCGTCATATTCTACATTTAAAATCCTGCAGAGTCTGTTAGCGGATTCTCGTTATATAATATTTTTTCAAACTCTCTCAATATTCTTCTCAAATTTACAGACAAATCTATGACAGAATATTTTGAAATAAAATTCAAAGAAACCAAACATTCTGTTAATGGTATTTTTTTTGTTTTGATAAAACTCCACGCTCTAATCAACTGACTTTGACGGAAAATTCACCAAGATGGCAGCATTACTGCCATCTATGAATATCACATAGTTGTGTTTCCTGCATAGATAATGTAACTCTGTGGTTTCCTGAAATAATTTCAGTAAAATAATATGAAATACATTTGCTTCTCATAAGTCATAACTATGTGCTATGGCCTACTAGCACTTCTAAAAACATTAGTAGGTGTTATAAGAATAAGTCGGACATTTTTTACGGTTTAAAAAATATTTTTGTTTATTGTTTATGAAATTATAATTTCTCTGTGACTTCTAACTAGAATCCTTAGCAACAAAATATTAGTTTGCCTTTTTCCTAGCAACCCTACAAAGTGACGCCGCAATTTAGTTGTTTGTGTTGGTAGGTGATTTGTGCTGATTTAGTAACAATGGCTTTTTCAGGAAGAAAGGATTTTGAAGAAATAAAGGTGTAAATGTGTTTGTTTACTTACCTACATAATTTCAAATTAAAACACTGTTTTTTTAAATATTTTTATTCAACCAAAAAAGTCAGCACTAAATTCAAAAGAAAACGTTTTAGGTATATAAGCAATGCTCAAGTGAAGTCTTTGATTCAAAAAGTTTTTTAGGCTTATAGAGTGAATACTTTTACCTACTCATCTATTTAAAACGATTAAAAAATTCAACAAAATTATGTGGCCGAATACAAATTTTTTTGTTTATTTTAAACACATAAGTTATTTTTTTTTTATAGTATCACGACCATTTCATAAAAATCCACAAGGTAGGTAGAGCACAACAGTATTCTTGCAACTTAGATTGTACATAGATTGCAACAATTATTATAGAGTTTAAAAAAACGCTTCTAATTATATTAATACCTACATAAATAAATATTACTTAGCATACATTATAATGTTTATAAATAAATACACCTAAATGCAAATAAAAGTTGTAGATATTATTTACTCGGAAATTTTAAATAACGGGAGAAAAATTAGACAGTTAATCTGACGAGGCTCTGGCCACCCATAGCGGAATGGCGACAGAGCTACAGTTAATTATTATTGTTGGGAATTTAGAATTCAAAATGTGAAGAGTTTCATCTGGATATTTTTTCAACAACAAGGAAAAAATGCTTAGATTTAAATACAATTCAATTAAAGACATTGTTTAATTTATTCCTATATACAATACTCCATACAGAATATATTTTTAGAATGTGTTTTTTTTACAATAGACATCTTTGCTCCCACACCAACTTTTGATCCAATCTTTATATTGTCACACAATAATTTTGAATAGTTATTTAGTTTTTTTGCACTAATTTACTTATTTCCAAATATTTTTTAGATTTTTTTTTTTTTATTAATTGAGAACTTATTTTTTTGTCACTACAAATGACATGAGATTTAGAAATCATGGAGGTACCCCCCCTATTTTTTTTATAGAAGTTAAATTATAAAATAGCGTTGTTATTTGAACATCTCTGTGTTCTCTATGTTTTTTTTGTGTGTAAATTCCAAATTTTAAAGACATTTTGATCAAAGGGACATAAAATAAATTCAAGAAAAGTTAATTATGTACCTATAGGTACCTACTGTTTTTTTTTTAACTAATATAAACAAGATAAACTTTTGACTACTGTTAAAAAGACACCAATTGGCCGTAGTTAATAAATTAGGTCCTTTCAATTTAAAATAAAGATTTTTTTACTGAATTATTCCTTTAGACAAAATAGTTTTTACTTACTAAATATTTTTAAAACTTTTCTAATTTATTCAACTCTAAAACAAGATATATATCCATAGATAATATTTTTTTTAACTTGAAGCAATATCATGGATCTAAAAAAGTACCAACTTAATATATTTTTTATTAGAATACCAAAAAAGTGAAGTCCTAAGTATCTTTAAAAGAACAGAGATTAAGCAGACATCATAGTTTTATGAAATCTTCTTTTATAATAATTGTAGAAAGGCATTTTTTTTTGTCGAACATGTTTTTTTTATATTTTTTAATTGTAAATAGAGTCGTCACTTAATAACTAGATATATATTTTTTGACATTTGATAAAGAATACGTTTTTAATTTTTTTATGGAGGATAACAAGATTGACAGAAAAAATACATTTTAAGAGAAAATTTTAAGGAATAAAAGAGAGAATTTAATCGGTAGGTATTTTGAAGAAAATTTGAAAGTAGGTAGGTATTAAACTTTTAGCAGCTATTATTTTGGATATCAAGGATAAATTAGATATTTATATTTTTTAAATTTGAACTATTTTTTACTTGGCTGATATGAAACATTGTGTATTTTAATGGCTTTCAATATTTTTTCGACAAATTTAACAAGAGGTTTTGTAAAGATTGGATTTTATTTATTTTTGAATAACTATTGGTTGTATATTATATTTAGATATGCGCTTTTGATATCTCAGATGAACAAAAATTAACGTAACGTACCTATACCTATAAAAGGTGTCTAAATGAAAGATAAAACTTAGTTTGTTTACGGCAATCATAACATAAAACAAAATGGAAAAGCATCTTTTAATTTTTCTAACAGCCGAAGAAGGGTGCTAATATTATGATGTTGGGGCCCACAAGCTGATAAAATCAATGGCCATTATGTTATTTTTCTTCAAAAAAACGTCTTACACTTTTAACAACCCAGCTAACTATCAAAAGTGTAGTTTTGAACTTTGAACTATCAATCAAACTTTGTTTTGTGTAGTTTTACAAGATGGCAACGTTAGTTCCGATTTTCACCACGTTCAGCTTAAGCCGTGCACCTCGGTCTAATCAGGGACCGACCATAAATAATATTTTCAAAAAAGAAGAGGGAAAAATAAGGAATGTTAGCATAAAATAAATAAATATATATTTATATATATATATTTGAATAACTATTGGTTGAGAGGTAGGTAAATATATATATATATATATAAAAATATATATATATATATATCTATATTATACCACGGACTACCCATATCATTGTGCTTGCAGATCTTGTCCATCCTAAGGTTGTCTGTAAGATATCGCCATGTGCGATAAGACCGCCCATTGTACATAATATGTCTCTTTTTGTTTATACTATTAGCGCTAGTTCAGACACGGCGGGAACCGCGCGTTTACGAATCGCGCGGTTTCAAACCGCAAAATTGTGATGCTATTCAGACACGCGCGGTTAGTATGCGATTCGTCAGTTTCTAAATGGAGGTCGACGAAGAAGTGTGTTTACTGTGGTTGCTCCTTAAAAAAAAGAAAAGAAAAAGGCGGTATTGGGTGCATCCAATATTACGTGACCGACTAGTACATGGTCAGTTCGTAACGTTATATCCCAAATTAAGAATGTATGATAACAAATTTTTTGACTATTTGAGAATGTCAATAAAATCTTTTGATGAACTAATTGAACTGATCAGGCAAGATATTTCATGCTCTGAAACGCATTTGAGGCCAAGCTCATCAATAAATAGTTCAGTGTCGAAACGATCCATGGCGAACTCACGAACAGTGACGTGCTCACCGCGCGGTATCCGCAACGCAACTGAACGCGAAGTAAAGACTCCACAGTAATAGAAACGCGCGGGAGCAGCGCGATTCTATTTTCTGGCGGTTGGGTTGCGGTAACCGCGCGGCTTGATTAACCGCGCGGTTATGTCTGAACGATTACTAACTAACTCATATAAATAAGACCCGCGCGATTTCCATGCGATTCTATAATCGCACGGTTCCCGCCGTGTCTGAACTAGCGCTTAATGTAATTTATTTGTGGTGTACAAGTTTATTATTATTATTATATATATAATATATACTTATATATATATATATAGGTATAATGTGTGAGTTAACTGTGTTTAAAGTTCTGCAAAATTTGTACTGCAACAACAGTCGCTATCACAGTTTATGGCGGTATTTCCGGTTCTTTGTGACAGGCAATAAACATGATTTCAAATTTCAAATTTTGATTTACTCATAATGTTCTTCGACTGACATTCCTTGTTCTGCCCCTGAATTCCCCTTCACTTGAATTATTTTCCTCTTCTTCTTTACACTCTTTTTTATTACCCGATGTCCCTAGAGGTGTAAGGCGCACATTTATTATTTGCAGTATATTTTTCTGGGATTTTGTAATTTGCTTGATGGCTCAGCTGTGTTTTTATTCCACGCAGACACTGTCTGCTCCCTGGGGCGCCGCGGCAGAATATCTTGCTCGCAGATTTATCCTACTTTTTCATTATTCAGGTCTGGTCGTGATTTTTGTTTATTTCGGGGGAGATCAGCTCTTCTTATATTGCTTTGTGGGAACGCGAGGTAAGACAGACGGAGAGATAGATGGATGGGAGAATCCAAAGTGTGAGAGAGGGATTCTCGTAGATTGTGTAATCAAAATGAAAGGTTTTTGATTGGATTGAACGTCTTGAGAAATTCAAATGATGATTTCTGTAAATAAATGAACTCGGCACAATAAAAAAACCTTCAGATTTGTGACGACGTCCAAAGTAAATAAAAAAGGATTCCCGAAAAGGTTTATCTCCAGTTAACAGCATTGTGAAACATATGAAGGTGACAGTTATGCTAAATGCTGTAGGTACATGGCGCTTTAGTGTGTTTTCAAACTGCCTACATAATGGGCTCGACTACCAACATATCTTTTTTCTCAGACTATGGTCTTTTTCCTGACGTGTAACTTTGTTGTCTATGGAATTTATGTCAAGTCCATTGCCATGGTACACATGCTCAAGTATCACTCTTAGTTCACGTCCATAGACTGGCTTGACGATAACTAAGGTCTATAAGGCTTGAGATTCAAGTAAATAGATGCTCACCTGTTTCTTCTATACCTACTTAACTCGTTGCGATCCATTTATGTTTACGTAAGCAAACATACCTTACGCCAACCACGTAGCGCATGTTTTACCAGGCATTTCAAGGTCGAATCTCTAGATGGCCGTAGTCTCAGGATGTGAAAAGACCTGTTTCTTGATCCTAAATTCGTGAACTTAATTTCTCTTCACCTTCTTCGTCCTAGCACTGTCACAGCTTCTTGGCAATGAAGACTGCTGGGGTCGGCTCTTCTCGTGATGACGTTGTTACACTCTTGATTGGTGTGACATCTTCGTCCAGGCCATTTCTCTGCTGGGTCAGACATGTTTACACCTACCTTCACCTGTTTATTCAAATGTGAAAAAATATTTTATTTGTCACGCATCCAATGAACCCAGAAAGCCTAAGGAAACAATATAAAATAATGATGAGGCAAATACATAATTTGAGTTGTAGATGATAGAAGTCTTAATGATTAAGCAGCATGGTGAAACGAAGTGTTGGAGTAGTGATCCTGATCACCAGTCGTCCTTGTAGGTTTTGTAGTAGAGGTGCACGTACTGAGAGTCACTGGGACCAGATCCTGAAGATCCACTCTGGGAAGGTTCTTCCGTTGACCTTGGGAAACAACAAAAAATGTTTAAGCGTGTTTTTAATGGAAGAACGACATTTCGATTGAAGTGTAAAAAAAATGTTTAAACTCTACTACTTAATCTTGTTCCGCTTGATTTGAACATGATGGAGTTTTTACAATTTTTCAATAAAAAATCAGTAAACAAATATCATGTGGCACCAGGGTAATTCTTAGTCATGTTTTGTTCTTCTTCTTCGATGGCGCTATAGCCCAACGCAAGTCTTGGTCTCCTTCAGTTTCTGGTTACAACTCCGCCTGTCTTCGTTGTTCTCCAGTTCATAGCTTGCAGAAGCTGAGCTATATCCCTCCCCATTTCAAAGTCAAAGTTTAGAAAAACCCTTTTGGAACTTGTGTTACAGTAGATACCTTTCTATCATCAACGAGCTGTTTCATGTTCTACTGCTTTAATTTTTAAATGAGAAAACATGAAGTACATAAAAAATGGTCCTTATCGTGGAATGACTAAACAGAGAAAGCTTACAGACTCTAAAACGTGTCTGGAGTTGACTCCAGGTAGACTAAGAAGAAATTTGTTTGGGAGAAAACCAAAAGGTAAGATTTGCCTCCAGTAAACCCAGAATGACTGAAATGGATGAGAAGTGTACGAGTACCTGAGCGCGCCAGTCCTGGGCGCGCGCACCGTGGATCACAATACAGTGTCGAGGGTGTCAAAGCCCTCCAGGACACGCTGGTCTCTCTGGCACCAGCCCACCAGCTCTTCCAGGGACACGCAGCCGTCTTGGTCCAGGTCCATCAGCTGTAACATCACACAATATAACAATCACCGTGGATCACAATACAGTGTCGAGGGCGTCGAAGCCCTCCAGGACACGCTGGTCTCTCTGGCACCAGCCCACCAGCTCTTCCAGGGGCACGCAGCCGCCCTGGTTCAGGTCCATCAGCTGCAACATCACACATATAACAGTCACTGATGATCCTAACACGATGTCGAGACTAGCTTAAATTAATCTTCAACTTGTTCATACTAAAGACATGATTCAGGATTTGGGATCACTGTCTGCAACTCTACTGTTGGATTAACAATTTATACTGCATCATCAGTATTTAAGAGAGCTACAACATTTCGTTCTCCAACCTAAACCATGCCTTGTTTTACACAATGGTCCATAAATATGTTGAATAACCGTGGGCTCATTATGGAACCCTGTCTTACACCCTATATTGAAAAAGTCGCTGTATTCACCATCCACTCTAACACAAAATCGATAACATATTTTGTCAGATGGTGTGTCTTGCATTTGGAAGAGTTTTGTTCACACGATATAATCTCTGGTATAAATGAAGTAAAATGAAATAAGCTATACCTACACCAAGGGCGTGCATCCCATACAGACACATGCGCCTAATAGGTAGGCAATATATAGTAAAAAAAAACATTCAAGCTTGATATTCAGATTTAAAATTCAAAATTTCAGTTCGATTGGAGCAATCGTTAGCGATTTCACTCAATTTCAAATGAAGACTACAGGGGAAAAACAAGGACTGTCAGCAAAAAAAAGAAAATAATCTACTGATGCCATCTAGTGGCATGTGTGTGTATTTAAAGCTCTGAAAACTTTATAATGCAACAACAGTTGCTATCACAGTTTATGGCGGTATTTCCTGTTCTATGTGACAGGCAATAACCATGAGAAATACAGACTTTCAAATTTATAATTTTTATTAACGTACTCAAAATGTTCTCCAACTGACATTCCTTGCTCTTCCCTTGTAGTCTTCAAGTGAATTATTTTAAAGGAAAGGGAGAAAATATTTATTCTGAAATGTACTTGCCTATGCGCCCACGCGCCTGCTAAACACCTAATATAGGAGTCTACACGATAATCCTCACAGTGAAAATCTATCGATATTTTGTACCATTCATGGAAGACTGAGAAAGGTATGGATGGACCAAATATCCGAAATTGCGAATGAATAGAGTATCCAGAGTCATAATAAAAGAAGAGCTTGTATGAAAAAGATTCTGACTCTGGAGGAAATGAAAGAAGTATGTAAATATAATCTAATCTAATCTAAGTTGCAAAGATATGTTAAATTGGAGATTTATATTACATGCATTCTCACAACCAGATATGTGCAAGTTCGCGCTTGCACATGCCTCATGTGTACCTACAACATAAAAACCAAATCTCAAATGGACATACACCCTGCAACTCTTGCCGTCCCTCCCTGAAACAGGGGTGACATTGGCAAAGTGAACCATTTTTACAGCATGGGTGGTCAGCCGCATACCAACCTATAAGTCAAGGAAATGGATGACAGAAAGAAATGGCGGTTGATCTGTAATGTTGGCGGCTGGGGTTTATTAAATTGGAATCTGTTTTCTGTTTTAGTTTTGATGCTCATAGATACTCGTATTATTATTTATTGATTTTCCTTGACTTATAGGTTGGTATGCGGCTGACCACCCATACTGTGAAAAAATGGTTCACTTTGCCAATGTCACCCCTGTCTCAGGGAAGGACGGCAAGAGTTGCAGGGCTTATGTTCATTTGAGATGGGTTCTTATAATGTAGGTCCATATGCGGCATGTGTTAGCGCGAAATTATACATGTCTGCTTGTGGGAATGCATTTGATGTAAATCTTAAATGGTATATATCCTTGCAGCTTAGATTAGATTAGATAAAATGTAATTTGTCGTGTATGTTCCTTGACTTATAGGTTGGTATGCGGCTGACCACCCATAATGTAAAAAATGTTTCACTTTGCTAATGTCACCCCTGTTTCAGGGAAGGTCGGCAAGAGTTGCAGGGCATATGTTCATTTGAGATTGGGTTTTTTATACTTTAGGTCCACATGCGGCATGTGTGAGCGTGAAATTATGTGTGTCTGCTTATGGGAATGCATTTAATATGAATCCCAAATGATACATATATTTGCAACTTAGATTTAGATTTAAGATTAAGATGGGTTTGACTTGGAAATAGTGCATGGTGCTCCTTACGTGGAATATCCTGTCCACGTGCTCCTTGGCCGAGCCGTCCTGCACGCTGGGGGTGGTGCTTTTGCCCAGCATGGCGTAGATGCTGCTCACCACGGCCAGCATCTCCTGCTTGGTGATCCTGCCGTCCCCGTCAAGGTCGTACAGGGCGAACACCCACTGCAGCTTGTCTTGGGTGGAGCCGCGAGACACCAGCGACAAGATGCTGAGGAACTCCTGAGGAAGAAGAGAAAAAGGAGGTTGTAGAAGTGTCTAAAGCAGTTGCATCTAAACTAAACAACATAGCACTTTAATATAGTAACTTTACTGGTTGTAAACTGTCATAATTATGTTTTTATTCAAATGAAATACATGTAAAACTGTTTGTTTGCTTAATAAATAATAATAAATACAATAGTACGCGGACTTGGGAAGTGCTACACGGATTATATTGAACGTAATCTGTAATGTTGAAATGTAATGTTGGCGGCTTATTCATTCATAATTGTATGTTTTATTTTTTGTATAGGTACCTACCTATTGGCTTTTTTTGTACAGATTTCTTTTTTAGGTTTTGTTGTTTTTTATATAATATCTAAATGCTACTTATAATTTATATTCCTTGACTTTTACAGGTTGGTTTGAGGCTGATGACAGTCTGCTTCAGCCATGTAGGCCTGTTAGTGCATTCAAGCCATATCAAGTCAATATTTTAATTTTATGGTGGTCGATAAGTTAAAAATAAAATATCAAGGTTTACTCAGCCTCCACAATATATGAGTAGGTACCAGCACCCTCGGAAGCTAGGAAACCACAACTTCAACTGAAGTAGTTGGCGTAAGGCCGCCCCCCCTTACCTGTAAACATAAATAGATTTCACTCGCAACATGCGACCCTTTCGGCGAAAACGTGGCAAGGAGTTACACTAAATGTGTAGCTTAGTTGCGTGTTTTAGCGATGCCTGGTATATTCAGTAATATTCAATTTCGATATTTTTGTCAAAATAATATTTCTATCTTATTAATACAGAACTTTTTTTTGAGTAAATCTTATATCCATGTAAAAATATCGTAAAAAAAACTTGGAAAGAAAATGTCACGAACATCGTTGAGGCGAAGCTTACTCCATGTAATTGGAGGCTCAGGTTGCTGCCGCCATTTTGAAAAATAAAAACACGTTCACTTTGCAAAAATAAAATACACAGCTTACCTCGTCTCAATCATATTTGAAAGTTTATTTTTAGCACAGAAAATCAGCGGTAGGAACATGAGGTTTTACTTTATTTAAATACTTTTCCGTTGTTGAAAAAGTTTTCGTCTCGCTTTTCCGATTTCCATCTGCTCGCAGTTTGACATTTCTCCGCCGGGCGGCGCTCGAGAAAGCAATTTTGAATTTGGAACAATGGGCTGTTGGAGTTTATTTTTTTGAAAATTGAACGCCAGTTTTACCTAGCAGTTTGTTTTAATAACTTGGACATGGAATATAATATTTTTATTGTAAGTGATATTTTATGGCAAAATTTAAAAGTTTATTTTATTGATCTGACATCGAAAACATATTATATTGAATTCAAATATGTAGGTACCTACTTATATATTTTTTCTTAAGTTTTTTTTCAATTTTTCACTTTGACATATAACATGTTATGTCGCAGGGGATTTGTTTTGTTTTATGAAAATAATATATCCAACGAAAAACGGTCTAACCGCAAACCGAGACCAAATTTTATGTAAGTTAAATCCTTTCTCTCAAAATTTTCGAAGCGCCGAAACCACAGATCGGGGAAGAAAAAAGTGACTTTACTTTCATGGTTTAAAAAATGTTAAAAATGAGGTCGGAACATTTTTGAATTTGGAACTTTTTTCGGCGAGCATACGCCAGTCTTGTATGGGATTGCGGTCCTTAGCAACCAATAACAAAACAATTGTCGGGTGAAGACACGATAATGTATAGGTATGCCGATCCACGTGTGCATTTCATTAGATCACTCGTAGTCTAATGGTTATTGCATGGAACTGGGAAGGTACCCGGTTCGAATGCCTAACAGAAATGATCTCTCTATAATCGCAATTGTAATGATAGGTATATTAACATGCAAGATAAATATTGAATGCACACCTTTAAGCAAACACGTGAAAATTTTTGCTTACACTTGCTGCATGTGCTCTTCGAATAAACAAACCATGCAACTCTTACCGTACTTTTCCTAAAAATGGGGGTGACGTTGGAAAATTAAACCAATTCTTACAAAATAGGTGGCCAGCCTCATACCAACCTAAAAGTCAAAGCACAATAAGTTAAATACAATACGAATAATGAAAACCACAAAACTGTATTGTACTGTATCCTGCCGCCGTTCCAATAGGGGTGGCCGGTACCTCCGCAGATGCGCCTCCACTTTCATTTCCTCAATATTCATCACCTTTTTCATACATATTCTACTCTTATTCTCACTCTGCGGATTCCATTCTTTCGCAATCTCACCTATTTGGTCTAACCATTCTTTCCTCGGCCTTCCCCTTCCGCGCTTTCCTCTGACATTTCCTTAGTACACTTTCTTCGTTAGTCGTTCATCATCCATTCTTTCGAGATGTTTTTTTTTCGAAACGGATTATTAATTTTACAAAATGCCTGTTATGTATTTATTCCATTATGCATTTATCAAATTTCATAGTTTTATAGGAATTTTAAAGTAGGTAAGCGAAAATATAATTCGAAATGAGAACATTTTCATATTGTTTGAACGAACAAGTCGTTTTATTTAGTCAGCTGTTGCCAGGTTAAAAAATATTGATTGACCAAATTACCGCCAAAATACACGAAAAAATCAATAAAATGTCGAGACGAAATGATATATTGTATTGTTGGCAGTGACTTTAGAATCACATGGACAACATGTTTATACAAATTTTGAGGAAAATTTTCAAAAAAAAAAAACATTATTTTCTTGTACCTACATCATTCCATTGCTTAAAACACATTACATGTTTTTTTTATTTTTTTAGGGATGAAGTTTGCTGTGCCTCTCAAACAATAAAAATTGGTAGACTATGGGCAAAGAAAGTGTTTCAGGGAAGGGTGGCAAGAGTTTCAGGGTGTATTTGAGGTATAAGTTTTTATTTTTTGAATGTGCATGCGCATGTGCATGCGTGAACTTACACGTGTTAGCATGTGGACGTGCATTAAATATGAATCTGTAATTTTCATATACCCATCTCTCCTACTTTGTTTAAATATTGATATGAAGTTTTTTCGTGGATCACAAATCAAAAGATCTCTATAATCTTTAATCAATAATCTAAGTTGTAAACAGGCCCGGATTAACCCCTCTGGGGGCCCTGGTGCGGGGTAAAGCTCGGGGGCCCCCTACATGCCCCCCCCTCCATGAAAATCCCCCACTTCCATCCTACTTTTCCATAACTTCAAAGATGCATATATTTTCCGAAAAAGAAGTACGTTGAAGTTTTTGCCGTACAATATTTTTTAGCTTTTGGGGGGCCCCTTGGTATACCTTGGTGTATGCCTCATAAGACTTACACCCCAAAGATATTTTGTTGTGATGTTTGTAAACTAATTTCTATTTAGTCTGTTATCGGGGACCCCTTTGGTCACATATCCGGAAAGACCTGGGCTATAATAAAAATATAAGAGTGATAAAAGGAAAACAGTTTTGTTTTCGATTACGTGAGTATTTATTTTTATATACCACAACCGGTTTCGCAAACATCCGTTCGCATCATCAGGTGGATAAATTAATACTAAATGGTGTAGAAACGGAATCAATCTTAGAGGGTGTCATTGTGTGAGGGTATGAGGGAGGGAGGGGGGGGTGCAGGACGGCCATGTGGATTGTGTCATCTGGATCGTTTAGCTTCCTTGGGAATAAGGTCAACAGGGGGGATGGATTGGGTACTAACATATTATTTATAAGTGTATTAGGTGATTTTTTAAATTTGTTAATTTTGATTATTTCGAAAACAAAACTGTTTTTCATTAATGATGAACGATTAAAAAGTTAATGCCTCTACAATCAATAAAAAATATAAGAGTTTTGTTGGCCCTGTGGGGGCCCCCTGAGTGTGGGGGCCCTGGTTCGGTTGTACCGCTCGAACCGCCCTTAATCTGGGCCTGGTTGTAAATAAATATTAACATTTAAGGTTCGTATTGAATGCATGCCAACTAGCTGAAACGTGTGAGTTTGCGCTTACACACGCTGCGTGAAAAACCCAAACCTCAAACCAAAATAAATCCTGCAACTCTTGCCGACCTTACACAACAGTATGGATGGTCAGCTTCATGATTATCTATTTGTCAAAGATCTCATAAAAGAGAAACAAGTAGAAGTAGGGTTTCCATTGTCTTAATTCTTTCATCACGTTCTCATATCGACTCCTTAAAGGTAAAACTGAATAAGTGACATATTAAGCTAACAAGGGATTCTCAGATAATTGCACCTTTTTTCCTATTTTCCACGAGAGAAAATACTAAAAACATGTGAAAATTCTGTAGTTAAGAAGTTTTTCATGAGCACTTCATTATAATCAGTTCATTTACTTTAGAAGATACGCCCAATAATAGGTGTTATCTAAGATTCCTCAAATCTGTGAATCAGCACTTATTTAGTTTTACCTTAAACGTGGTGATTTCATATATTTTTTATTTTTTTTGGCATCCCACCCTGAAGGATGTTACAGCCGTGGATTCATCTGTTAGTTGCAGGAATGTTTAATAATTTATTTTTAACACATTTGTGATGATTTTAGATTTTTATACAATTTTTAAGAATTAATTTTAACGAAATGCTATTAATTTTAGAGGAATTAAGTGCCAAGAGGTGTTCTATGTTTACCGGAAATGAAATGTTTTTGAATTTGAAATAAATATCTAATGCATCTCGCAAGGGGATTTCATATCTTGACAAGTGGTATTTTGTCATTTCCACCCATGGTATGCTCCCAAGAGTCGTGTAGTGTGGTACCTTGTTATACGGGTCCCGCCTTCTAAGTCCGCTAAATAATAAATATTTAATGTCACGCTATTCCGTACAAACGTTATTTATCGACCATAATATTTTTAAGACGCTCTGTTTACATGCGGGACCTTTATTAAGAAGACGACGATGGCAAGGGAATGGCACGACGGGGTTAACCATTGATGGAATGCATACTGAAATATATTTTCATCAAGTTACAAAAAAAAAAATCAAGAAAATCAATGTAAATGATCTGCACACAGCTCGTGCGCTACGCAAAATCGATCGCAAGTGATAAAAGTTATCTATGTTTGTGTCTGGTCGATGGCTCAGTTGGTAGAGTACTTGCATTGCATGCCGAGAGCTTGGGTTCGAATCCCACCGACTGTGTCAGAAACGATATCCCATTTCCGTGTTTATTTCAAATCCGAAAATAAAATAAATAAACTCAGCCTTCACAATAAATGACTGCCAGCCCCATTTCAAATGAAGTGGTTGGCGTTTCCCCCCTCGGGAGATGGGGAACCCCCATTTCATCTGAAGGCTGTCTCCCATACGCAACTTATCAACACAACTAAGCTGCACATATAGTGCAACTGTGTACTGCAATGTCCACAAAGGGGTCGTATGTGGAGTGTGGATCATATTTATTTGTATAGGCAAGGGGGTCGGCCGACCACTGTGCCTATATGGAATATTTGCTCTTGTCTCCCGTCATAAATGTCTTCGTTTGAACGGAGTTGTATTCCATTAGTCAAGCTAAATAAAGTGGATATGTTTTACAACCTATAAAAATGTTTTTCATCCGATAAATGCCTCTTTTCAGCCTGTTGGAATAGGCTGAAAGAAAAAGGAGCAGAAGAGAACGGAAAAACAAAAAATATGAGATGAAGATAATTTAAACAAGGGTGAAATTCCGATAAAGGCAAATGGTTGTTGCCATACTAAAATAATAATGAGGTACGCACGTAAATTGACATAGACAATATTGTGTCGTCACCTGGCCGGGTAAATAGGGAAAATGCGAAAAACTATTTTGTTCTTGTTTGCTAAGAACAGCATCGGCAGTCCGAACATGCCTGACATTTGCTCACCAAAAAAAAAGTTCCAAATTCAAAAATGTTCCGAGTCTATTTAAAAAAAGATCCTGGAGTAATGCCCGCCTTCCACTGCGAGCGGAGCGGACTCCGTACGGACTCCGCTCGACTAGCAACAGTAAATTTCATAGAAGTGCTTCCACCGACAGCGAGTGAGCGGAGCGGACTGAGCGAGTACAAAGAGTTACCAAAGTGGACGCACAGTTGAGCGGATTCCAGCGGACTCCGTACGGACTCCGCTCGACTAGCAACAGTAAATTTCATAGAAGTGCTTCCACCGACAGCGGAGTGAGCGGAGCGGACTGAGCGAGTAAAAATGAGTCCGCTGTGTCATGGTCTCGATTGCTAGTTTTGAACAGACTCCGTTCCCGGCAAACCCCCGTTGTTTTTAAAAATATGTTTCTTATACTTTATGGCCTTAGTAAAAGAGTGACATTAATGAAAAAAATCACGCGTGTTAAATAATTATTTATCTTAATTTTAAAGTTAGTTTTTTTTTATATTACGTAAAAAATGACGCCACAATGATTTTAAAAAAAAATCGTTTTTTTTACTTTTTTTTGCTCGCATTTTGTTGTTTTGTATTTTGGAAATATTTTTTTTCTTCATAATTATAGAATGATACAAATTCAAGTTTGTAGTGTGATTTTTAATGCAATGGAAGGCCAAAACTATTTCACTCCGCTCCGCTCAGCTATTTTCCGCTCATTACCCTTTCGCAGTGGAAGGCGGGCATAAATTCCCTTGAAATGATTTTCAGTTTCCATAGAGTTTCATTAGTATGTCAATGTCAGTTTCAGAAAACCGTTGAACGCAAATATAATCTACCTACCTATACTTTTGACGTTTAAAATTCTTTTTAATGCATGCTCATAAGCAGGCACACGTAAGTTCATGCTTACACATGTCGTATGTGTACTTGCAAAATAAATAATAAAAAACAAATCTCAAATGAACAAATGAACCCTGCAACTCTTGCCGTCCTTCCCTAAACAGGGGTGACACAAATCGAAGGTAACTTCAGGTGCTTATAAGAAGTGTAGTAATTGAAATGGTATGGCGTGCGGCTGCCCACCTGAGCGGTATGTTTAATTTAGAATCGCTTTCACAGGAAATCAGGAGTTGCCTTCATATATATTACCAAGTTTCATGTGAACCACAATCGCTCGTGGGGTCAGGCGGACAGTTATTAGAGTCTCAAAGTAAAATAGTTTTTTGTTGTGGAAACTCTTAATACTGTCATTTAATATTATAATTTCATGAGTTGTTAAAAATGTTTTTAAAGAGAAATGCATCGTCTTAAAGTAGAGCCTTTTTAGGATGAGTCCTATGGCGTTTGGTGAAACCGAAAATTACTCGAATATGATTGGACTTTCGCGAATTCATAAAAAAAATGCAAGCTTCAAAGTAAAAACTTTTTTTGATTATCAATTCAAGAGCTTTGAATTATTTTTTTGATTTTTGTATAAAACCTTGTTAACTATTTTACATTTTCACATTTTTCATTGTTTTTCATATTGACCACTGCAATTGTACTTCATCGTAGTGGCATTTTTTTAATCAACCATTATTTTTTACAATAAAAACTTTGATTATTAAGATAATGAATAAATGGAAAAATGAACTACCGCCACGTTTTAAAGTTCCAATGACTGCACCATTCCCCCTGAGCTGTACAAAATTGATTCTGTGATATCACGACATGCATGCAAGTTCAGAGCTCGCGATATGCCACAATAACAACTCAACTGTGCTCCAAGTCATTCGGGAACCGTACCAACTCCAACCACTAGCCCAAGTATCAACCTCAACCGTGGCGTTTACCAGTAGCGCAGAGTCCTAACAACACGATTCCCATCGGCTTCCCTTTTGAAATTACGCAAAAATTGATAATAATAATAATAAACACAGAATTTATATAGCGC
Source organism: Agapetus fuscipes (assembly GCA_951799405.1). Lineage (NCBI taxonomy): Eukaryota > Metazoa > Arthropoda > Insecta > Trichoptera > Glossosomatidae > Agapetus > Agapetus fuscipes. Next base: position 6,133,718 of record OX637355.1, on the reverse strand, counting down.
TTTTATGACAATGTGTCACTACAAAGGCGCTTGTCCATATGATTGGACGAAGAGGTGAGTCTTGAGACTTCTTTTAAATTGCGTCTCCAAATCCAGTTCCCTCAGTGTCTCAGGAAAAGCATTCCAGGTCATTGGAGCGGCTGCCTTGAATGCCCTGTCTCCAAAAACAGTGTGGGGTCTTCTTGCTGGGACTTCCAGGCAGCTGCTTCTTGATGCAGCTGACCTCAGTGTTTGTCCACGCAAGGTTATAGTTGTTGGAGACACCAGCTCCATCAGGTACCCCGGAGCACTCCCACGTAGTGCTTTAAAAGTGAGCAGACCAACTTTAAAGGTAATCCTCTCAAGGATTTTCAGCCAATTCAGAGCTTGAAGGTGAGAAGTGATATGGCAAGACTTTGCAGCGCCATATATGAGTCTAGCTGCAGCGTTCTGCAGCGATTGAAGCCTTTTGAGCTGATTTTTGGGCTGGCCAGCATAGATCGCATTGCAGTAGTCAAGTTTGGCCACAACAAAGGAATTTACAATCGCCTTTGTAGCACTCCTAGGCAGACTGATGTATAAGTATTTGTGTAATAAGTAAACAAGAAACTAAAAACTTATTTTTTGAAAGCCGCGCAAACTTGCTTCGATCGTGTAAAATGAAGTTGCAGACTGACTAAACACCCAACTCGCAATTCCAAACGGATCTACCGGACTGTTCAAAACAAATTCAATTTGACGGTCATTTTTGAGATTGAGAATGATCCCATGCTGTAAAAAATTGGTTAACTTGTACCAATGTCAACCCTGTTTCAGGAGTTGCAAGATTTTTATTTTGCATGTAATCAAAACAACATTTTAAATAACACTAACATGGTCCGCGGGTTGAAAATTTTCCCCTTGACAACTTCACAATTGACACCTTGCTTAGTTTTAACCTTTTTTTATACTTGGGTGACACAGCTATTGACGCAGACAAGTTTACGTTCATACTCAGCCTTTGAGTTTACTAAAAAATGTATGTAAATTGAGACATCGCCTCTTGTGAGTGTGTAGTTTAGCTGTGGTTCAGTTTCAATGCCGAGTTGTACACATGACCATGGAAGTATATTCAATGGAGTGGCTATGAATGTGATTTAGTACCAATCGACATGATGCAACATCTTTGACACCATACATTGTTAATAGTGCTCTCTCGCTCACGACATATTAAATGCTTTTGTTATTTTCTATGTAAGCAACGTGTCTCAACTCCGTCTTCAATCTATGAACATATCACCATGGAAACCCATGAAATCCCTATGGTAACGGTATTTGTTACTAGTGTTGTTGAAAGTATAGAAATATCTGATAAATTCCGAATTCAAAAATGTTCCGACCTCATTATGTACGGGATGATTTTCACAAGTATCTATTAACGCGAGCATAGACGCTACATACTTGAAGAAGCAAGTACCTATATATTTGAACATCACTAGTTCTAGAAATGGCTGTCACTTTTGCGAACAAAATATTTCGACCAACGAAAAATAAATTTTATCAACGTTATCAAACAGAATAGTGATTGAGGTAAATTATTATTCCATGTTCTATAACACATTCACTCTCTTTTGTTGGCACGTTTAGAAAATACACAGCTTGGCATTTTTATGGATTGTTTTTCCAAATAGGTAACACAGCTGTTGATAGTTGGAAGGTTACCGATAGACTGAATTTGGATTTTTGTATGATGAGTGGGGTAGCGTATTTCTAATTCTAAAAGGATTGATTTCTTAGCCCATCCAGTTCTATATACCGATGCACACGGCTACTGGCGGGTTATTAATGCAGAAAACAGTTGGTAAGCGGCGAATGTTTGCTAGAGTTGTAAATAGACCGAGCGAGCATTCAAAAGAACCCTCTTGTGGGCTGTGGCATACAAATACTGTGGGGGTGAAGGTTTTTGCACATTGGCTGCAGTATGAAATATTGCAGTTTTAAGAGGGCATTCAGGCCCGGATTAAATCAAATGGGTGTAAAGACAGATCTACAGCTCCCACCCCACATCTATGCTTATGGCAGCTCAAAGAGATTTATGTTTTTTTTTTTTATTTAACTATGTTCAACTTCAACTGAAAGTGGTTGGTGTGAGGCCGGCCCCCTTACCTGTAAAAATAAAAAGGTTCAGAAGCGCCACATGCGACCCCATCGGGGAAACGCAGGCAAGAAGTTACACTATATGTGTAGCTTATTTGCGTTTTTACGTTATGTTGCTTGGTATTGTTTTTTTCACCAGGGCTCCCTTGGACTCGGGGTCCTAGTGTGGTTGCACCGTTCGTACCGCCCTTAATCAAGACCTGAGAGAGTTTAAAAAAACTCATTTTATTTCTATTTGATGTGTTGAGATGGTTTTGGTAAGGATGGATACTGAAGGCCTAAAAAAAGGAGTATTTTATAAGAAATGACGGTAGTCAATCAGTTGGAAGAATGCCAGAGGGCTAGGGTTCAATTCCTACCAAGGAAAATGAACAGAAATCATTTCCCGCTATGGTGTTAGCTCTAGTCCGGTCGATAGCTCAGGTGGTAGAGTGCTTGCATTCCATGCCGAAAGCTCGGATTCGAATCCCACCGAGGGTGTCAGAAATGATTTCCCGTTTCGGTGTTTATTTCAAACCCCAAAATAAAATACCGGCAAGGTTTACTCAGCCTTCACAAGAAATGAGTACCAGCACTTTCGGGATCTGGGAATCCTCCACTTCAACTGAAGTGGTTGGCGTAAGGCCGGCCCCCTTACCTGTAAAAATAAATAGGTTCAACTCGCCACATGCGACCCCTTCGGGGATAGCGCGGCAAGAAGTTACACTTAATATGTAGCTAAGTTGCGTTGCGTTTTTGCGTGTTTATTTTTAAACTTTAAATCAAATTACCTGCAAGGCTTACTCAGTCTTTACAAAAGTGGAAACCTGTCTCCCACTTAAACCAGTAAAGTGGTTGGCGCGGGGCTGACCCCTTTACCGATGAAAATTAATAAGATCACATGCCACTTAGGACCCCTTCAGAGAAAACACAGTAAGTAGGTGCACTTAGTGCCAGTTTAAGGGGGGTCCGCAGTGCCCGCAGCGGACAGGGCCCCAAGGCCCAAGAGGCCCCGCGGGGGCCCTTTTGGGTTAATTTTTTACAGTACTTAGCTCCTCTTGAATTTTTTTTTTAAAAAACATGAGAAATAATTCTTCACTATAAAAAAAAATTAGGTAGGTATGTACTTCTGAAAGAAATTACAAAAAAATATATACTTACCTATTGCAAAAAATTGTTGTAAATAATAAAACAATGTTTTTACGTGCCAAGCCGGCGTCTTTCCAATCTACCCCCCCTTTCGACAGACGACACACACGAAAAATGTTTCTTACACTTTATGGCCTTTGTAAAGAAGTGACATTAATGGAAAAAATCACGCGTGTTTATTGATTTTTTATCTAAATTTTAAAGTTAAAATATTTTATAAAACTTAAAAAATGACGCTACAAAAAAATATTTGAAAAAACACGTTTTTGTTCACATTTTTTTCTTATAATTTTGTTGTTTAATATTTGGGACATATTTTTTTTCTTTATAATTATAGAATGATACAATGTCTAGAGAGTGTTTGAAAAATATTTTAGGTAATGCGAACAGTTTTCGAGATTATATAAAAAAACTGAAACATGATAATTAATTAAATGTGCGCGGCAGTACTTCAGCGTGAATTGTCGCCGAACGCATGATAAGAATGGAAAGACGCTACCCGTACCACGCTGCACGCCAAACCAAAACAATAACAAACCAGCCTAGCATTTTTGCGTAGGTATTTCGATTGTCATTAAATTGTGTTTAAAAAAATGTCATTACCTACTTATTTGGGGGGGGGGGGGGGGTCATGAGCAGCGTTGGACCCTACCCAAAATAGCTTAAAATGCCCCTGGGTGCACTATATGTGCAGCTTAGTTCCATAGCATTTGCAGTTGCAAGTATACACACAAACTTCATACGATACTTTTTGTGGATGTGACATGTATATCTTGGCAACCATAGATAATTTACAACTTAAATTAAAAATAAGTGCCCTATTTTAATCAATCATACGTGTGAGGTGACGTTAGATCTATGAATTTTAGTGAAGTGGTCAGTGAAAGGCTGACCTCATTACCTGGGAAAATAAATGGGCTCACATGCCACTTGCGATCCCTTCAGAGGAAACACTGCAAGTAGGTGCACTATGTGTGTAGCTTAGTTCCATAGCATATGCAATTGCAAGTGCACAAACTTCATACGATACTTTCTGTGGTTGTTCACTAGTATAATATGAAACGTGTATGTTAGCGCATACAAGTGTTGCGGACGTGGTCGGACGTAATGATGCAAGGTTAAGAAAGAGGTCAGAGGCTGCGGTGGAGGGGGAGGAATAGAAAGAGGGTGTGGAAAAGGGATGTATAGAAGTATAACTACTGTGAGTTGTTACAAGCAGTATGAGGAAATATAAGTCATGCGCCATTTTCCGGACAAACGGTCGGAAGTTGTTTTGAGCTCAAACACAAAAAGGCATGCTCAAACCCTCCTTGTACCCGTCCTGTATGTATGTGTCAGAAGGACCCACAGCACAAAGACGCTCATACAAAGCTATACATTTTCTTAAGAGGCATATCACGAACAAATTTAATTTTAAAGTGTTCAAATTATTGGTTTTAAATGTGTATTTACGCTGTTACTGTTACTGTATCCTGCCACCGTTCCACTAGGGTTGGCCGGTATCTCCGCAGATGCGTCTCCACTTTTTTGTCTGTCCTTGCATACCTCTTTCATCTCTTCAACATTCATCACTTTCTTCATGCATACTCTTCTCTTATTCTCACTCTGCAGGTTCCATTCTTTCGCAATCTCAGCTATTTGGTCTATCCATTATTTCCTCGGTCTTCCCCTTCCACGCTTTCCTCTGACAATTCCTCTGTTTTCACTTTCTTCGTTATTCGTTCATCATCCATTCTTTCAAGATGTCCGAACCATCTCATTGTGCTTTTTTGTACTTTCGCTCTTAAATTCTCTTTTATACTACACTCGTTCATCACCCAATCATTGCGGACTCTATCATTTAGTGTCTTTCCAGTCATTGCTCTGTAAACATATTTATTGATTTACTTCACATTTCTTGACTAATAGGTTGGTATGAGTCTGACCCCCGATGCTGTAAACAGCTTGTTCATCTTTGTCAATGCCGCCCGGTTTCAGGGAAAGGCGGCAAGAGTTGCAAGGTTTACCAGCAAGGTAAACCAGCAGTTATTTTTCTAAGATAAAATATAATTTAGGGAAATCACAAAAGAGAAGAAGAAATGACATTATACCCTTTTCAGATTCATGTACCTAGGTAAATACCTTGTATTTTCATATGTCACTGTTTTGCCTGTCGCTTTTTTATATGTTCTTGTATGTCGCTGGTATGGTTGAGTGAATAAAGCGTCAGCATTTGAAAATGTGTTATTGAAACAATCGCAAGTTCGCACCCCGCCTTCGCCGTGACAATAACTTTGATCCTGATTCAACAATGCCGATGGGTTATTGTTAATTTTAAATAATGAGTTATTAATTGATAATCTTAATACCTCTTTCTGGCCAGGCAAACAAATGTACTTCGGTCACATTTTGAGAAATGAGAAGTACCGTCTCCTTTATCTTATCATACAGGGTAAGATTGAGGGGGGAAGATCTCAGGGACGCCGAAGGACATCGTGGCTGAAAACCCTGGGATAACGATTCAACAAAAAAAAGATAATTCATTGAAATATTAAATAATGAGTTATTAATTGATAATCTTAATACCTCTTTCTGGCCAGGCAAACAAATGTACTTCGGTCACATTTTGAGAAATGAGAAGTACCGTCTCCTTATCTTATCATACAGGGTAAGATTGAGGGGGGAAGATCTCAGGGACGCCGAAGGACATCGTGGCTGAAAACCCTGGGATAACGATTCAACAAAAAAAAAGATAATTCATTGAAATATTAAATAATGAGTTATTAATTGATAATGTTAATATCTGCTTCTGCTCAGGCAAAATAAGTTAATCAATTGCATTCCCTTTACAATTCATATTTAATAAAAAAATTCAAAGAAAAACTATGAACAGATTGGACGTTATTTTTCCAATAAAATAAATAAAACGAAACATGCGAGATTGAAGCTCGGTGTAATAAAAATATCACCCACACTTTTCCATCTGGTCTCAGGAAATCGATGTTTGCTTTACGGCCGGATCAGCAGACTCGTCTTCTTCTTCTATTTGTGGTCTCCACACTCGCGGCTTGTGCCCCCCGTACATTATATTGTCACTTATGTCGCCCAAGTGCTAAACTCAACGCTAAAACTCAACTCATAGCGTGCAACAAAAATATACGTAGACTGAAACAGCGCGTTTTATTTTTATTTTCATTTTTTTTAAGAAATCCTGTGCGGGAGACTCCCTAGATTCTAGAGACTCTAGGGGTCTATGACACTTGTTGTAGTCCCGCAGAGGTGTACGAGCTTGGTCGTCGCTACAAAGCGCCAATACTCAAGCAAGACCCAGTTGATGTAAGGCTGGATGGACCTTAAGTGACCGGTCTTCGGTAAAGGCTTTATGAATCTTTTGAACCCAGCGAAGAGCATATTTGGAAATATAAATGGTATATTGATTTTTCTCCACCGGGATTCAAATCCACAACCTTCCATTTACGAGTCTGAAGCGAAACCACTAGACTACGGACCGTTTATTGCAACTCACATTTTAGATGAGTATTATTTAAGATGAGCCATTTATACGTGTGAGTTGATGTTAGATCTATGTTTTTTAGTAAAGTGGTCTGGGAAAGGCTGACCTCATTACCTGTGAAAATAAATAGATTTGCGCTCCTTCGTAGAAACGCCGTAAGAAGTAGTTCATTAACTTGACTTGAGATTTGATGAGAAGGGTGTTCATGCAAATATCATTAAGTCCAAAATCTTGCGAATAATTTAAACTGCTGAAAACTTTGAATTAATTTAAAATTCCAAGCTGTAAAACGCTTAAGTTTTAAGTTGGTAAAGGGATGAATATAAGATTGCAAATTGCTTATAAGAACCATTTTTTATTTATTTTCACCACGCAACTAAGCTGCACATCCAGTGCAAATTATTGCTGCGTAATCCCCGTGGATGTCAAATGTCGGCAAGTGGAAACAATTTTTTTTCAGGTAAGGAGGCTGTTACGCACAACCCCTTCACTTGAAATCGGGGTTTCCCTGCTGTCAAGGTGGAAGGCTGGTTCTTATTTCTTGTGAAGGCTGAGTAAGTCTTTCTGGTATTTGTATTTTTGGTATGAAATAAATCCCGAAATGGGATTAATTTTTGACACGCTTGGCGGGTATCGGATTAAACCCTAGTCTTCTGGCATGAAACGTAAGCGTTCTACCAATTGAGCTATCGACTGGACGAACCATATTCTAAATAATAAAATAAGTACCCAGAGTACCTACATATATACCTAATCCATTGCGTTAATTCCACTCGATCCGGTAAATAGAAAAATGTATGAAAGATGCAACAGCACCACTATTGGGTGATTAGTTTTCACACATTATTATCTGCTATGATTGAAGGAAGCTTGCACAATGTTTTATGCCTGAGACAAAGTTATTATTTTCTAAAAATCTAACCATTACACGAGTACATGAGTGAGTCTATTTAATATATGTTTTTAATTTTTATTTCTCATTTTAAAAAAGGCGTTTTACTTTGAGAAAAATAGAGTTGGAAGGTTACACTTCAATGCCCGCCATTTTTCACGCTAACCGGATGTAAGAGAGCTTAGGTGAGATTGCATGTAACAGAGGAAAGAAAGGAAAAAGAAGCGCGGGCAAGAGCCGCTTGAGCAAATAAGAGGTTTTCCTGCAAAGTCTACTTTGGACATTATACTCTAGAGCGCAATCCTCTCTGGATGGGATTATATAAATGGACGTGTATAGGACGGAGTGACCAAATACAAAATGCACCAACCTTAAAAAAAATTAACTTAGGCTGATTTATTTGGTGAGCACTTTTTTTGTGTGTGTCACACCTCAAGAGCCCTCTGCGAGCTTGGTCGTCGCTGTAGAAAGCGTCAATTCTCAAGCAAGACCCAGTTGTTGTAAGGCTGGATGGACCTTTTGATGACCGGTCTTTGGTAAAGGTTTATGAATTTTTCAACCCAGCGAAGACAAAATTTGAAAATATAAATGGTATATTTTTTGTGCTCCGCCGGAATTCGAACCCACGACCTTCCAGTTACGAGTGCAAAGTGTTACCACCTGGAATACGGACCGGTCTACTTTAAAACTACTTAGAACTACTTTACCGTTTTTACCGTTGGTGAAGCCAAGTTCACACATAGGGAGATTTGAATGCTGTTTCTTAATTAATTCCGTATTTGAGCAGCTTATCAATACGCTGCCTTAGTTCTTGTTTACCGTATACGCCATTGAGAAAATTTTACATGAGCAATGTTTGCATGTGTACTGGACCAATGTGTCTTATAAAAACAAGAAATTTATTTTAAAAATATTTAAAAGAACTCTCACATTATCGAGTTTTACGGTTTTTCTTAGCTCAGGTTGTGTAGAATTTGATTCATAAGACAACTGCATGAAAAAGTCATATTTGACAAGATTGGCGTATACGGTAAACAAGAACTGGGGGAGCGAACAGGCAAATCTGCCATAGTCGCACACCATCAGCGAACAAGGATAGGAGTCAAGGACTAATTAGAGAAGACTCACCCCACTCCCGAATGATCTTCTTTTTTGCAGTTTTTGAGGTTCTTCCTGTCGATCGCGCTCGATTTTTGATGCATTTGAATGGACAATGTTCGTCTCTTCTCATTCGAGTTCAAACAAGCAGTGAATCTCACACATATGGGTATTGTCATAAGGTGACCAGGTCAGGAACTCGCAATAAGGTGATGCTGTGTCTATGGTGGGATTGGAAGGGCATTGTTAATTCTGAGCTTTTACCGCCGGGCAGAATCATCGATTCAGATCTCTACTGCTAACAACTGATGAGATTAAAGCAAGAAGTTGACAGAAAGCGGCCGGAATCGATTAATAGAAAGGGTGTGGTCTTTCATCGCAATCGCTAGACCACATACATCTTTAGCCATTCAGCAAAAATTAAGAGAGTTTGGCTGGGAGGTGTTAATGCATCCGCCATATAGCCCTGACCTTGCACCTTCAGATTTCCACCTGTTTCGGTCTCTTCAGATTTTTTTAGGCAGTGTCAGGTTAAAACATCAAGAGAGGACTGCCAAAACTACTCGTTGCGTTTTTTTTTATCAGAAGTCCCAAAATTTCTACAGAAACGGGATCATGTCTCTACCTACAGATAGTCTACGAATAAAATGGCGCATATGTACCGAATTAAATGTAAATTAACTTTGAAAAAAGATGACCTGAATTTTTATATAAAATGCGAAGAAACTTTTTCCCCGACCTAATATTTAACAGGCTTTTGTTTGTGATCATTGTAGGTGCCATGTACCTACTTGTGATAATTCTAAGGATTTTTTCAGATATTCTGAGTAGTCCTTTGCTTCTTATTGTATCTGCACTCTTGATCTTCTACACCAGGGGTGCCCATACTTTTTCTTGAGGAGATCGACCTAGCAAAAATGAATAAATAGGAGATCGACATTTTAACTCCTTAGCCCAAGGGTGTCCAACATAATATTGTTGAGGGTCATTACGGGGGGGGGGGGGAGGGTAAGCACGCAGTTAAGTAAAACTACATTGAATGCAAAATGTCAAATCTGTATTTAATATTTAATCTCTAACATTACAAAAAGAATTAAAAATAATACTGGTACAATATAAAAATTATCTTGATGCTGATGTCGAAGCTTGACATTGGTGGTCCTCCACAAAATGTTCGTAGTCAGGGATATTCTCAGCTAAAGCTAGACGCAAGCAGGTTGTCAGGTGGTCATTTGTGAGACGACTACGATATTTTGATTTTATTACCATCACCCCTTTATACGTTAACAGATAAGCCCATAGCCTATGAAATATCGTTGACGGGAGAAGGGGGCAGGCACACGATTTTCAACAAAAATAAAAAGTCCGGTTTCATCCCGAAAACACCATCGACGGGGGAGGGAAGACACAAGTTTCAGGGGACTGTCGCCCCAAATAGCCCCCAAGTTCATATATAATATTCCAACAACAAGTGAGAGTACACTGTTCTATAGTTCTGTCACATTTAATTGCTTTTGTGTTGTTTTTATAACTCTGGTGTGAAAAAAAGTGTCTTGTATCGTAGGGTTGAGTTTTGTTAATGATTGAGGAGTATTTGTTTTTGTTTTTTACTTCAGATTCCGTGATTAAAGTCTCTTTTTACTGACTGATATTACATATTAAATTACTGCCATACCCTACCAAAACAATTGCTGCAAATCATAATATACTTTTATAATAGAGAATAACTTTTATTGGATGTGTCAAAGTGTTTCATGATAAGAACTTTGTAATTTAATTAATTTCTTGTTAAAACATTGTCGCCTTTGCTTCTATACGACTCATATAATATCTACATAAACTAAATAAAGTGAAGTAATAGCATGTAAATTCCCGCCAGTTAAATTCAAATTAATTTTGAAGAATAGTGTATACCACTGAATATTTACAATTCAACAAGATGACGCGAGCTTCTACTGATTTGCTTAAGGAGCTGAATGAGCAAGTCCAAGCCTTAAGTGCAGAATTGATAAATTTAAAGAATGTTGTCACCGAGCAAAATAAATTAATTCTGTCTCTGGTCGAAAATAACTCTCCACACAGTCTTCAGCAAAATCCATGGAAAACTATTGGTCCCCCTATAACCAGAGACAAGTCTACTCCGGGACCTGCTCGCCCATCTGTTTTTGTTCATCAGTCGAATTCTTCAAGCGATAGTCCGGCTTCTTCGGGCGATACAATGAAGTCTTTAAAATCAGCCATGAACCCTTCTACTCTAGGCATTAGAGTCACGGGTTTGCGAGAACTGAAGAATGGTGGAGTTCTGGTTCACCCTAGTTCTGCAAAAGAGGCATCGAAATTGGCAAATGCTCCAGCTCTTGCCAAAGCAGGCTTAAAGGCTACTGTTGCTCCTGGCCGTCAACCTCGTATTGCCATCCATGATCTACCTCAAGACATGCCTGCTGAAGAAGTGATTGCTGCCATCCATAATCAGACTTCAGATGAAACAGAACTGACATTGGAAAACTTAAAGTTATCAATAACATTTTCTCACAAGTCTGGTCCCCGATCAGGCAGCTGCACACACATCTTTAATGTTCCACCATCAGTACGTCATGCTCTGATTGCAAGAGCTAGGCTAGCGATAGAATGGCAGCTCCATAGAGTAAGGGATTGGGTTGATAGCCTAAAGTGTGGGCACTGCCAATTATATGGCCATAGGGCGTCGAGATGCAAGGCGGAGGATCCGACATGCTCTCACTGCGCTAAAACTGGTCACAACCGCAATGCATGCCCAAAAAAAGAAAAACCTCCTACTTGCGCTACATGTACTTTTTTCAAGAAAACTGCAACCCATGTAACTGGCGCAAAAGACTGTCCTGCTCGAATTGCGGCTGAAAAACGCGAATTATCTCGCATAAATTTTTTAGACTAAGCAAACCTGATAGGGGCTATTGTGTGACTTTTACCTCAGCGTATTACCAAAATGTCAGGGGTTTGAATACAAAGTTGAATGATTTAAGGTGTAATGTCAGCATTAGTGATTATGATTATATTTTCCTCACTGAAACATGGCTCTCGGACAAAATAAAATCAGCCGAATTAGGACTATTCGACTATAACATTTTTCGATGTGATCGGTCTTCTTCCTCTATAAAAACCCGCGGAGGGGGAGTAATGATATGTGTTAGGAAGAAGTTTCCTTGTTTTGTGCTGAAAACATCAGATTTAATCTCGGAACAACTGTTTCTCTCCGTAGTAGTAGGCACAAAAAAACTAGTACTTGGATGCATATACATTCCCCCCTCCTCTTCTATAGAGGTATATAAATCGCATACTGAAATGGTTGAACAATTGTCCCTAAATGCTGACTCAATGTTTATCTGTGGAGATTTTAATTTGCCGAAAACATTGTGGCTCAATGACAACCATGGCGTTAAAATATATAAAAATATTTCTCCCCAGGCTTCCATTATAGCCAATTTTTATGCATTTATGAACATGCATCAAGTTAACTCAATACCCAATGAACATGGCTATAGCTTGGATTTAATTTTTACCGATATCTCTAGTGTTAAGGTAAATAGATCTTCGAACAATTTGCTACCCCTTGATAAGTTTCATCCTCCTCTTTCTTTTGACATCTCAAGTTTTCTCAGTAGTGAACTATTAAAGCATAAGGTATCCTATCACTATAAATTTAAAAATGGCAATTATGCCGACATGAATTATTTTCTTGCTCAAATTAACTGGTCTTCCTTTTATTCACTTAACAATATAAATGAAGCTGTACTTCTTTTCAATGATTACCTGTCACATTCTATTCTCCAATTTGTTCCTAGAGGTATCTATTCTCAGCCTAAATTTCCTAATTGGTTCAGTTTGAAGCTGAAACATTTAATATTGGAAAAGAAAAAAATGCATAAGATGTATAAGGATACAGGAAAATTACTTTACTATCAGAAGTTTACTCATCTAAGACAATTATCTAAAATGGAATCAAGGAGTAGCTATAAATCTTTTATTGAAGATACCGAGACTAACTTAAATTTATACCCAAAAAAATTTTGGCATTTTGTTGCACAAAAACGTGCAGATAACGGTCTTCCCTCTAATATGACCTATAATGATACTCAAGCCACAAATGCTACTGCCATTGCAGAATTGTTTGCTAAACACTTTTCTACAGTATATTCAGACACTGCATCTAATGTCCCGCTATTCAACTACACACATACTGTTGACTTAAATGAATGCAATATATCACTAGTGGATGTTTTCAATGCATTGGGGGCTCTGTCTGATAATAGTGGCACTGGTCCCGATGGTTTTCCACAACTTTTGCTCAAGAAGTGCAAGTTTACCTTGTCAAAGCCATTGTGTCATTTATTTAACCTTTCTCTGTCTTCAGGTGTTTTTCCTGACTCTTGGAAAATATCTTACCTAAGACCTATTTTTAAATCTGGAATCAAGTCTGATATAAAGAACTACCGACCTATATCAAATTTATCCCATATACCAAAAATCTTTGAGTCTATCATAACTACAAAAATCTCCCCTCTCTTCAAAAATTTATTGATTGATGAACAACATGGCTTCCGATCTTCTAGATCTACTATTACTAATTTGCTTTCCTACACTGACACTATTGTCAGGGCCCTTGAGAATAATACTCAGGTTGATGTTCTATACACTGACTTCTCTAAGGCCTTCGATAAGGTTAACCATCAACTCCTTGTAGCTAAACTAAGAGCTATTGGTATAAGAGATCCCTTTCTAACCTTTCTCAAGTCTTACTTAACTGGAAGAAAACAAAGAGTGAGAATAAATGATTCTATTTCTGATAAAATTGACGTTACGTCTGGTGTACCTCAAGGAGCACATCTTGTTCCTCTTCTTTTCAATATATTTATTAATGACCTGAATGTTTTTTCTGACACTCAATTTTGGCTTTTTGCGGATGACAACAAAATGCTGAAATCCATTAACTCTTACAATGATTGCTCTCTGTTTCAATCAGATATTGATTCATTCAATGATTGGTGCAAGGCCAACTGCATGGAGCTGAATATCGATAAATGTAAAATTATGTCCTTTTATAAAACAAAAAAACCTGTAAATTTTGTCTACAAACTAAATGGTGTTGACCTGGCAACGGTCACACTTATTAAGGACCTTGGCTTAACATTGGATATCAAACTTTCCTTTCACGAACACATTGATAATATTGTTAATAAGTCACTTAAGATTCTAGGTTTCATCCTTAGAATCACTTCTGATTTCAATAATGTACAAACTTTAAAAATCCTTTACTGTTCATTGGTTCGCCCACACCTTGAGTATGCCAGTGTTATCTGGTCTCCATTCTATGCTACCCACATTGACCGTCTTGAATCAGTACAGCATCGCTTTCTAAGACGAGTTGCTTGGAAACTGGGTCTAAGTAGAGATGAGTATGACTATAAAGACATAGAGATCACCCTAGGCATTTCATCTTTAGTAACACGCCGACAACATGCTCAACTCATATGTATTTATAAAATCATTAATAGTATTTTCGACTCACCTTATCTTTTACAATGTATCAAATTAAATGTTCCAACGCGAAGATTTAGAATAAATGAATTGCTCTCTCTCAACTTTCACACTTCAAATTTAGGATACTATTCTCCTATTAACAGAATGTGTCGTCTTTTAAATTCTTCCTCTCATCTAGATTTATGCGGCATGAGCCTATCTGAATTCCGTAGAGCTTTGTTTTGCTGAGGAAAGTATAAGTATTTATATTTTGTCTATGCTATTATGAAATATTAATTCTTGTATTATATTATTTTCTTTGTCATTTTCTGTAATTACTTTTTCATATAACTATGTAATTGGACTATTATGTCCGTAAGTAAAATAAATAAAAAATAAAAAAATAAAAAAAAATTACATATGAAAAAATACAGACTCGCACACTATTTGTGGATGCAAAAAAACAGTTATTTGCATTGCTTGCATTTGCAAGCAGATAGTACGATCTTCATGAAACTTCACATTTCTGTATGTCGCTTTTTTCTTTTGTAAAAAACTACATTTTTAAGGTCGATCACTGAAAATTTTAGCTATCCTCGGCGATCGACCTTAAAACCTCCCGCGATCGACCGTTTGGACACCTATGTTCTACACTGCAGTTCATGATAGATTTTAGACATACGTATCAACAATTTCTTAAATCTTATATTAAATATGATATTTTATAAGTCAATTCAAAATGGCCGCCACTTAACTTTGTTTAAAAATAGGTAGGCAGGTACTACATACTGACATACATTCGAGCATGGATAATTTTACCGTTTATATTCAATGGGTAAACACTAATAGGATTATAATGACTGTCCTTGTCGTTCGGAACCCTCAAAATATTAAAGAACGAAATTACAGAAATGAATTTCAAATTTTGTATGTATGAAATATTCATAATATGTGATCAATTCTTATTAAAGTCATAAACAAGCATGCGAGGCATTCGTACGTTATTTCTTTTCGAGATGGTTCCATTTAAATTCTCGAATTTTCGATATGACCCTCAATACGCCACTCTTGCATGACACTCTTGCACGTGTGTTCTATTTATATTATCATGAAGAAAATAAAGTCAAGACGATAATTGTTTTTTTGTAAACTTTTATTTTATATCCTAATAAAAATGAAAGAGCGACATTGAAGGAAAAATTTGATGTGTAGATTATTTTTTACCTTAATTTTAGATTTTTAAAAATGACACGATAAATAAATATTTAAAAGTCCTAGGTTCTTTCATGTTTTAGGTTTTGTAAATGAGAGTAGGACTACTTCCCTTAGTTGTGTAAAAAAATGTTTTTTCCCTAGTAATCCGGCCGTGTGATGTCGCAATTTTTCCTATATCAATTTATGTTCGATGTCCAGTGGATGTCTGATTTTTTTCATTAATGTCAGTCTTATACTAAGAACAACAGCAAAAATCGAGGAGCATATTTAAAAGAAAACAAACATTATTTTTAGGGTTTGCAGTATTTAACCTGTCACGCTTGCACGATCGTGTGGGGGAGAGTCAAGGAGCCCGCATTCAAGAATATCAAGAAATTATCAAAGAAGAATGTTGAATGATGGTTTATAAGAGGGAAAAGAATTAATATTTGTGAACTTTTGCCATTTCGGGGAACCCATTAGACGTTTCGGTATCGGAAACAGAAGTCTGCTTTATCGACCCGTTCTAAATTTGAATTTGATTAATTATCCTTTCGAAACAAATGAAGATGAAAAGTCGAAAAGACGGAAGACTTCCGAGAAATGGAGAAAGCCAACAGAAATATTCTGTCTCAAATGGGTTGTATAATGGACTCAACACTAATCTTCAAATTTCCTCCTTTCCCGGTGGGCAAACGTCACACGTCTATGACTCTGAGGTCCTCAGCAATCAAGAGATGAATTGATTTCTACTCAACTTTATAGAACCAAAAATTCTAAGGAATTGTCCGGTCAGGCCAGTGTTTTCATTTTATGCCGAGAGCTCGGGCTCCACTTCAACTGAAGTGTTGGTGTAAGGCCAGCCCCCTTACCTGTAAAAATAAGTAGGTTCCACTCGCCAAATGCGACCACTTGAGGGAAAACGCGGCAAGAAGTTACACTGTATGTGAAGGTTAGTAGCGCAGTAGCGTTTTTTTTACCGTGTGAGGAATTGGCTTCGAGACCTTTAGAAGAATCTTGTGCTTTCATGAAAAGTCGGCGGACCAGCGGAGCATGAAGAAGTAGTTATGATAACGGACCCAATGATACGTAGGACAGTGGAAAGTCCCAGATTAAGGTGGCTGGATGAAGGAGTGGCAGACTGCCTTGCGGTGGAAGCATGGGACAGGAGAAAGAAGGCGTTGGACAGGCAGCGGTGGCCGTGGTTGATCAAGGAAGCCAGGACCTACCCAGGTGGTCGTACCATTGATAGTAATAAAATAATATGAAGATGAATAATTTGTTGAGCGCTGTTTTTGTGTGAATCACACCTAAAGAGCCCTGTGCGAGCTTGATCGTCGCTACATTAAGCGCCAATACTCAAGCAAGATCCAGTTGCAGTAAAGCTGGATGGACCTTAAGTGACCGATCTTTGGATATGAAATTTTCAACCCAGAGAAGGGCATATTTGAAAACATAAATGGCATGTATTTTGTGATCCGCCGGGATTCGAACCCAGGACCTTCCATTTACTAGTACGAAGCGTAACCACTAGACTACGGACCGGTCACGATCTATTTATAATCTTTTATCTATGTTGCAAAGATATATTAATATTTAAAGCTCATATCAAATGCATGCCCACAAACAAACTCGTGTAGTTCTTAATCTAAATCTTATAAATGCTGAATGTGTACTTACAAATTAAATCTCAGCCTAAAATGAACATAAACCCTGCAACTTTTGCCGACCTTACCTGAAACAGGAGTGATATTGGCAAAGTGAACCATATGATGATGATGAGATAAGCCTTAAAGGACAATACATATCTCTGAAAGATTAGTATCGGTAGGTACTGTCATGAGTATAACCAATTAATTTTCAAGTATTTTCAGTCAAAGTTTTTTCTCAAAAGAAAAGTGAAAAATATGTAAATTGAAATTTGAGAAAATACAAAATTATGAACAGAAGCTGTTTGGGTTTCTGCGTTTTGTTGAGTAACGGGAAAACCACCCCCAGGGGTAGAAAGGAGCCTTAATGCCCGATTTATATGGTTATTCATGAATGTCATGTTTGAAGGCTTACTATTCATCGGAACATACAATAGTTATTGCCGCTATCACGTAATGAGGACCATTGTAACTCAAATGCTAGATTATGCACAAAAAGACAGCACGAGTTTCACAACGGCTTATTACACGCAGTGGCGTACAATACTTTTTCTGCGGCCATCTAAATCTAAATCTAAATCTAAGCTGCAAAGATACGTATCATTTGAGATTCATATTAAATGCATTCCCACAAGCAGACATGCATAATTTTGCGCTTACACATGCCGCCTGTGGACCTACAATATAAAAAAAACAATCTCAAATGAACGTAAGCCCTGCAACTCTTGCCGACCTTCCCTGAAGCAGAAAGCCATGAAGTAAATAATATACATTTTAAAGTGCTCGTCCATTTGAAGTAATCAAAACTTTACCTTTGTCAAAAGGTATAATTTATCTCGCACGTGTTTATTTGTTCCCGGAAAATATTTTTGATTATTTTCCTTTCAAGTCTTCTGATTACAAAAAAGGATATAATTTGGAGTATTTGAGTAAATAAATAAGGTGTTTTCATATCAAGGGAGATATAAAAGTAGTCAATATGTACGTCGACCACAACGAGGAAAATAAATTATCTTTGATTAAACATGTTCCTTGGCTTATAGGTTGGTATGCGGCTGACCACCCATACTGTGAAAAAATGGTTCACTTTGCCAATGTCACCCCTGTTTCAGGGAAGGACGGCAAGAGTTGCAGGGCTTATGTTCATTTGAGATTGGGTTTTTATATTGTAGGCCCACATGCGGCATGTGTTAGCGCGAAATTATACATGTCTGCTTGTGGGAATGCATTTAATACAAATCTTAAATGATATATATTTTTGCAGCTTAGATTAGATTAGATAAAAAAACATAAAAATACACCACCATAACATTTTCAGAAAATTATTTAGAATTTATCGTTGCTCTCTATTTCATAAAAATGATTTGTTATGAGGTTCGCACGTGGTTGCTAGGGAAACGGCAAGAAATAGTTTGTTATTGGTTGGTTAGGATAGCAGTCCCATACAATACTGAAGTTTTCTCACGCGAGTAAAAAGTTCAAATTAAAAAACGTTTCCATTTCAACACGGGTTAGTCTTTGCGTGATGGTCATTACGCAACAGGCTGTAGAAACGTATGGCATTGTGATACCTTTACCCCCGTATTCACGATCAAAACTGGCACTAACTTAAGGGCAAACTAGCGCTTAGATTGGGAAAATTCATTTCAAGAACAATACTTAAGGCGTGTTATAAAGCTAAATCTGCCGTTTTTGTTTCTTACACTTTATGGTCTTAGCAAAATAGTTACAGTAATAAAAAAAATCAAGCATGTTTATTATTTTTTTATCTTAATTATAAAGCTTAAACAAAATATATAACTTAAGAATTGCCACCACAAAAAAATATTTAAAAAAACGCGTTTTTTTTACATTTTTAGCTTTTTTTTCGTGTGTGCTGTATTTTGGATTTTTTTTTTTTGCTTTTTACTTACAGAACTATACATTGTTTAGGTTTGATACTTAACATTTTTTCAATAATGTCAATAGTTTTTGAGTAAATATGGAAAAACTGAAACTACTAAATGAATTAAATTTTAATTAAATCAAAGAACACATTCCAATGAACTTGGAATGTTCGAAATTTGTATTCTTCACGGTGGGAAAACGTTACATGTCTATGTAACTAGGGTCATTACAAACCAATGACAATTTATTAGTAAGTCTTTACCCTAGCCCCCAGGCCGTGTTTTTAAAAGGAAGCTGTTGACAGATGAAAAAGGTGCAGTTGCCAAATTTCTTCATTATAATACAGTGACAGATATTCTAAAGGAAAGAGTTAAAAAATATGTTAATCAATTTATCCTTGCACACCGTAGAACAAGCGTGATGTAAAACCTCACGCAAGAATGTCGAATGTCAAGAAATCGTTTGTGTTGTGCGTAGCTCTATATTTCTCCCTTAATTGTTAAGGGTGGCCAGCCATAAGTGCTACGCATTAATTCCCCTCCTAAATCTTTTCCGTTATGTCTTTCTAGCACAATTAATTGTTTTTTTCCCAGGGCGGCCTTTTATTCATGTTTAGTTTTTTCCCCTTTTTGGCGCCCTGGGTTTTTTGGTCGAAGCCATAATTTATAACGTAATTTTTTACGCGTTAACTTTTGCGAATGAAAGGATATAAATAATTGGGAAACGCTGGAAAAAGTCGCTACATTGTGTTGAGCTTAATCGTTTCTATACATTAGAACAGCGGTGCTCAAACCTTTTTGTAGATACAATATATTATTATTTTAATTTCTTGAAATAAAATGACAGCTACAATTACATTACGGTTATATTCGTATTATTATTTGATATATTTGATATATTTGTATCTCTTGAGGTTTTGCCACTGGCTTCTAAAGTGAACAGACTCTTACCACCCCTAGCAGAATGGTGACAGAATTACAGCTACCTTTGACGAAGTGTATTTTTTCCAGATTCCAAAGCACCTATTCGCACCTAAAAAAAAACGCAACTAAGCTACACTTATAGTGTAACTTCTTGCCTGCGTTATCCCCGAAGGGGTCGCATGTGGCAATTCGGGACCTATTTAATTTTACGGATATGGGGGCCGGCCTCACACCAACCACTTTCAGTTGAAGTGGGGGTTTCCCAGCTCTCGGGGGAGGCTGGTTCTCATTTCTTGTGAAGGCTGAGTAAACCTTGAGATCGAACCCTTGCTCTAGGCATGGAATGCAAGCATTCCACCAATTGAGCTATCGACCATTTTACGAGCTTGGTCGTCGTCGCTACAAAGCGCCATTTTTCAAACAAGACCCAGTTGCTGTAAGGCTGGATGGACCGTTGCTGACCGGTCATTGGTAAAGGTTTATGAATTTTTCAACCCAATTTGAAAATGATATTTTTTTGTGATCCGCCGGGATTCGAACCCACAACCTTCCATTCAGAGTCCGAAGTATTACCACTGAACTACGGACCGGGTACCTAAAGCGTCTATTACAATATTTGTACTTTTCCATTCGTTCATCATCCATTCTTTCCAAATGCCAGGGCATCTCATTATACACAACATCACAATACAACACACAATTTTGCTCCTAGCGAAAATATTTGAATTAGTCTTCAATTTTAATTAAATTCTATCAAAAGTGTTCCAATAGTGCTTTAAGAGAAAAAACATTTTGTTTACAGTGCTTATAATTTGTGCGCAAGCGGTTTTTAGTGCTTTTTAATGGATTGTAATATACACGAAATCTGACTTTTAAGTGGGTACATAAATTTAAAAACAAAAATAAACTTTCTCTACTGACCAAATAGCGGCGCTATCTTAAACTAAACCTTTTATTTTTACTTTTTTGAGTTGGTAATACTACTTATTTTAATAAAACTTTCGCCACCAGGCGATAGATATCGCTTTTTACATTTAACTTCAAAATCATAATTATAATCATAAATATGGCTCAAGACCTGCTGGCCAATGCAAATTTAATTTTACAAACACTTAATAAAATTATTATGGACTCTTCTAATAAGTTTACCAGAGACCAAATTAGCAAAATAACACCTTTAACTACCGAGTTATCCGGTGCTGTTGGAGCCATGGCAATCGAAATTGGACGCCTCGAAGGGGAAACAAATGCCATAAAAAGAGTGAAGAATGAACCAGCAAGCTTCATTGAAGCATTAACTGAAGTGAAGGAGCGGGAAGTCCGCTCCAAAAATGTAATAGTCTTCAATGTACCTGAAGCAGAAGACAGAATGGGCGATAAAATGAAGATTAAAGAATTGGTTGATGAGATGGGAATGCCAGATTTGGAAATAATACGCTGCTACAGACTTGGTCAACCTTCCGATGGGAAGGTTCGTCCTCTGAAAGTATACCTCAATGATGCGGAGTCCGCGAGAAAAATACTTTTCTCCCGATCTCACCGGAGGAGATCAATAAAAATTAAGCCAGACCTTACTCCATTCCAACAGAGGTTCCTGGCATCTAAGTGGAAGGAGCTGGAGGAGAGGAGGTCAGCGGGGGAGACCAGTTTAATTATGAAATTCAGGGATGGGGTACCTTTTATATCCAAGACCGCTACAGCTTCAACATCAAAAAACTAATTTTAAAAATGTACTACCAAAATGTAAGGGGCTTAAATTCCAAGCTGAATATGGTCCGATCTAGTTCCGCATTATTGAAGTTTGATATTTTTGCACTAACCGAGACTTGGTTAACGCCTGACGTTAATTCTTCAGAGCTTGGCTTTAATAATTACAATACATATCGGCTTGATCGATCTACTAGCACAAGTACCAAATCGCGTGGAGGGGGTGTGCTACTTGCTGTTTCTAAATCCATTCAATCAAAAGTGATCCCCTGTATCAACAAGACCACTGAACTCATATTTGTACTGCTGCTTACTGATCCTTCATATATAATTGCATGTGTATACTTGCCCCCTAGCTCTTGTGTTGAGCTCTACAGTGGCTTTGCAGCTGAGGTTGAAGCTATGAGGAATAAGTTCCCTCATTCAAAATTCTTGATTGTAGGTGATTTTAACTTGCCTAATATATCATGGAATGAAGCTGATCCCTTGTTACCTAAATGCCATACTTCAAACTTCTCACTGGCGGAAACTACCATATTAAATCTTTGTAACTTTTTAAACTTTTTTCAAATTAATTTCACATTAAATGCTCGTAATCGTATTTTGGATCTAGTTTTTTGCAGTGATAATGCTCATCATTATCATCTGATATCCTTGTTCCCATCGATACATACCATCCACCTCTTTCCATCTCTCTTCCATCTAATGTCCAACATAAAAACCATAATACCACTTATATTGTAGACTTTTCTAAAGCTGATTTTGTTCATATGAATATATTTTTTCAGAGTGTTGACTTTTCTTTTGTAAATAATGATGATATTGAAGTTGTAGTAAATAATCTGTACTCTATTCTATCCGAAGCGATCACTAAATTTGTACCTACTTTTAAGCTTAGTCCTTATTCTTGGAAATACCCCAAATGGTTTAGTCATGATTTAATTGATCTCATAAAGGATAAGAAAGTGGCTCATCTGAAATATAAAATCTCTAATTCTTCTTCGGATTATCTAGATTTTAAGAAATTACGTAATGATTGCAAAATTCTGTCCAAAAATTGTTATTTAAATTACATTTCCAACACTGAGCGCTCTATTGTCCATAATGTGAAAAAATTCTGGTCATATGCTAACTCTCTGAGAAAGGGCGATCTCGGTATACCACATAATGTTTTTTATGATGATGTGTCATCTGATGATGTTCAAGAAATTCCTAACCTTTTTGCATCTTTCTTTAAAAGCGTTTATGATATTCATCCTGACTGTAATACGTTTGAATTCTCTTCACATATTGATTTACAACTGTCTAATTTGTCATTTAGTGTAGTTGATGTCATCACAGAAATTGAATCAATGAAACCACTTACTAATCCTGGCCCTGATAATGTCCCAGCGGTAATGTTGAAAAACTGTGTACATAGCTTGTCTCAACCTCTGTGTGCGGTATTTAATTTGTCCATCGCGTCTGGATGTTTTCCCGCCCTTTGGAAGCAATCGTATCTTTCTCCAATATACAAGTCTGGTGATAGGAGTAACGTCAAAAACTATCGACCAATAAGTAAATTGTCCGCCATTCCGAAGCTACTTGAAAAGCTTGTACTTACTAAAATCCGGTACGTTGCAACCAGATCAATTTCAGTCCATCAACATGGTTTTTTACCAAACCGATCAACTACTTCTAATTTAATGGTGTTTGAAAATTTCCTTTCTAAT
Organism: Agapetus fuscipes; assembly: GCA_951799405.1. Classification (NCBI taxonomy): domain Eukaryota; kingdom Metazoa; phylum Arthropoda; class Insecta; order Trichoptera; family Glossosomatidae; genus Agapetus; species Agapetus fuscipes. Next base: position 6,110,424 of record OX637355.1, on the reverse strand, counting down.
GCTTTGTCTAGCCGAAAACAAGTTGACGTAATTTACACTGATTTTTCAAAAGCGTTTGATCGGGTATCACACACTATCCTTCTTAGTAAGCTACGCGGTATGGGGGTGTCTGGTAGTTTTCTGTCTTGGCTCCGAAACTACCTTATTGATAGATCTTTGATTGTCAGAATAGATAATAATAGCTCACACTCCTTCTCACCAACTAGTGGTGTCCCCCAGGGTTCCCATCTGGGCCCGCTACTTTTTCTCCTATTTATTGATGATATTACAAAGCAATTTCCTGACACAAATGTTCTCCTGTTTGCTGACGATATAAAAAATTTTAAAGTCATAGATAGTGTGGCTGACTGTAATAGTCTCCAATTATCTTTGAATAATCTAGCAACCTGGTGTAATAAAAATGAATTGCCTCTAAATGTCTCGAAGTGTTTAGTAATGAATTTCTTCAGAATAAAAAATCCCATTATATATGACTATACACTTTTTTCAAACAGTCTTCGGGTGGTAACGGAGGTCACCGACTTGGGGGTTGTGTTTGACTGTGGATTATCTTTTAATGTACACATTGCTTCAATTTGTGCCAAGGCCATGAGAATGCTTGGTTTCATAAACCGCATCACCAAGGACTTTCAGGACACTGCCGCAATCAAAATTCTTTATACCACATTGGTTCGCAGTGTCTTGGAATATTGCTCGCCTGTTTGGTCCCCCCTCTACATGGTGCACGTAGACAATATAGAAAAGGTTCACTTAAAATTTTTGAAAATAGTTAATTTTAAACTCAATATTCCCCTGTCACACTTCGACCCGCTCTATTTAAATTCGATTCTAAATCTAAACTTTTTGTCAGACAGACGTAAATTTATTGACTTAATCACCCTCTTCAAAATAAAACATGCTCTAATTGATTGTCCTGCACTACTTAGTGAGTTGAATTTTTTTACTCCACGTTCAGGGACTAGACAATTAGTTTCTTACCGCCCTGTATTTACTAGCACTAACGCACAAAGCAATAGTTGTATGCATCGTTTACAGCGTGTTGGTAATGAGTATGCCTCACTTGACTTGGTTCTGCATAATAATAATTATCATACCTATAACCAAGGTCTGAAAAAAATGTTTTTGGGACATCCATAATCTATAATAAATTATATTGTTTTAGATTGTTATTATATGAACGATGTCTGCCTGGTGAATTTCTTTATTAGTGATATTTGAATGGTTTCTGAAGTTTTTATTTTTGATATGCTTTTTTTTTTTTGCTTCTAACCTACTGTTTAGTGTTTATATGGTTTATTTTTTCTTTTCTTTTCTTTTATGTTTTACCGTAATGTTTTATACTTTTTATTCTTGTAATATTTATTGTTATTGTTGTTTTGTATAAACTCCCTTGATATGTACTTATTTCATAAAAGGCTAACGCCGTAAATAAATAAAATAAATAAATCTCATTACATAGGAGCCATGTATGTATGCAGAAGTAGCGAGTCATGGCTCATGAGATATGAATCGGCTTTATGAGGTAGACCTGATGGCTTCTCAAGACATCAATATTCAATGCGATTTCGTGAAGACGGATATTGTGCGGCAAGAAAAAGGAAATGACAGAGAAATGCCGGGTTACACAGAGTTCAAGTTCCTAGAAAAAAAAAAAAAAATATATATATTTTGTTACAGCTTTAAAAAGGAACGCAACTAAGCTACAAGTATAGTGTTCCTCATTGCCGCGTTATCCTCTAAGGATTTCGCATGCGGCGAGTGGAACCTATTTATTTGTACAGGTAAGGGGGCCGGCCTTACTCCAAGCATATCAGTTGAGGTGGGGGTTTTCCAGCTCTCGAGGGGGCTGGTACCTACTCATTTCTTGTAAAGGCAATCATTTCTGACACTCTCGGTGGGATTCGAACCCGGACTCATGGAAAGTAAGCACTCTAACAACTGAGCTATTGAAAATAAAAATAAGTAATTGCTAGAGTTGACAGGAAGCTGTTGGTCTATATCGAAGTTCGATTTCACATCTGGGGAATAATATGGTGCATAGGGCAAACTACCACTTGTCCAACTTATACAGCAACCAACTGTAGTCGGCGCATGGATAATAATAATAATATTAGGATGATTTATTTGGTGAGCGCTGTTTTTGTGTGCATCACTCCTCAGCCCTCTGCAACCTTGGTCGTCGCTGTAGAAAGCGCCAATTCTCAAGCAAGACCCAGTTGCTGTAAGGCTGGATGGACCTTTAGTGACCGGTCTTTGGTAAAGGTATCTGAATTTTTCACCCAACGAAGAGCATATTTGATAATATAAATAGTATATTTTTTTGTGCTCCGCCGGGCCTCGAACCTACAACCTTCCATTTACGAGTCAGAAGTGTTAACCACTGGACTACGGATGACCCTCTTATCTACGGAAATAAATAGGTAGGTTTCTCATACTGCTCTAAGAAGTTGCTCTAAATGTGCAGCTTAGTTAAACTGCACTTGTTTATATTGAACCACGTTTTTATATTATACGTCTTGAAAAAAAGTGTTTATTTTTGGCTGGTCCGCAACGGTTACTAAACTTAGTGCAAATTTAGTTATTTATGTAAAAAAAAGAGCCCCAAAATGGAAACTTGTGCATTGTTTTAAAACTGCAAAATTCCATGCGCAATTTCGGGTCATCTGTCTCACTTGCACCTAAGCGACCATCACATGGGAGCGAGCAGGACAGAGGACATTCAGAGGCAGCGCACATGTCGCTAGGAATGTGACCTGAATTTAGTATGGGTAACAAAGCAACTGTTCACACCGGGACAGTGAATAAAGGAGAGTAGTTTAATTATTATTTATGAGTGTATTATTGGTGAAGTTTACAGTGAGGTAGTCCGGTCGATAGCTCAGTTGGTAGAGCTCTTGCATTCCATGCCGAGAGCATGGTTTCGAAGCCAACAGAGGTTGTCAGAATTGATTTCCCGTTTTGGTGTGTATTTCAAACCTAAAATATAATACCGGCAAGGTTTACTCAGGCTTTACAAGAAATGAGTACCAGCCACCTCGGGAGCTGGGAACCCCACGTTTCAACAGGGGTGGAAGTCTCGACAGCTATTGATAGATCTTACCGTATACATTTGAAGATGTACGAAATAAAACATGGCGGCGTATCAACAGCTGATCCATTTAATATGGAAGAATGATCAGCTGTGTAAGCTATGCCATGTTTTATACCGCTCTATCTGCAAATAGGTACGGTAAAAATTACCGACGCGACGGCCGTCGAGACTTCCATTCCTGAGGTAGTTGGCGTAAGTCCGGCCCCCTTAACTATAAGTAGGTATAAATAGGTTCCACTCGCCACATGCGAAAGCCTTCAGGGCAGTAACGGTTTTAGCACTACCAGCGCCCTGGGCGAGATTTTTAATGCGCCCTCTATCCACCATTCAAATCCATACGAAAAAGATACAAAAGGGGCGACTGCGGTGCCCTTTTATACATGGCGCCCTGACCTAGCGCCGCCGCTGCTTCAGGGTTAACGCGGCAAGAAAAAGCACTACATGTGCAGCTTAGTTGCGTTTTTTTACTAAATAATTCACTTCCCACTAACCGTATACTATTTACTTGTCTGTAGCAGCCTCTAGAAGTCGTTGTGGGGGGAAATGAAGCGACGGGGCGATGGCACGATGCGTGTGTGAGCGGACCATAAATCCCGGTGGATCTAGTGATTATGTATGGAAATGCCGCCACTTTGTCTTCGCAAACATTAAAATTAACGAAATACGTGAAAATATCTACAAATGGATGGCGGCAATTTGACTCCGGCACTGCTATTCAGTCAGACTTTAACCCCCAGTATCGCAACGCAACTAAGCTAAACATGTCCTGTAACTTCTTGCCGCGTTATCACTGAAGGGTTTCGCATGTGGTGAGTGAAACCCTTTTTACTTTTTCCAGGTAGGGGGGCTGGCCTTACATAAGTCAACCACCTCAGGGGTGAAAGTCTGGACGGCCGTCGCGTCGGTAGATATTACCTTACCTATTTGAAGAGAGGACGGAGTAAAACATGGCGGTGCCTGGACAGCTGATCATTGTCACATATAAAATGAATCAACTGTTGATACGCCGCCATGTTTTCTTTCGTCCTATCTTCAAATATATATAGTGAGATCTATCGCCAGGTCGTCGAGACTTTCAGCCCTATTGAAGTGAGGGTTTTCCAGCTCCCGATGGTACTGGTACTCATTTCTTGTGAAGACTGAGTAAACCTTGTCGGAATTTTATTTTGGGTTTTGAAATAAACACCGAAGCGGAGAATGATTTCTAACACCCTCGGTAGGATTCAAACCCGAGCTCTCGGCATGGAATGCAAGCACTCTACCAACTGAGCTATCGACCGGACGACCATATATAAGGCATATCTCTTCTTCTTAATCAATCTTGTTCCTCATTGCTGATGGTTGTGACCGGGGTGGAAGCAACCACTCTTCTCCAGTTCTCTCTTAGAGCCTGTAGCGCTCCAACCACCGAGGTGCCTGCTGCTGTCTTCACTTGATCGGTCCATCGTGTGAGCGAAATACCCGAAGGTTTTTCTTATGTTCCTCGTTCATTAAAAAAGTTTCAAAAATTCTTCAAAACAATTGAAATGAATTTATATGGCCAGACAGCGAAAATCACATCCTCTCTTTTGACAGATTGATTGTAAAGGCGCTCGATGTTCATTTGAGCAATGTCTTATACTCGAGTTGAAAGTCTGACTGTGAATGGCACTTCCTTACCTCTAGTATAAAATATTCCGTAAACTCTCCTAGATCGCGTAAATAAAGAAACGTATAGATGATACAACAGCCCCCTTAGCGAGTGATTTAACTCTCATGCATTTATTCTATTTACTCGATCAAGGGGAGTTAACGAAAGTATTTATGCTTGGGGTGCTGGAGTCAAATTGACTGAACAATTTTGGCTTTTCATTTTATTTTCTAGATTTTTCGACTTTTGGAACTGTTCCAAAAATTTCCCAAGGACTAGCGTTTCACCGCTATCTGTGTTTAGTATACTCAAAACTGTGATAATCATAATTGGTTGAAGATTCCAGAAGTATATATTATTTCGTACTAGTTATAATAATATCAGGATGATTTTTTTGGTGAGCGTTTGTGTGTGTGAAACACACCTCAAGAGACTCTCTTCGAGCTTGGTCGTCGTTATAGAAAGCGCCAATTCTCAAGTAAGATTCAATTGCTGTAAGGATGGATTGACCTTTGGTGGCCAGTCTTTGGTAAGGGCTAATTATTTTTTCAACCCAGCTAAGAACCCCCACTTCAAGTGGTTGGCGTGAGGCCGGCCCCCTTGCCTGTAAAAATAAAAAAGGGTTCCACTCGCCAAATGCGAAAAACCCTTTGGGCATTACGCGGCAAGAAGTAACACTATATGTGTAGTTTAGTTGCGTTTGCTTAAATGCAAAGTTCAAAATGTAAGATATTTTTGTGCTCAACCAGGAATCGAATTCACGACCTTCCAATTTGTGTTAATTATTATACTACGGACCAGTTGAGTATTTTTTTGAAGGCTTATTTTGGTGTAATGAAAAAGGTATCAATGCCCTTTGTTTGAGAAGGCCTGTCTCACAGCCTGAAAGTGAAAGAGCAATCAGTACATTTTGATGTCGGATTTAATGAATCCCCTCGTTTGTTTGTTTTGCAAAATCAGTCTTGGGTTTTTTATTCCGCGGCCATTTTTCGTCTCTAATAACAGCTGTGACATTTTCTGTAGGTCGCAAAGCCACAGACGAAATCTTGTAGGTCATATCGTAATGAGATGTGCTTTGTGAAATGGTTGTAAAACGGTCTATGCCACAAATGAAAATTAATAAGGGTTTTTATTCAAAATTAGCTAAGGCCACACTTGCATTTCAAATGATTTCTATTCATGTACATGAATAGAACCCAAATAATTTTAAATTTTGATGTTTAAATAAAACCCTATCACAGACTTTAAGATACCTAAGAGATTACACACAGGCCCGCATTAAGACCACTGGGGGCCCTGGTGCGGGGAACCGTGGGGGGCCCCCTACCGTAACCCCCTCCTCCCCCTCCATCCTCACAAAAATAGGGTATACAGATACCTACTTATTGCAAACCATAACGATTAGGTACTGACGGTGTCTAAAGTTTATTTTTGAGAATCTTATTCGAGAAACTCCCCAGATAACAAATAATCTGGAGGTCTATGACATTCTTTGGAAGGACCTTTGTCTACTCCTTTTTGTATAAAAAAAAATTATGCAACTCGCCAGGGGCGTCTTAGGTCATGGAAGTATAAGTTGAAGTATATTTTTTTTACACCTCTTAGGGGGCCCTAGAACGCAAGTGCCCTGGTTCGGTCGCACCGCTCGAACCACCCTTAATCCAGGCTTGACTACACAGACACACTCACACCAACTCACACAGACACACAACACATTCGTAACAATATTATTAATTTACTCATTTGAATATGAGTGTGAGATCTCAGGATTCCGGCGATAGCCATTACTGGCGGATCCAATACCATCGTTAGGCTCATTCACATTCAAATCGCCACGCCGTGCGAGGGGGGGCAGGGGCGATCAGAGCGTGCCGATAATCTGCGGTGACAGTTAGAACGGCACAGTGACAAAACATCACATGACATCACATAGTAATCAGCACATGACGTCCTTGAGATGTTCCTGGACCATTAAATGGCGCCACAGGAAATAAATCATCCATCTAAATCTAAATCTAAGCTGCAAAGATATGTATAATTTGAGATTCATATTAAATGCATTCCCACAAGCAGACATGCATAATTTCGCCCTTACACATGCCGCATGTGGACCTACAATATAAAAAAACCCAATCTCAAATGAACATAAGCCCTGCAACTCTTGCCGACCTTCCCTGAAGCAGGGGTGACATTGGCAAAGTGAACCATTTTTTACAGTATGGGTGGTCAGCCGCATACCAACCTACCAGTCAAGGAATACAAGCAATTTATAAATTTAAATATATAAAACAAATAAACTCTAAACAATTAAACAGTAAAAAATAAAAAAATAAAAAAATAAACTACAAAACATATTTAAAAAAAAAAAAATTCAAAAGCCTCAGCTTTTTTTCGCCAGCATTACAGATCAACCGCCATTTCTTTCGATCCTTGCATACTTCTTTCATTTCATCCAGAGCCATAACCTTTTTCATACAAGCTCTCCTTTTATTATGACTCTGGATATCCCATTCATTCGCTATTTCAAAAATTTGGTCCATCCATACCTTTCTCGGTCTTCCTCTTCCACGACATCCATCAATTCTCGCAGCATACACTTTCTTCGTCAATCTTCCCTCATTCATTCTCTCCAAATGTCCAAACCATCTAAGTATACTTCTTTTAATCTTTACTTTCACACTTTCTCTTACACCACATTCCTCTCTAACAAAATCATTCCTCACCCTATCCTCCGTCTTTTCCCAATCATACTTCTTAAGTAGTCCATTTCTACTGTATGGACTTTACTTATCTCACTTTCCTTCACCGTCCAGGCTTTACTTCCATACATCAGAGTGGGCACTAGTATACCACCGTGCACCGCCAGTCGAACATTTTTTTAAAGATTCTGGTTTTTGGCGAATGGCGATGCTAGCGGTAGCACCCAGTACGCACCTGCCTTTCATTATTCTTCTTTCAAATTCACCGGTCATAATCTAATAATGATAATTGGGGGCGTATTTTTTTTATACTCTTTACCAAATGCATGAGTTCCGTTTTCTCATGTTTCTTATGTCTTACTTTTTTTCCATGCCGTTTATGGTGTTTTCAGTTTTGTGATATTTTTTCATGTGCCGTTCATGTTATGTTCTGTTTAAGGTAGGTATGTGAAGTTTTGTCATGTGATGTTTTGTCTTTGTAATGAACTGTCATTGCAATGTTCTGCATGTGTTGTTCTGTCATGTGTCGCTATGTCATGTGTCGCTATGTGATGTGTCACCATGTCATGCGTCGTTTTGTCTCTGTGCCATTCTACCATGGAACCATAATCTGCATATCCATTCTCCCTCAGGTGCATTCTAACTGCAGCGCCCTCAGTGCGCAGTGCGGGAATGCATTTGGAATGGTCCTCGCATAGAGTCGTGTACAACCAAAGCCAGCAATTGAGGATTATTTTGAGGAAATCTAAGTTTTTAATATATGATGACATTTAAGGCTTATACTCAATGCACATTCATAGGCAGACACACGTAAGTTCGCGCTTACACATGCTACATGTGCACTTACAAAATAAACAAACCTCATATGAGCATAAGCTTTGCAACTCTTGCCGCCCTTCCTTGAAACTTGGGTTTATTGGCAACAGTGAACTAAATTTTTACGGTATGCGGGCCAGTCTCCTAACAAACTTTTAGTCAAAAAGAAAAGGATAAATATGTATATGAAAACGAAGGAACGCATATCTCAACATTTCCATGCATCCATCTAGTATTCGAAAACTATCTTGTTTTTTATTCTATACGACTCATATGAACGCAGACTATTCATCATCATCATAAAAAATGGCATAAAAACCCCGGGTAGGTCTTGGGTTCCTTGATCAACCGCAGCCACCGCTGCTTATACAACGCTTCTGTATCCAGCCCCTTACTCCTAATGCACCGCAGTCTGCCACCCCTACGTCTAGCCACCTTAATCCGGGTCTACCTGCACATGTCTCCGATATTCCATTCGCTTCTTGATAACGTCTTGGTATGGATCGTACAGTTCATAAGTTGTATCTTCTTCGCTATATGTTCCTGTGCTTTATTAGACCGTGAATACGCTTGGGAATGCAGTTTCACAATGCAACTTAGATTAAAATAATGGCTCTTACCTCAAAGGTGATCTTGGTCTTGTCCTGCTTCTGCTTCATGGTGTTGAACACGTGGTGGGCGTAACTTGTAGCATCTACAACAATAATTCATAAACAAATTAACAACAATGCAAATTGAAAACGCAATTAAGCTACCTATTGGTGCAACTTTTACGTCCCCAAAGGAATCGCGTGTACCTAACTTATCGAACGACACTGTAAGAAATGTTTTTTAACTAATGGGTAAAAAAAATTGTGAGTACACATTTGATATGATCAAATTTGACAGAAGTGACATTTTTAGCTAACATTGATTTCTCATATAAATGCATCTTTTTCCTATTTTCTACAAAAGTGGGAATATTCTGTATTTTAGAAGTTGTTCATGAGCACTTCCTTTTACATAATTAGTTCACTTACTATGAGAAGTTACTCGCAATAAAATGTTTTATCTACGATTTCCCAAATCTGTGAATCAGCTCTTTTTAAGTTTTACCTTTGAGGTGGCGATATGTTAAAATATATATGTACTTAGATTATATTTGACCGGTTCGTAGTCCAGTGGTAACACCTCGGACTCGTAAATAGAAGGTTATGGGTTCGAATCCCGATGGAACACATATGCTCTTCACTGGGTTACAAAATTTATAAAACCTTTATCAAACACCGGTCACCAAAGCTTCATCCAGCCTTACTTGGACTGGTCCTTAGTCTAGTGGCAACACTTCGGACTCGTAAGGGGCCGTTCATAAATTACGTCATCGTTCATAAATTACGTCATTACGGGGGATTTTCGACCCCCCCCCTTACAATCATCCTATAGTCATTATCTAATGACCCCCGCTCCCCCTCTTGCTGTAATAATGGATGAGCTTAACAATTAAAAATGTTATTTTACTTACATAATATTTTGTAGAAATTGGTATTTACAAGAACGACGTCACTTTTGGTACTCGGACATCATTTGCCATCATCCGCAGACCAGACTCCCCCCACCCCCTTTGTGCGAATGACGTAATATATGGACAGCCCCTAAATGGAAAGTTGTGGATTAGGATCCCGGCGGAGCACAAAAAATATATCATTTATATTTCGAATGTGCTCTTCGCTGAGTTGAAAAATTCATAAACCTTTACCAAAGACCGGTCACTGAAAGGTTCATCCAACCTTACAACAACTGGGTCTTGCTTGAGAATTGGCGCTTTCTACAGCAACGACCAAGCTCGCAGAGGGCTCTTGAGGTGTGATACACACAAAAACAGCGCTCACCAAATAAATCCTCCTATTATTATTATTATTATTACAGCAACTGGGTCTTGCATGAGAATTGGCTGTTTGTTGCGACGACCAACCTCGCAGAGGGCTATTGAGGTGTGATACACACAAAAACAGCGCTCACCAAGTAAATCTGTCTATAATTTATAATCTATCTATAATCTAAGTTGCAAGGATATATTCATTCAAAGCTCTCAGATGTATGCCCACAAACAGACACGTGTAGTTCGCGCTTACAAATGCTGATTGTGTACATACAAATAAAATCCAAACCTCAAATGAACATAAGCCCTGCAACTCTTGCCGACATTCCCTGAAACAGGGGTGACATTGGCAAAGTGAACTATTTTTTACAGTATGGGTGGTCAGCCTCATACCAACCTATAAGTCAAGGAATACGAGTAATAAATAACATTTAAGAATAAAAAAAAAACAACAAAATCTTAAAAATAAATCTATACAAAAAAGTCAAAAATTTCTTATGCAAAAAATGTAGCAAACTAATAAACCAACATTACAAATCAGCATTGCAGATTAGCCGCCACTTCTTCCTGTCCTTATAATAATCATCCTGATATTATTATTATTCTTATTGATTGTAGATGCAGGCACTCACCTCCTTGTGGAAAGAATTGTGAGAAGATGTGTTTGAAGCTGTCCTCATCCACCACGCCAGAAGGACACTCCTGAAACAATGGGAATCATTTATTAATCATCTTTCTTTTTCGTCATCAGCCGTTTCAGGTCCACTTTCGATGATAGTTCTTTCCCAACCTCTTCCAGTTGCTCTTGTCCTGGGCTGGAAGTTTCATCACCACGGTAATTCTTACCTACCGAATATCGGTAATATTTGTATGAAGACTAATCAGCTGTTCACTTGCGGCCATCTTGGATTGACAGGTCTTCATACAAATATTACCGATATTCCGCAGGTAAGAATAACTGTGGTGATGAGACTTCCAGCCCTGGTCCGTTCTCAGCCATGTCCTCTTGGCAGATCTCTGGAGTGATTTATCTAGTTTTTGAGTCAGACTCCAAGCTTTAAATCCTTACAACACAACTGGCCGAACAATGGAAGTACGTATGTACATATTGTTGTGATTTACGAGTTCAATTTAATAAAAATTGCGGTTATTTATTATGCACGATTTAATTTAAGATACTGTTCACATGCAGTACGTACACAGAATGGCTTTTTTACTGTATTGCTCGACAGCTTGGACACAAGTCTACCCCTACAGACAGCTTTGGCCTTTTTGTAGCAGGCAGGATGGTTCTTGAAACATTGGGAACTGAAATATGCGAGATTTTACAAGAATATTCGAGTAGATACTCACACAATATCGAACAAATAACAGTACAATTTTTAAGCACATACACCTAGAGACACAGACAGACACACACAGACACACTCACATCAACTCACACAGACACACATTCCTAACAATATTTTGTATTTTGTTTTCTGATCCATCATTCTAAAAATATTTTTTATTCCTTTAAAAAATCATTGAACTTCAAGACCAATTTCCATACCTTAGAGCATAAACAACGGAAGCCCACTTTTTGCGTTTTTGAGTTAATGATGCAGAAATGATTATCATTAGCTGTTCTATAAGTGGTAAAAATATTGGAATCCTCGGACTCATAGTTACTGAGATATCAAGTGTAATAAATATGGGATGCACATACAAGTGCGAGCATAAACCACGGAAGTTCCACATACGTTGTTCACATTACTTCACATTAAATAAATATCGATAAAAGAAGATAAACAGTTTTTTCAGATCAAAAATATCTCGTCTAGTTTAGAAGTTATGATGGTTTAAAAAAGTGCACATTTTCACTAAAACTCGTCTCCTGTACATTTTACTAAATGTGACTACCGTTGTTTATGCTCTAAGGTACAGATTTGTTAATAGACAATCGCCTTTGTCTGATGAAGACGACAATTAAGCCACAAAAGCTCTTCATCCTTTAAGGGTATTGAAGATTAGCCCACACATGATACGTATGTAGGTGATCCTTGTCTAAAGTATTTCTCTAAGCCCTGTCTTTGAATAAGGCAGCACTAAGCCCATAAACAGATACAGGGTTAAATATTTATTGGCATTATTTGCCTCGATATATCGTCACTCCAGTGCTTGTTTGGCTTCTCTACCATTTGATTCAAATACGACCTTTCAATGAAATTGTTATGTAAATAGTGGATTAATATAGGTGTACATCGTAGGTAGTAATAATTATTATAGTGTAATGTAAATAGTAGATTAATATAGGTGTACATCGTAGGTAGCAATAATAATTAAGAAATCTAGAAATAACATAATCCTTTTGTAATCTTGAAGCCGGTAGAACGTTCGAGATTTTGCTGGCAAATTGGTCCCTAGAGACTTCTGTCTGTGAAGTATATAAGGTGCAAAGTTGGATACAGGAGGGCAGTTAGATAGTCGCCTTTGATAGAAGAGTGTGTGAAGTGCTGAACTGTGAAAATAAATTTGAGTTGCTAAAAGTGTAAAAAAATAATGTAAATTGTAAAATAAATTAAGTGAAAATAAATATCCAGAAAGAAGACCAGTATGTTTTAATTTAGAGACTTTCCGAACCCAAAAAATATTACAATATTATTGTCTTAAGAATCAGAGCTAAAAATAAAACACGATAATGTGAAAGTTATTTCAAATATTTTTACAATCAATTTCCAGTTCTCATAAGACACATTGGTTCAGTACACGACAAATACTGCGGGGACTACATATAAGGGTAACGCCGTTTAAATTTGTACCATAACTGTCGACCGGCAAGATTCAAGAAAACGAAAACATCTTGAGTTAAATTAAGGTCTATTCAAAATGACGGACAGGTTCGAAAAATTAGGTTTTTTTACATTTCGATATCTCATTTCTTTTTTCGACGACGAATACAAGATTTTATAGCAGTTCGTAAACACTGTTCAGTAAAAAATATAAGAGCACCATTTTGAATGTCTATAAATATGAATGTTGTTTGTCTATGAATGTTTAATAAAAATATGAATACGCACATTTAATAACTACCTAAAATCGTTCGTTTATTGTATTTCAATAAGTTTCCTTGACTTATAGGTTAGTATGAAGCTGATCACTCATACTGTAAAAAATGGTTCACTTTACCAATGTTACCATTGTGTCAGGTAAGGTCGGCAAGAGTTGCAGGGTTTATGTTCATTTGAGATTGGGTTCTATATTGTAGGTTCACATGCAGCATGTTGAAGTACGAACTTAAAGTCTTAAATGCAATATATTTTTGTAACTTAGATTATAGATTATCATAGATTTAGATAGATAGGCAATGTTTTTTTTTGCGTACATTTTTCACAGTATCCAGCACCGATATAAAAATTAGGTACCTCTGTGGTCCAAATTTCATTTAATCGTTTAGCCCACAGATCACGGAATAAACCTTTTTGCTATTTTGAATAACAAACATCAAACGGTGCATTTAAAATATTAATAGCATGTAGTAAGGTTGATTAGATAGTTTTATGTTTCAATTAGGTACGTAAATGTTATTTGTTAGTCAACCATAAATTAACGGTAAGTAGGTGTATTTTTTTAAACCAACGTGAATACACCTTAATACTGGTAACATACGGTAAAGATTGTAAATATAAAACCGCCCGACATTACCTTAAACTTGTGCCATTTGAAAAATAATACTGTCAGCAATGATAAAAACATACAATCATTAGAAGAATTAATGGATCTAAGTAAAAAATATACAACTGACAACATATTCGAATACATACCTTAATAATGCCAAGCTAACTTCCACTCAAAACACACACGACAAATTCCCGAGTCTGATGTAAACGTTCTCAGAAGAAAATGAAGGTATCGAATGAGTTTTTTTGTGTTGTCCACACTACATCAAAGAGTTACCATACGTGAACAAATACTTAAGATTGCAAGATTTTTGTCAGTTCCAATGGAATTGGTAACATACTAAAAGAAAAATTTCGGAGCCAAAAATGGAGACAACCCTTAGCAATCAATATTTCGTGTTTAAATAAGTAAATATTATTGTGGCTAGTACAGAAAATGAAAGATACGTTACTAAGGTATATGCAAAAATACTCAACTTTAAAAACGTTTGACTATTTTGATCGTATCATGCCATCAAAGGGTCAAAAACGGGTTGCGGACATGTAAAATTTGTATGGGAATGGAAAAAAGGCGTTTTTGTTTTATTTTTTAATTACATCGCCACTTAATGCTTTTTGCAGTTTTTTTTTGCATTTCGATACGCTTTTTATTTACTTTACTCTGATAATTTTAGAATTCAGTAGAGATCACCAGTTTTTATGAAAAAGCTGAAAATCATTAGGGGACACACGCACAAGACAAAAGGTACAAATTTCGACGGCGATACCCATATGTAGAGCCCACGCTATGAGGTACCATGGTATACAAGCCATAGATCAGGGGTCTCCAAGCTACGGCCAACCATGTTCAATCCGGCCCGCAAACACCTTCAATTGTTGTATGCAAGAGTCCTTTCTGGCACATTATGTGTCCTTACCATCTTGCACGCCTTTGAAACAGGTCTTTGAGTAGGTTCTCTATAGTTTTTTTGGATGACCTCTTTATTCAATATATTGTGGTCCATCCAATATTTTTTTTGAAAACGGAACCACATTTCATTAAGTCTTCAGTCTTGTTTTTCCCTTCCAGATAGGCACTTAGTCTTACTGCCGTACAAGATACTCCATGGATAAGTTTCCGAATAAGGCATCGTTAAGCCTAAGATTAGACGCGGGTTAAATATTTAAGCAATCGCGATTACGCCGGCTTAGTTAAATCCGCTGCGGCCTAGGTGAGGGCTAATTACTGATCTATTATTTACTCTCAAGTAGGCTAAGCCACCCTCTGTTGTGGTGGCCCTTGTAATCCAGGGTTCAGCAGAAGATCATCTTGAAAAACAAATAATTAATTACATGAGAAATTATTCCTGTAAAAGGTAGCATCCCAAGAGTAGTAACCAAGATGGCAAGATAAGATGTGTAAGATACGATAGCAAGATAATGTGGAAAGATAAGGTGGCAAGATAAGTTGGCAAGATAAGGTGGCAAGAAAAGTTGGCAAGATAAGGTGGCCAGATGAGGTGACAAATAAGGCAAGATCTGAAGATTGTCTAGTGGAAATCTAGGATATCCAAGTGGGGAGACCACAATTAAGATGGCTGGATGATATTTAGGGGACTGCAGGAGAGAGGGTGGCTGAACAAGGCTGAATAACAAGGAAGCTTAGAGAGGTTAGGAAGAGGCCTACGTCCAGGAGTGTATAGGGTTGAGAAAGGAGAAAAAAACAAAAATTTAAGATGTTTCGCATTGTGTTAGAAGCCAATAAGAATAATAAACAAAATACAAGGAGGAAAAAAAACAAGACCGATGAAAACATCTTGAATGACATTTCTAAAAAGCAATTGATGTTATATTAGTAAAAAAAGAGGATCATGTAATAAGTTATTGTTTTTTGGCACAGCCCTGTTTGAGATTAACCTACAAAATCCCACGAAGTTATTCAATAATTTGTTAACTTGCTTAGGGCTTATAATAAGGGTGGCCAACTTTACGTTTCACAAATCTTCGTTAGACCCCGGCCCACCTTAGTACCACCTGAAAAATTCATAATTCTGCCGCGCACCTAATCTGCGTGGATTACCATTATTTGAAATTACTTTCTCTACCTAAATTATTACCTATTTCACAGCGGTGAATAATCCACAAAGGCAAAAGTAGAAGAGGTGAGCATCCCATACAGGCACATATAGCTTTAACGTAGACATTGAAGCGTTTTTGGGTTGTGGAGTTTTCGGTGACGCTATAAACTACCAGTCTAGATTATTGAAATTGCAGTAAGCTAGACTAAGCATCTTTGAAATTAAATAACGCTGGTTCAATTCTCATTGGGCCCCTTGATAAAACTATGAGCCTAGTTCGAGTAAGTTGGTAATTAATAACTGAAATTCATTACAACTAAAATCAATTATGATAATGTTAATACTGGTTACTGGCCCGGCAAAATAGGTTGGTGAATTGTATTGTTCTTCACAAATTAATTTTCAAAAAGGAAAAAAAAACAGAAGATTTATTTATTTCAGATTTAAATCGGTTATTTTAATAAAATAAACGAGTGAAATATGTTGTTGATGTAAGCAGGCCCCTTTAAATGTAAAAAAAAGTACACTCCTATAAGACCTCTTGAGGAATAATGCAGTAAGAAGTTGCACTGTATTAGCAGCTTAGTTACGTTGTATCGATGCCTGTGTAAGAAAAGAGCAAAAAAAACGTAATTTTCTTTAGTTTTTCAGTCGAAATTTCGCGAACAGATCGCGTGACTTTTTATAAGTCGAAAATAATAGACTTTTTACTCAGTTTAGCTTTTTATTTCTACCTCCTTATCTTAATGCCTCCTATTCAATTGTTTTACGACCTAAATGCTTCTTTGTATCGAATACCCAACTTTCCTAGGAGCTCTGATATTTTACAACGTCAATTTAACGTTGAATATTACGTAGTATTTTTATTGTTATATGGCAAACAAACGTATAAAATACGAGAAATTTATTGACATTTAAAGTCAGAATTTTATAATGAAAGGGGTTTTGAATATGCAACTCACAACGCAACTAAGCTACACATATAGTGTAACTCCTTGCCGCGTTATCCCCGAAGGGGTCGCATGTGGCGAGTTGAACCTATTTATTTTTTCAGGTAAGGGGGCCGGCTTTACGCCAACTATCTCAGTTGAAGTGGTTGAGAGGGCTGGTACTCATTTCTTGTGAAGGCTGAGTAAACCTTGGCGGTATTTTATTTTGGGGTTTGAAATAAACACTGAAACGGGAAATCATTTCTGACACCCTCGGTGGGATTCGAACTCGAGCTCACGGCATGGAATGCAAGCACTCTACCAACTGAGCTATCGACCGGACTCGGAATGTGGGTAAAACCAAATGACGAATTGGGAAATTTAAACAATATTTTGAATGAAGTCATTTCATTTCAAAACTCAAAATAAAATACGGGCATGGCCAGCCTCCTCGGGAGCTGGGAAACTCCCACTTCAACTGAAGAGGTCAGCGTAAGGTTTTTGCCTCTAAAAATAAATAGGTTCCACTCAACACATGCGACCATTTCGGGGAGAATGCTTCAAGGAGTTGCACTATATGTGTAGCGTAGTAGCGTTTTTTTTGCGCGTAAGGATGTGATTTCGAGTCCCTTTGAAGAATCTTATTCATGAATGAAAAGTCAGCAGACCATGCAAGCGACGGTGGATTTGAAAATAGCGGTACCAAGTGGCATAATGTTTCCGACATTGATGTATGGAAGCGAAGCGAAGGTACGTATGCTGGAAATGAAACACTTGAAAAGAATGACAGGAAAAAATCGTTGAGATAAAGTTATAAGGGTCAACGACGTTAGCCATGTTGAAAGCACCGGTTCCCATAGATCACCGAAGTTAAGCAACATTGGGCGTGGTCAGTGCTTGGATGGGTAACCGCTCAGGTACACCGCGTGTCGTTGGCATCTTGGACCGGTCCGTAGTCCGTAGTGGCAACACTTCGGACTCGTAAATGGAAGGTTGTGGATTCTAATCCTGGCGGAGCACAAAAATATACCATTTAATTTCGAATGTGCTCTTCGCTGGGTTGAAAAATTCATAAACCTTTACCAATGACCGGTCACCAAAGGTCCATCCAGCCTTACAGCAATTGGGTCTTGCTTGAGTATTGGCGCTTTGTAGCGACGACCAAGCTCGTACACCTCTGCGGCACTACAACAAGTGTCATAGACCCCTAGAGTCTTTATAATCTAGGGAGTCTCCCGCACAGGATTTCTTAAAAAAAAAAAAAAAGGGTATCAAAACGTTTGGACACGTATAAAGAATTCATGATGAAAAAAACTGACAGAATGTTTGAGAAATGTGTGAGAAAAACGAAGTCCTTTAAAAGTATGGCTTATCATATTGGTGAAAGAATGTGATACAGAGTGAATGTAGAAGAAGAAAATATATTAAAAAGGTTATGGGCATTAATGAATTGAAAGAGGCATTAATGAATTAAAAGAGGCATAGAGGAAGAAGAAACAGAGGCAACGCTGCAGAGGCTCTGGCCACCCCCTAGCGAAATGCTGACAGAGCTTTAACTACACTTTTTTTAACTTTAACTTTAAGCGCCCTTGGGGTGGCTAGTGCCACTAAACGGCGCTGTATACAAATTGTCCAATTATTATTATTATTATTACAATACAGTTACAGTCACTTAAGGCTAGTTCGCACAAGGCCACTGATTTAGTCAAGTAACGAGTAATTTAGTAGTGGGCGGGGCGCTACTCGCCCGTGAAGCGTTCGCATTACGGTCCAGTACAGTACATAAGTGCGAAGTTGGCTGCAGAAAGCCCTTTCTATAATGGCGGAAAATTTGAATTGGCTGCAGTTTGAAAATATTAATTGAGTATTATAATCATGTTATTATAAAGCCCTTTAAATTGGCTATGGTTTGGTAATATTAACTGATTTATGCCCGGCCACCTAGCTAGGAGCCTGTTTAGCAAACAACTTCGAAACTCGACTTTTGTAAATTCGAAATGTATTTTATGGTTTATAAAATAATATACACATTTTAAATAAAAACAACACATGACTATTTGATGTTTATAATAATATCTACCATTTACGCTGCAAACATTATTTTTTAATTGGATTTTTATCTTTTCAATGATGTGTACAAAGTATATTTTGTATGCACACACTATAATACGGCTCGTAGTCTGCAGCTGCATTCAGATGCATTTCTCTGTTGCGTTTTTCGTTGTTGACAATTAACATCAATATTCGACATGTAAAATCGGCATTTCAAATACACGGCGGTCACCAATCAATTATCAAGTTAAAGAAGAAACATGGTTCAACTTTTCAGAGGCTGACCGCGAGAAACTTGTTCAATCCTGCTACATACGCCTCTCACGTCTGTCACAGATACCAGCTGATGGCTTACAGTGGCATAAAATTGTAATGCCTCTAATCAGTTATCCCCGTGTGTCACTGAATTGTTTCTGTACAAAACAATAAGTAACAATCCATCTGAAGGATATCATAAGGCCTGTGATATGACAAATTTATGGTAGGTACCTATAAACATCGATCAATGTAAAAGATCGATGTTTTTAAATACGTAATAAATTCATGGACGATAATAGTTATTTCCACAACATCTTTACCAAAACTATATTTGTACAGCTCTATTGTCCGAAAACTTAAAAATTACTACAATTTCATCCAGCAAGGAGCTACATGATTGTATTTTTGACAGCTGATATCCGCACCAAAAATCGATGTCATACTATTCTTATCGAAAAAAAATTACCTTTCTCAAAACTTTTTGGACGTAGATAAGTCCTAGCAACTTCTATATTCTCAAGAGTTTCTAAAAAAACAAGGATATCGGTGTGCATATCCACTTATTTACAGTTTAAACATGACATAACCTCACTGACAGGTCGCTAAGTTTAGGGAGCGGAACATCGGGCTCGCAAATATAAGAAGTTCTTAAGTACTTAAATATTTTTAAACAGCACTTTATCTTTAAATATTCTTGCTGAAAACGGGCATTATCTTTTCAAACTGCAGCCAATTTAAATTGCCGCCATTCTTGCATTTCCGTTTCCCCGCCAAGAGTGAGCGGCCAATGGCGCGGCCGCTAATAAACTCGACTCGGACTCGGGCTTTTCCGTGGCTATTCGGACTCGGACTTTTCCGTGGCTTCTCGGCAACACTCGCCCACGGACGGTGGGCGGGGCCGCTACTTGCCCGAAAAAATAGAATGAAATGGATCGGCTTGACTAAACCATTGACCATGCCTAAGAATCTTCCATACAAACGATATTGACCACAAGCTTCCTTACAATACCAGTAGATAATGCTTTATTGGTTCTTGTCCACAATAATAGTAGGAAACTACTGTGTGGTATTACCGATATTCCCTTGACAGCCGAAATGGCGCCCACAGATAACGCTTGCTTGGCGTGGGGTCGTAAGTTTTTAACCGTTGAATGCTGTTTTTGGCTGTTTTCACAGGCGTTAAATTGTGCAAAAAGTTATTTGAAAAGAATATAATACTTTGTGCGTGAAAAAAGTGCGTGAAAATGGTGTATTGGTGGCCTGGTGCCGGACAACGTATTTCCGTCGTAACCTCAAAAAAAATTCGACAGCTATAAAGTACAAAAAACCTTCATGTTTTTGTTACGTTCCAGCTAAAAAATACTAGTGCCTCTAAATAAACTTTAATTGACATCAAACTTTCAAAATGATTTACATTATTTTAACCTAATTTGCCAAAACCTTAATTACCTTAATTTAGCTTAAAACCAAAATGTAGTTCGGTGTATTATTTAAGAATGTATATTTGTGTAAACTTGTATATTTTATTTTAAAAGATATAAATTTTTAAAACAAAAAAAAACTTTTATTTGACATGACCTCACCATTAGTTTCCTATAATATCAAAAATATTTGAAATAAATTTTAGGTATAAGTGATATTATACATTCCATAATATTATCAAAAGCTTCCATAAATAACTTATAGGTGGCTAAGATTCGGGCATTCCCCTTTTTATTCAGTGGGATCTCTATATACCTATAATACTCTGTGCCATTGACTTAACTACTGGACTAAATTGTTGTGGTTCGCACACGTTTAGCCACTAAATTACTCGTTACTTGACTAAATTACTCGCCTTGTCCGAACCAGCCTTTAGTATACATACTTCGTGGACTGTAAATGTATTGAGCGAGCCTGATTGGATTAAGCGAGTCCCAGTTTTAAATTAGACTGTGACACACATTCTTGTCTATACTCAGAGTCAGGTAGTATAGTTAGCTAAGTCTTTGTTAAATCTGCTTACCGCTTGTGTTGACTCACTGTTAGTGAAAGTAGTTTATAACGCAAGAAAGATATTAAACTCACACATAGTTGCATTGTTGTTTATGTCTTGGACCGGTCCGTAGTCCGTAGTGGCAACACTTCGGACTCGTAAATGGAAGGTTGTGGATTCGGATCCCGGCGGAGCACAAAAATATACTATATATATTTCGAATGTGCTCTTCGCTGGGTTGAAAAATTCA
Organism: Agapetus fuscipes; assembly: GCA_951799405.1. Taxonomy (NCBI): domain Eukaryota; kingdom Metazoa; phylum Arthropoda; class Insecta; order Trichoptera; family Glossosomatidae; genus Agapetus; species Agapetus fuscipes. The sequence goes on along the minus strand of OX637355.1, from coordinate 6,089,150 downwards.
TAAACCTTTACCAATGACCGGTCACCAAAGGTCCATCCAGCCTTACAGCAACTGGGTCTTGCTTGAGTATTGGCGCTTTGTAGCGACGACCAAGCTCGTACACCTCTGCGGCACTACAACAAGTGTCAAAAACCCCTAGGGTCTTTAGAATCTAGGGAGTCTCCCGCACAGGATTTCTTAAAAAAAAACAAAAATGTCAATGTGATGCTACCCCAGAGGTATGGACGGATGGACGCTCACGCAGGCGCTGGAGAGACGAATTGAAGCGTTCGAGATGTGTCTCTACCGAAAAATGCTTCGGATCTCTTGGCGTGATCGAGTCACCAATGAAGAAGTCCTCCAACGAATTCGCACTACAAAGGAGCTTCTGCCAACCATTAAGCAGAGAAAACTGATGTACTACGGTCACATTTTGAGAAATGAGAAGTTTTTCACTTTCGCAATATTTTGTGTAGACTCTAACACAGCTAAGCAGACCATGTACTTTCTCATATCTCCAATTTTAAGCCAGTGGAACTGATCTCTGAGAGAAGATGTCTAACAAATATTAATTTTTAAATTGCTGGCAGAATTAAGCATAGATTGAAGTCTGATCAACCGTTCAAGTGGCAAGCCACTGTACATCCCATTGCAGTCCTAGGCAAGCCAGCAGAGCACAAACGTAGAAGGAAAGTCTGTGTCTTCTGTTGCTTTGAAATCAAAGATTCAAGTGAAAGATCTACGAAGAAGGATAATGGATTTGAGATTAAAATTTGTCTTCCAGCGTGTCGTATTTCTTGGCATGTAGAACCGAACTGCATACTCCGTTTAAAATGAGCTAGTTTTGTATTCGGTGCCTTATCTAACCTAATTATTTGAATGTGTTTTGTACCTGCAGTACGACTTGCCATTGGCCCAATCGGTTACGCAGACTTACTGCTACCAAATCAAATTTCTCCACCTTCGAGCGATTTTGCGATTCCTCTTGCCATGCTGCATCCGCAGCGGATTCTCAGTAATCCTGTCCTTAGACTTTTATTATTATTTTGTATTATGTATATCATCACACTATTCTTCAAATTGTCTACTTTAATAATCAATCAGCTTACAACCCTCAGGATTTCCCTAACTTGTTTGCATCCTTCTTTAAATCTGTGTATGTTGAGGACCCTGACCGTAGCCATTTCCATGTCCATTTGTCCATTTGAGATTTGGGTTTTTATGTTGTAGATTCACATGCGGCATGTGCAAGCGCGAACTTATAAGTGCCTGATTCTGAAAGAGCATATAATGTGAATCCCCAACGTTAAATATCTTTGTAACTTAGATTAGATTAGATTAGATAAGTATCTAAGTAGATAAGATGGTTTGGGCATATGGAGAGAATGAATGAGGAAAGACTGACGAAGAAAGTATATGTTGGTAGAATAGATGGATGTCGTGGTAGAGGAAGACCGAGAAAGGTATGGATGGACCAAATATCCGAAATTGCGAATGAATGGAATATCCAGAGTCATAATAAAAGAAGAGCTTGTATGAAGAAGGTTATGACTCTGGAGGAAATGAAAGAAGTATGTAAGGACAGAAAGAAATGGCGGTTGATCTGTAATGTTGGCGAATAGGGTTTATTAAATTGGAATTTGTTTTTGTTTGTAAATGGATATTTTGTATTTGAATATTATTATTTAATGATGTATAAAATGTAATTTGTCGTGTGTGTGTGTTCCTTGACTTATAGGTTGGTATGCGGCTGACCACCCATGCTGTAAAAATGGTTCACTTTGCCAATGTCACCCCTGTCTCAGGGAAGGACGGCAAGAGTTGCAGGGTGTATGTCCATTTGAGATTTGATTTTTATGTTGTAGGTTCACATGAGGCATGTGCAAGCGCGAACTTGTACGTGTCTGGTTGTGAGAATGCATGTAATGTGAATCTTCAATGTAACATATCCTTGCAACTTAGATTAGATTAGATTAGATCTAACACCAAAAGACTTCACAGATAAGCAAAAACACACAATTACACATTCGCAACACTGCATTCAACGCTTAAAATTTAGGCTCGGAATTGAGTGCCTTATCTTACCGTATTATTTGAATGTGTTTTGTACCTGTTTAAAACCCCTGTAGATGAGCTTGATCTCCTTCTGGCTGAAGTTGGTGGTGCTGGCCAGCTTGGCCAACTCCTCAGGACGATGTCTGCCTGTCTGCACGGTCATGGCGTCCACTTCCTCTTCTGCAAACAAAAACAACAAGTCTGCCGTGAGCCATGAGAGATGACACTTGATGGTGATGAAGGTTGAAGAAAATAGTAGTGTACTAATGAAGTGTAGAAGAAATATTTGAGTAAGAATGGAAAAGCATGAAAACAGTGGTGACTATAATCTAAGATGCAAAGATACAGGTATGTTGACATTTAAAACTCGTATACATAAGTATAATGGATGCCCACAAGTAGGCACATCGTCGCCTTACTTTCTCAACCTCGTATATAAGAAAATACTTTTATTTTGGTACTCCTTTCTATTTGTTTTTCGATATTACATAACTACTACATACTCCTACAAGGTAACTGCATAACCCATACATCGATTATACCAATAAACGAGTATGCAATAGTTATGTAATATCGAAAAACAAATAGATAGAAGTAAAAAAAATATGATTTTTTGAGATACGACGTTGAGAAAGTAAGGCGACGACATGTAAGTTCGCACTAACATGCTGCATGTGTACATGAAAAATAAATCAAACCTCATATTATGAACATAAACATTACAAGTCTTTCCCTGAAACTGGGGTGGTATTGGCAAAAGGGGACCAAGTTTTTCTAGCATGGGGGTCAGCCTCATATCAACATATTAGTGAAGGATATATAATAATTAGACCATAGAGAGGACAAGACCATTTAAATATCATGGGATAAAATAATAATCTCAAGGAATATTAGCGATTATGGTGCTAGGTTCCAGCTCTATCAAACCGAGTATTTTCTGAATATGAGTCCAAGGTGTAAGCCGCTAAGCTAAGAAAGGTCCAAAAAAAGAAAAGTAAATGCGCAATCTAATCTAATCTAATCTTAGATACAAAGATATGTTACATTGGAGATTCACATTACATGCATTCCCACAACCAGACACGTACAAGTTCGTGCTTGCACATGCCTCATGTGTAGGGATTGCAATTGCTGGATCCCTCATCCAGCAATCCAGCTGGATCCAGCGCATTTTTCGGCCTGCTGGATCCAGCACCGGCTGCTGGATCCAGCGCTGCGGATCCGCAATTATAAAACTTTCCAAATAATGGCGCAAGGTCTAGCTTGCCAGCATTGGCGCTTTGCTAGATGCTCTTACAGTTCGGCGAGAGCGATGTCGCCGCTCTATTATAATGACGAAGACACGGACACCAATGAAGGCTTATTAGTAATAATTGAACAAACACCAGCTGAACATGAAGTAATTCAGCGATACAGTGAACTTTTTAATAAAATGCGAAAAGTTGCAAAGACTTTAAAAACGACGACGTTAGCCATGTTGAAAGCATCGGTTCCCATAGATCACCGAAGTTAAGCAACATTGGGCGTGGTCAGTGCTTGGATGGGTAACCGCTCAGGTACACCGCGTGTCGTTGGCATCTTGGACCGGTCCGTAGTCCGTAGTGGCAACACTTCGGACTCGTAAATGGAAGGTTGTGGATTCGGATCCCGGCGGAGCACAAAAATATACCATTTATATTTCGAATGTGCTCTTCGCTGGGTTGAAAAATTCATAAACCTTTACCAATGACCGGTCACCAAAGGTCCATCCAGCCTTACAGCATCTGGGTCTTGCTTGAGTATTGGCGCTTTGTAGCGACGACCAAGCTCGTACACCTCTGCGGCACTACAACAAGTGTCATAGACCCCTAGAGTCTTTAGAATCTAGGGAGTCTCCCGCACAGGATCTCTTAAAAAAAAATAAAAAAAATAAAAAAAAAAAGATCACCTACCAAAGATGAGATGTTTTTGCAAAAATATATAAAGGAAGCAAAGGGCAAAGAATTGAGTCTGATTCTTGACTGCTGCACTAGGTGGAACAGTTTGCTCAGCATGCTGGAACGTTTTTGCTGAAAGTTGAAAAGTTTGCATCGATAAAGCCTTCATAGACACTGCCTCAGAAACTAAATTCTCAGCAGACGAGTGGTCACTAATCAGTGAGTTAATCGCCAGGACGCCAGTTTTCAACCGGTTAAGCTGGTCATTGAAGTTCTCTCCAGAAGAAAGCCGAGTTTGATAACTGCTGACACGTCACACAACCCTAAAATTTGTCTTAGACGAACTAAAAAGCCAGGACATAATCTTGAGTGCAGATCTTTCTGAGGCACTCCACAACAGAATCGAAGAACGGCGTCTTACCGATGTCACAGGTGTGCAGATTTATCTACAGAACCCGAAGAAGTATGACAAAGAAATTTCCAAAAAAATATGCAATGCGTCAGGAGATGAAAATATGCTGAATCGTGTAAACGCATATTTAGTGGAACCATCAACAGTGCAAGAGCAAGAAGATATAAAGGAAGTAAAAAACTATGAACAGGATAAACCGGATTCACTGAATTTGAATTGAAACAAGATCTGGGGATTAAGCTAAAATGTGAGAAAGAAAACCTAACAACCTAACTTTAATTTACGATTATGAACGTTAGATTACGATTATCAGAAACTAACCAACAAGCGTAGAGGCAGAAAGGGCCTTCTCTGCAACGTATATATATGCAGTTCATTAAGAAGCCGGTTGGGAGACAATACCATTAATACCACTTGTTTCTTGAGATCATACTAGGTACCAGAAAAAAAAGATAAATTTTGTCTACATAAAAAGTCAAGAAAATACTTATTTTTGTTATAACTTTTACTCTGTGTGTCTACTCTCAAAGTAAGAGTTTAAGTTATAATTTTGATTATTGTGATTTGTTATTTTGTTAAAATGTTTGATTAACACATTTCCTAAGTACTTAGAAAAAAAACAGTTCAATTTCTTCGAAAATCAATAAATTGCTGGATCCGCGCTGGATCCAGCTGGAATGATGTTGATCCAGCAAAAATCCAGCTGGATTGAAAATGCTGCTGGATTGCAATCCCTACTCATGTGAACCCACAACATAAAAACCAAATCTCAAATGGACATACACCCTGCAACTCTTGCCGTCCTTCCCTGTAACAGGGGTGACATTGGCAAAGTGAACCATTTTGACAGCATGGGTGGTCAGCCGCATACCAACCTATAATTCAAGGAAACGCAAAATAAGGGGAAAATCATCAAATAAATTGTATAGATTTCTTTGTAAGGTTTTGTTCTTTTATATATTTAAATGTAATTTTTTATTCATATTCCTTGACTTATAGGTTGGTATGAGGCTGACCACCCATACTGTAAAAAATGGTTCACTTTGCCAATGTTACCCCTGTTTCAGGGAAGGTCGGCAAAAGTTGTGGGGCTTATGTTCATTTGAGGTTTGGATTTTATTTGTAAGTACACATTCAGCATTTGTAAGCGCGAACTACACTTGTTGGTTTGTGGGCTTACATCTGAGAGCTTTAAATGAATATATCCTTGCAACTTAGATTATAGATTATTATAGAATTGGTTTGTATGACGCTGACCATCCATTTTCTTTTTTGGTTTTTATTTTGTAAGTAGACGTTTTGCTGGTGGGTGTGCATCAATTATACATCCTAAATTTTTATAAATACTTGCATCTTAGATTATAGTCATAAAAATATTCTCTGAAAAAATCATTCGAAAGGCCCAAATTTGTTTATAAGATTTTTTTTTTTTTGCATTTTTACTATGTATTTTTTAAATCCGTAGATGCACTATATATGCAGCTAAAGTGCGTTTTGCGCAGGGTATAATGCATTTATACGATAAATGTAAGTTTATGTAGGTACGTATAATAGTTTGGAAAAACCGTACTTACGCTAAATGTTAGAAAATGTCTTAATAGATAATAAGAAAATGAATTAATTTTTAAATTTCCAAAAAAAAACCTTTTCCTCCATAAATTCCATTTTTTCCCAACAATGAAATTGATATCTTATTTCACATTCCCGCGTGTGTGGAATGGCAATCCCTACGTGACAACCATATAAAGATACATATAACACAAATATATTTCATCAGATTGCGATAAAAGGCTTACGGGGTATTGTCGGCTCGGGAGGCGATAAGTGTCCCCTTCTTGTCCTCCGCCTGTCCTCCCCTTGTCCCCCCTCGTCCCCCTTGTCTCCTCACGTCCTCCCAAGTCCCTACCACGTCCCTCTTTGTATCTACTCATTTCCCCACAGTTCCCCAAAGTTTTTTCACCCGTAGAACCTGAACCGATTATTTTGTTTTACATAGAGTAAATAAAATAAACATCAGGATGATTTATTTACAAACATAATAACTATACATTTAAAAAAAATATTCGGATTTTAGACGAATCGTTATAAGAGAAGTAACATTATTGTCAACGTTTGGTTAGCGACGTATAGCTAACGAATTCAGGAGATACCCTCTCTGCACGACGACTGAGGATGAACATTAGGATGATTTTATAGGTTTTTGTGAATCGCAATGCAAGATCTCTCTACGAGCGATATGTTTTCTGTAGAAAGCCAATGTCAATTAAAGTAAAAAAGTCAAAGCCAATGTCTGAAAGTTAATGCAGTATGCTGACTTTCATTGAACAGATCTCATAAACTTTATAAATTTCAGACATGCTCCCTCTTTTATAGGTTTGTAAATCCGATAGAAAATTTTCCTTTCAAAGATGTTAGGAGAGCTTTAGTCATGCTTATTCAGTGTACATGTCTCGATGGTATAATGTGGAGATAGACTTCAGTCAGTGTCCGTGTCTAAGGTCCGGTATTTTCAACGTTAGCTTGTGTAACTTTTAACTGATAAAAAACTAAAACTTATTTATTGAACTTATTTAAGTGAAAAACTTATTTAAGTGCCTTTTTTTCATTCGATATAAAGTCGCTTTGCTAATAATATTTTTTAGTGTTGATCTGTTAACACAGCACAGTGAAGTTAACGTCGCTATGCTAACGTTGAAAATAGCGGGCCTTAGGATGTGTTTTTACAGTGTTAGCTAACGCGATTTTAAGATGAAAAAAACTGCCTTCACGAATCTCATAAGTGTATGTTTTTCATTCAATCTTAAACATATAAAGTCTCTTTGCTAGATGTTTTTAAGCTTTGATGGTCGTATTCAGATGCTTGAAATTGTTCTCTTAGGTGTTAACTGTAACCCATTGTTTTCTCAATCCAAAACCGAAACCAAAAACAATGTCAGCATATTTTTTCCAAAACAAAACCAATGCCAAATTCAATTGCTGTAAACTAAAACCAATGTCAATTTTTTCGTTTCCAAAACATACAATATTACGAAAAACACGGTCAAGACTCGGAAGAATAATTTCAAGTATCTTTCAGGAAAATTTTAAAGCCTTGTTGATGTTCGTAAATTGAGAGTTGTGGATTCGAATCCCGGCGGAGCACAAAATTATACCATTTATATTTCCAAATGTGCTCTTCGCTGGGTTGAAAAATTCATAAACCTTTACCAAAGCCCAGTCACTGAAAGGTCCATCCAACCTTACAACAACTGGGTCTTGCTTGAGAATTGGTGCTTTCTACAGCGACGACCAAGCTCGCACAGGGAAAAACAGCGCTCACCAAATAAATCATCCTAATATTATTATTATTATGTTATAAGTAGGGCCCGGATTAATATGTAAATACATATTTTTTATTTCAATAGTTTCCATTAATTATTTAGTTTTCTACATAGATTATGATGTTTTGAGCTGGAAAATGCAGATTTTATTTTCCATATTTTTCCATATTTCTAGGTTAAGACCATATTTGCACACGAAAATCACATTAGTCCATATTTTCAATGTTTGGTACTTAAACTAGAGAGAACGGAATAATTTTTGCTTTCATAGCGCTTCGGAAATAATTAGTTCGCGGTTTGGCGCGGCAAATACTGAAAACAACGAGTAAAAAATGAACGAATCGTTTCGCCGTTCACTGCTCGGCCGGGCGTTCGCCCGAAGGCCGAACGTCAGCTCGTCGTCAGCCAGTCACAACTTGTTAATCGTCGCGCGTACTCGTGTCGCCTGCTTGTGTGGCGCACATTGAATTTCTTTGTCTTGCGTCGTGATTTAAGGGCCCTGTCCCGTTTTAACATAATCAAAATTTAAAGTTTTTCGAATCTCGAACAGACAAACGTTGTAACGCATAAAACAAAAAAATTCTCTAGTCCAGTATTTGTACACACTTAAAAATATGATACAAATGTCAAATGTGTTTGGGGGCTCTTTACAATAGCATAATATACAGTTGTCGTTGAATCTTTTCACACGATGTCACATTTCTTTTTAAACGTCGATCAAGCCAAGAACACACTAACTGTTTACACTCTGTCTCTCTTTCACACACGCGATACATGGGCTTAGGCTCTGAGCTCTTCGCACAGCGATATCCAATAGTGCAATATGGGATAACATTTTGTAGACGTCATGTAGCGGAAAAATGAAAACAATTTTCAAGACCTATGTTTTTTAGGTTTTCACTTTTTTCTTTATAAACTGTTTTTATGGCTATGTCCAGAGTGCATCAATATAAATAAATTTTATTTATATCGATGTCAGAGTGAAAATTACGACTAAAAAGAGGGAGAATTCTGACTCGAACTTCTAAAAAGTACTTCTGGCAAATAAAATATTGCAATTCATATTAGTTTTTCATAATAATAGGCACAAATTTGGTCATTTTCTTTATACAAAAAAATGTTTACATATGCCAATGATTCACATTCGGGGATAAAACGGCCACAGTTGCACATAATAATTTACATAAATAAAAACAACATGTAGAAAAAAAACAGTGTTTTTTTTAAATCTTTATTAGTTTTTTAGTTACAAATACAACAACAACCTACAAATTATTAATATTCAGTTACAGAATGAATCCAATACATTTTTCAAAACTGGCATGTGAGATAAAGATTTGTTTACAACATCTTGGTTTGTTTACACTGCGCGGAAAGCAAGTGGTCGGTGCAATAGGAAGAATAGCAAAGAACAAGCGATTGACGATGGATCTGAGAATGGCGGTACACAGTGGCATATTGTTACCGACTTTGATGTATGGAAGTGAAGTATGGACAGTGAACGATAGCGAAATGAGTAAAGTATGTACGGTGGAAATGAAGCATTTGAGAAGCATGACAGGAAAAACTCTGAGGGATAGAGTTAGGAATGAATGGGTAAAAAAAGAATGTAATTTGAAAGAGGATGTGAAAGTTAAGGTACAAAAGAATGTGATGAGATGGTTTGGGCATGTGGAAAGAATGAATGATGATAGACTGACAAAGTATGTATACAAAGAAAGTGTGAAAGGAAAAAGAGGGAAGGGACGACCGAGAAAAGTATGGAGTGATCAGATTGGGGAGATTGTGAAAGAATGGGATATACAAAGTGACCATAAAAGAAGAAAATGCATGAAAAAGGTGATGGATTTGAATGAATTGAAAGAGGTATGTAAGGATAGGAAAAAATGGAGGCAGCTCTGCAGAGGCTCTGGCCACCCCTAGCGGAATGGCGACAGAGTTACAGTTACAGCTGTAACCTAACCTTATACTACAACATGCTGATACCAAACTATCATTTATGTCAATTTGTTTTTTTTGTAATTACACATACAGCATGTGTATGCACACACATACATAATTTTGATTGTAAGTATGTCTCTAATATGAATCTTAACTGTTAATAAAACTTCGTTGTAGACTATTTATATATAGATGCAAAGATAAGAATAAGTGGAAGAGACTCTATAAAGATTCTGGCCATGCCTACTGAAAATATGGCGTTATTAGATATAACTATAAAAGTTAATAATTATTGACAAGTATCTGTTTATGGTTCAATTCCTAATCAATCTCAATTTTAGGTTTTTGGGACAATTGGGATGCGGGACTTCCTTTTTGTTTCCTAAATATGTTTTCGATATGAAATGTCATGTAAAAGTAAAAGCATATACTGGAGACCTATGTCTAGCAGTGAATTATCAGAGATTTACAAAAAATATTTAAAACATATTGCATTTGATAATACGATACTATGTAATATGTATTGACATTACGCACTTTCAAAGTTACTTCACTCACTGTGATACGCCGGAGATCTCCGACAGAGAATGTAAAAGTACGAAATATCGCTTTTATACAAAGTTAAAGTTGATTTACCTTTTTAATTTATATATATTTTGTACATAAACACCTTTTAAAACATAGCTGAGGTTTCTTTTTACTCTTGCATATCGGCATTTTGATTTTAAGTCATATTTTTTTTCCGCAGAAACGACAAGCGTGCTCTCCCGTCAACGATCCATCTCACACTGAATTATTTTCCGCTTGTATTTGGGCAAATTTAAGTCATCTTTTAAAAATCTTAATAAAATACAGAAAATGATTGTAATTATTAATATATACAGAAACCAACAGATTATTATGTGAACTTTGATTATAACAGTAAGAAAAAACAGAAAACAAAACAGAAAAGCTAGTTTTTGAGCACTAAAAATTTATATTTACGGCACATTTTTGGGGTTCCTAAAAGTGTTGATTTTACTTTCAATTTACAAAAAACAAAAAAAATCGTCAATTAGCATTGTTAACAACAATATTTTCTACAATATTGTAGAACATTTAAAATACAAAAAATTGACGTATGTACTAGTTAATGAGAGTTCAAAAATGCCTTTTTTGTAGAAATGCGTAATCGACTTCCCGTATTTAATTTTTAGTATTTTAAATTGAGCTTTTATTTTAATTTTAATATAAAATAATTAAAGTTAATACTTGCCATTTTCTATTTCTAAGCATCAAAATTCATTATTGTCGTTAATAATATACATAAATAAACCTCGAAAACACTAAAAAACGGCGAATTTCAGCAACTGTTCGAAAATATTGGGACAGCGTCGTTAAGTATTCTCCTGCATATTATTATATCCGAATTATTTAACTGTGCCCATTGAAATAATGCCCAAGGACAAACAACCTTTGCGGTTTAAATTAGGAAAATATATTGAAGATTTCCCAAACCAGTCTCTGAGTACAGATGGTAATGTACTGTTTTGTAATGCTTGCGAAAAATCCGTTTCGACTGAGCAGCGTTTCTTAATATCACAGCATGTATCTACCACAAAACATTCAAACAAACAAGCAAATTCAAACAACAATTTTTTTCTGAAGCAATAGCCATCGGTTCTCAAAGTGATACTTTCTCAAAAGATTTGTGTCATGCCATGATGAGTGCAGATATACCTCTGTGGAAAGTAAACAATCCTGTATTGAAAAGCTTTCTTGAAAAGTACTCAGGCAAATCTATTCCCGACGAATCCACATTTCGGAAAAAATTCGTAAATTATATTTACGAGGATTGCTTGGCATCGATTCGAGAAGAAATTCAGGACGGACCTATATGGGTTGCAATTGACGAGACGACGGACGCCATGGGCCGGTGCATAGGAAATGTGATTATTGGGCTCCTAGTGGAAGAAAAATCCAGCAAATCTTTTTTGATAGCATGCGAAGAACTTCCTAAATGCAACCATCAAACATCAGCCAAGCTGTTCAACGATGCAATGAGTGTTTTGTGGTCCGATGGTGTTAAACATGAACAAGTTTTCTTGCTACTGACCGATGCTGCTCCTTACATGGTCAAAGCCGGAGATGCCCTTAAAGTGTTGTATCCTAAAATGATTCACGTAACATGCTTGGCACATGGAATTAATAGACTAGCCAAATGCGTGAGATTCCAGTTTAAAAATGTTGATAATTTGGTATCAAATGTAAAGAAAATCTTTTTGAAAGCACCAAGTCGGATTTTAAAATTTAAAGAAATGCATCCAGACATACCTTTGCCACCAGAACCTGTGCTGACGCGTTGGGGTACGTGGCTAGCAGCGGTTGAGTACTACTGCGAGTATTATACTGAGATTAAAACGATTGTTTTTTAATTAGAAGATGAATCCGCTAGTATTTTAAATGCAAAAGAACTTTTCGAAAATGAAACTCTTCGAAATGATCTAATCTACATAAGAAGCAATTTTTGTTTTCTGTCACATCAGATCAAAGCACTGGAAAATCCATCAACATCATTAAAAGAAAATGTTAAGATCATTAAAACAATTGAAACCACAATTATGGAGGCGGAAGGCCCTGTTGCTGAATTGGTAAAAAACAAAATAAAGTCTGTACTTGAAAAAAATAAAGGGTATACAACGCTACAAAAAATTAACAACATGCTAAATGGAACAGCAGCTGGCAATCCAGAGGAGGCATATTCACCCTCAGAGTTGTGCAAATTTAAGTTTGCCCCAATCACATCCTGTGATGTTGAAAGGTCTTTCAGTCAGTATAAGGCGATGTTTCGAAAAAACAGACAAGGTTTTAATTTTGAAAATTTAAAGAAACATGTTATTGTGTACTGCAACAACTCGACTAAAAAGATAGACGCAGAGTAAATATAAGGCATTTTCAGTTCTTTGATTTTATATTTTATGTTCTTTGATGTTAAAATAAAGGGTTTTGTACTGGGTAACAGTTGTTTTTTATTCCATATTTTTCCATATTTCAGTTTTTTATATCCATATTATATTTACATATTTCGTGATTTTTAATACATATTAATCCGGGCCCTAGTTATAAGTGATTTAGGAATTGCTCGCGAATGTTGAGAGGCCATGCTTTGGAGAGGAATATGGGGGGTGGGGCAGTACCACAAAACAATCCCCCGACCCCACAACCTGCACCACCTGTTGACTGAAGGCCACAGGTACCTAATCAAACTAAATAATACATACCATATCCTGAATCTGTAATCTCTATAATATAAGTTGCAAAGATATATTACATTTAAGGTTCATATATATATTAAGTTTGCCCTTGCAGTGATTTATCACAAAACGGCACTATGAATATTGTCTCCTTATTAGTATTAAGTTTGCCCTTGCAGTGATTTATCACAAAACGGCACTATGAATATTGTCTCCTTATTAGTATTAAGTTTGCCCTTGCAGTGATTTATCACAAAACGGCACTATGAATATTGTCTCCTTATTAGTATTAAGTTTGCCCTTGCAGTGATTTATCACAAAACGGCACTATGAATATTGTCTCCTTATTAGTATTAAGTTTGCCCTTGCAGTGATTTATCACAAAACGGCACTATGAATATTGTCTTCTTATTAGTATTAAGTGATTATTTTACTCTACGATCGCGAGGAAAAAGAAACCGGAAAAAAATTGAGAGGCAATAAAATGTGACGTCACAGGGAAGAAACAATCGAATAATTTGTTATTGGTTGCTAAGGAGCCTACTAAAATTGACGTGTGCCGTTGTGATGTATTTTGGGGATGTTTATTGTGGATGGGGGATATCAATCAGACGAACAGATGAGTCTTGGTTTCAATGTGATGTATTATTCCATTTCAGTGTTTACAAGGCGAGAGACAAAACCAGACTGCTCAGTGAAGCAATAATAATCTCTAATAATATTATATTACAATAATACATTACCTTATATATGATATTACCTACTCTAAATAATCATATCATAATTATACATTACACCTCCCTCACTAAATGACGAATCTACATTACATTATATCATACTTATCATACTTATCATTATAACATATTATATCAATAAAAATTATATCTTATACAATTTCATCTTCTTTCATCTTGGGTACCGCAGGCGGTTCTCCCCCCTCGGACGCAGGCGCTCCGACCATGGTTGGAACCTGGAAACACCCGAGTCATTAGAGATCTGTCCTGCCTCATCCAACAGCTGACCCAACCCCAGGTCATTGTCAGACTCATCCTCCCAAGACACCTTTCTTCCGGAAATCTGATCATGATGTCTTTTCCAAATCTGATTTCCAGCTTTTACCAAGTAAATCCTGTTTCCCAATGTTTTAAATATAATGCATGGAACCCACTTCCCTACATTTCTGAAATCCTTAGTCATTACCTTTTGTCCAATTCTGAATAGTCCTTTAATCTTTCTTCCCCTGTAATTCCTTTGTTGATTTTCCTGATTTCTCTTTTTAAAAACACATACCTTTCTCCCCGTCTTTTTAAATGATTTCTCCCCAGGCACTACTGTATCAAAAATGGATCTTATTTTTCTACCTATCATAAGCACGCTCGGCTCCATCCCTGTTGCTAATGATGGTGCATTTCTATGATCTACTAAAAATTCCAAAAGCTTATCTTCATAATCGTTAGGAAACATACCATTTTTCATAATTTTTTTTAAAAAACTTTTTGTTGTTTTTACCGTATTCTCCGCCAAACCGTTTGACGCTGGGTGATTTACTGCTGAAGTTAAATGCTTAATATTTAAATTTTTGCAAAACCTTTGAAAATCTACTGATGTAAATGCCGTACCATTATCCGTTACAATGCAACTTGGAATACCTAACACTGAAAATATTCTCTTCAACTCTCTAATTGTATGCCTTGCATCAATTTTATCAACTTTTACAGCATCTATCCAATTTGATGCTGCGTCTACTACGACTAAAAAATATTTTCCTGCTAGCGGCCCGAAAAAATCTAAATGTATCCTTTTCCAGATATGTTGTTCTACCGGCCAACTTTTCAACTCGACTTTATCTGGAGATCCCATATTTCTTGCACATTGTGTACATTCTCTCACTGTTTTCTCAATTTCTGTATTCATCCCTAACCAAAAAAAATAATTTCTAGCCAAAGTTTTCGTTTTTACAATTCCCATGTGAGATTTGTGAATAAACTTCAAAATATCTTCCCTTAATGCCAATGGTATTACCAATCTGTTTTCATAAAATAAACAATCATTTGATTCGCTTAACTTTTCTCTTAAAAACCACCATTTTACCAATCCATTTGTCATTTTGGATTTATTTGGCCACCCTGTTTTTAAATACTCCTTTATCTCACAAATGACCTTGTCATTACGAGATGCTTCCTTGATGCATTCTACATTTAAATTTGTTTCTACTGCAATACAGTTTAAAAATTCTCCTTCAACGTCCTCAATGTTTATCTCATTTATGATCTCAATATTATCTTCCCCCTCATTATCCGTACTACTCCTTGGTAACCTCGACAAAAAATCTGCTTTATTATCCTTTGACGGAACAACTTTATGTTGAAGTGGTTTCACACCATCCCTCGATATTTGAAATCCCAAATATTCAACTTCTGTCAACCCAAATTCACATTTTTGTAAATTAACACTAAATCCACTACGTTCTAAACGCTTAATTACCTCTTCCGTTGCCTTCTCCAATTCTTGCAATGTATTCCCATAAATTAACAAATCATCCATAAATGCTATCGCATCCAACCCTTGAATTGCCGAATATAAAGCTCTGCTAAATATCGCTGGTGACGTCGTGAGACCAAAAGGAAGTACCTTGTACCTAAATAACCCAAATGGTGACGAAATCACACAAAGATTTCTCGACTCCTCCGACAACCTAATTTGAGAAAAAGCATTTCTCAAATCTAATTTTGCATAAAATTTTGCTCCATTTACTCTATTTATTAAATCTTCTACTCTAGGTAACGGGTACTTTATTTTTTTTAACATTGGATTCAAAGTATTTTTAAAATCGGCACATATTCTGATTTCATCATTTTTTTTTTTCACAATCACTATTGGACTTGCCATTTCACTAGTCTCTACTTTCTCAATAATACCTTCTTGTAACATGCGATCTATTTCTTTTTCTACCCTTATTCTCCAATTAAAAGGAATTGGCCTCGGGTTAACAAATTTTGCCTTAAAGTCTTTTATAACTTCTATCTCCGCTTCAAAATTTTTAAAAGTACCTGCTTTACTCTCAAAAACAGCTGGATATTTTTTCCTCATACTAGAAAAAAAATCTGCATTATAATTCGTATTATTATTTCCTACTGAATAAATATTATCGCTAACATTGAATGAATTTATTTTAAAAGTATTCAAAAAATTCCGACCTAATAAAGAAGACGACCCTTTATATACAACAATTATTTCTATGTACTCTTTACTTCCTTGATATTCTACTCTCATGTACTTACGACCTTTTACTTGTAGTTGAGTACCATCATAGCTTGATAATTTCAAATCACAATGTTCTAACTTAATATTTGAAAAATGTTCATTAAATATGTGCCAAGGAATAATAGTCACCCCAGAACCCGTATCTAAAATCATTTTTAGATCTGTATCATTTACCTTTACGTTTAAAAAAATGGGACCATCCATCTCATTAATGGCCATTATTGTATTTATTCTTCGAAACTTGCATTTATTTGCATAATGACCAGATTTGTTACATTTAAAGCATTTAATATTATTATTATTTTTATTTAAAAACTTGCATGCATTTTGTTTATGACCGAATTTACCACAGTTAAAGCATTTATAATTATTATTCCTATCACTTGAAATACTTGCATGTCTAAAAATAGATTTCTTACTATCATTTGAATTATTTCGCTTGATTTCAGAATTTCGCTGTCTATCCCTTGACTTCCGAGTTTCTGTGGAATCCCTCGAATTACACGAACTCATTAAATTTATACTTTCTGAATTGTTTTGACCACACAAATGTTCCATTGTTCTCGCTAATTCTACACATTCAGATAATTTCAATTCCATTGCTTTTAAAAATATTCTCTGCTTTATTTTGTTCTGTCTGATACCTATTAAAAATATATCCTTCAAATTTGCCTCCAATCTATTCTCAAATTTACAGTCTACCGCAATTTTTTTCAATCTAGCTATATAATCCTTAATTGACTCGGTTTCGAGCTGTTTACATGAATAAAATGACTCCCTATACTCAAATATATTTTTTTTTACCCCACAATGACCCCCAATAATATCAATCAACTCCTCGAATTTTGCCTCCGAAATCTTTTTCGGAAAACATAGATCAGACACCGTCTGAAAAGTCTCCTTGGTGAGAGACGATAATAGAACAGCCCTTCTGCGTTCTTCAGTTAAAAACTTCTCATCATACAAAATGAGGACTTGGTCGAGCCGAAGTCTGAAGACATCCCAATCTCCAGTCCTATGGCAAAAAGGACTTAGACTCCTCAGTGTTCCCTCCATAGTCTGAAACGGCAGAAAGAAAGAAAACAAAAATCTTATCTGCTTCTGCGTCCGACAGTCCAGGAAACGCCTACGTGACCCTCAGAAAGTGGCTTCCACTCCCTGCAGCAGTCACCTCCAGGAAAATGACCCTCAAGGCTCCCAGCTCCTGCAGTACTCCCTGCAGCACTCCGCCCCAGTTGGATCCTCTCCTCTTGAAAAAAAAAAACCGCTGCAGTAACTCCCTGCAGCGATTCCTCTTGGCTCCGTGAGTTCTCTTCCTCTTGAAGAAAACCGCTCCTTCTCTTCAGACTTCTTCCAGTTCTCCCTGCAGCAACCTCGCCTCAGCTGGCTTCGTGATCCTCAGTCTTCAGATCCTTCTTCCTTCTCGAAGATTCCCACATGTTGCTCTTGCAACAATATTATTTTATTTCTTCCAAAAAAAAATTTTTTTATCCCGTTTTATATGGTTCTTCTTTATCCTGACTGCGCCACTGTGATGTATTTTGGGGATGTTTATTGTGGATGGGGGATATCAATCAGACGAACAGATGAGTCTTGGTTTCAATGTGATGTATTATTCCATTTCAGTGTTTACAAGGCGAGAGACAAAACCAGACTGCTCAGTGAAGCAATAATAATCTCTAATAATATTATATTACAATAATACATTACCTTATATATGATATTACCTACTCTAAATAATCATATCATAATTATACATTACAGCCGTTAACCTAACGAGAATATTGTTGTGATTTGACTTGGGGTTCTTTTAATTAAATTGCGGTTTAAAATTATTTCACAAGATTTATTTTTCCCAATATAGGTTACATTGTACTGTTCACTTTTAAGTCTGTGCTTACAGTCTTCGCGTTACAATGGTCCAAGCGACTATGTCTGTCCCACAGAATCTTTGCTCGTATTTAAAGAGACGATTCTTGCATGTTCTAGAACATGGTAGATACTTCCTAGTAGACGGTACTATTTTTTTTTTGTAGAACATTGTTCCACACTATACCAGAGACATCACACACACCAATCAGCGTGCCTAGGCTCACGTCCACACGAACTCATACGTTCGTAACAATATATTTTAATGTCGATTTTTGTGCCGAGTTCACTGCAAAAATACTTACTTTTAAAGAACAAAAATATTTAGTGAAATTAAAAATTTTAGTAGCTTTTTCGGGGATTAATTGAATGAAAATGTCATCGATCATAATTTGAAGGTTAATGAAGCAGAAACGGCGGTCGATAAGCTGAAATATAAAACTCTGTGGATAGGCAGTAATTACTCTGCAACCGGACACCCCTTTACAATTCATTGCCCGCGAATATAAAGAAAAAGGAATTTAAAAAAAGAGAAAAAAAAGTACTCGGAAATATATCCTTTCAATTTTTTTGAGACGCCTTTGTTTTATTGAAATAAAAAATGAGGTGTTGAAGATTAAGGAAAAGTTGAAAAAATAAAATAACTGAGTTGAATTTTTTTTAAATTGAATCTATTAAAAAAGTATTTATCGTTGTTATGGCCGAGAGAGTCAAGTGGCTGATCTATTTAGCGTATTTGGAATACAATGACGCTGGTTGGATACCAGCTTAGGTCATTTGACCATAACTTTGTCCCTGGTTCAACAGATGTCACTGAGCAATTATTAATTTATGATTAATTAAAATATACAATAATGAATAAATTATTAATTGATGATATTAATACCTGTTTCTGGCCAGGCAGAGTAGGTTGGTGAATTGTATTCCTCTTCACAAAAAAATGGTTGACTTAGTTGAAGTCGCCCCTGTTTCAGGGAACAGCAGCAAGAAATTTAGGTTTTTATTTTGTTTGTACACATGAAGCATGTGAAAGCGTTAATTTATAGTTGTTTCCCTGTCAGCATGCATCAATTATGATTTTTAAATTTTCAAACATCTTTGCAACTTAGATAAAATTCTAAAATTTATACCATCTACAATATATGTAGTATGGACACATGTATATTATATTCACATTGTGTTTATTTAAACCGAATGGAAATTGTTGGCGGTAAAGGGGTTGAGGAAGAAAGCAGGGGGAGTGTATTGATTTAGGTATTGAAAGGGTGACAAAACACCCCCCCCCCCCCCCCTTCCCCCCGCGGAATATTACAAATACCTACACAGTCATATTGGTCTCTCAAATTGAAAAGACGCCATTGTCCTTTGTCTTTGATTGACGTCGTCTTTTTGAACAAATTTTGTTATGCCTTAAAATTTTAATGGAGTCGGGTCGAAGATCTAAATTTCAGGGTTGGTTGACGTCACAGAAAATAATAACGAGTTATCGGTAAGGAAAATGAAGAGTAAGAAGACCCAGACTGATGCTGAAGATGATGATGATTTATAGAGCGTCTAGCGACTAGAGTTCGTAAAAAGTCCGGTGGAAAGCTCAGTTGGTAGAATGCTTGCATTCCATGCCGAGAGCAAGGGTGCGATCCGAACCGAGGGTGTCAGAAATGATTTCCCGTTTTGGGGTCTGTTTCAAACCCAAAATAAACACCGGCAAGGTTTACTCAGCCTTCACAAGAAATGAGAACCAGCGATGTCGAAAGCTGGGAGACCCCCACTTCAACTGAAGCGGTTGGCGTGAGGCCAGCCCCCTTTTCCGTAAAATAAATAGGTCCCGAATCACCACATGTGACTCCTTCGGGGATGGCGCGCGCAAGAAATTACACTTTATGTGCAGTTTAGTTTCGTTTTCGTTTCGCAACTGTTGTCACTTCAAGTGCGCTTTCAGCATTGACAATAAATTCTACATTACTTTATATTTTTAAGGTTTTTTCTAGTCACACAGTGAAAGTCTATTGTATTTTTTTTATAATTCAAATGGAAAAACAATGTTTTAATTCACTTTTATTATATTTTTCGCTCAAACGTTTTCGCCTAATAAGGCATCTTCAGGAGCATCCTCCAAAACGTTTGAGCGAAAAAAAAAGTTCATTAAAACATTGTTTTTCCATTTGAATTATAAAATAAATGACAATATTTATCCAGTTTGAATCCTTCCATTGAGTTAAGTGGATGTGAGAGGCTGTTAAAACAACCGTATTAATCGAACAGCCAGAACTACGTTGCTCCTTATTCGCATAGCACTATTAACTAGAATTAATCAAAATATTTTGTTAACCTTCCACGAACAAAGTGCGCAAAATTAGGACTGAAAAGTCATCAATCTGGTGAATATGTACGGGCAAAAAAACAAAAAAAAATAGAAGGGGCTGGAACAAGGCCCAAAAAAGGATAAATTATGTTTTGGTCGTGCTTTTGTTATATACATAACACCTCAACAGGCCTAGACCTTATGGTTATCGCAATTGAAAGCGCCAACCCTCAAGCAACAGTTACTGCGAGTCCGGATGAACTTTTGGTGGCCAGTCTTTGATAAAGACATATAGGTCAGCCGAAAAAACAGTTCAACCGGCTTCAATCTGTGCTGAACTTAGCAGCAAGACTCATATTCGGGATTTCCAAATTTAATCACATTACTCCATTGTTAAGAAAACTGCATGGCTTCGTTTTCCGGAGAAGGTGGTCTACCATGGTCTACCGTGTTTGTCTGATCGTTGACAAAGCTGTCATACGCGGCTCCTTCATACTTGTCTGACATGTTCTCACTTGTTGAGATAGAGTTGAGACGCCAAACTCTTAGATCTACGGGATGTGGGGTGGTTGACTTAGTCTAGCCGTCACGTCAGACACACAATAATTTTGGGGAGCGTGTTTTCCGGTTTGCGGGCCCCATGGAGTAGAACAGACTACCACCTAATGTGAGGAAGGCTGAAACTGTTGGTATCTTGAAAGGAGCACTAAAGACGCATCTTTGTAAAAAATCTTATCCGTAATTTGAGAGGGCCCTTTAGGTGTGACACACACAAAAAAGGCGCTCTTTAATTATGTTAACCTTCTAAATTAATTATCTATGCATAAATATTTATGATTTTTGTAACCTTGCAAAGCGCAAATATGTTTTTGAAAATGAAAGGATATTTTTTGGTGCTCCGCCAGGAATCAAACTCACGACTTTCCGATGACGAGTATTTAGCTTCAACCACTAGACAAGTCTGAAAGATGTGTTGAATGTATAAAAAAATACATTTCATGCAGATTTAATTATGACGAAATATATTCTAATCTAAAATGAAATTCCAGGCATATTACGTTGCTTTTATGGAATAAATTACAAGGTAAATAAACGAATGTAATGTAAACCTTTTTGCGCGGCAAGAAAAGGCATAAAAGGTTTTGTGGCGGGAAAACGCCGCCATCTTGTGTCGGGAAGGCGGCCATTAAAATTAAATCCCATTCCAAATTACATCTCATATTACAATGGCTGTAATATTCATGTAAAATACTTACCTAGCATTTTATATTTCGTAGGTTTGTAATTTGCAATAACTGTAAAAATAAATAGGTTCCATCGAAGTTTTCTACTAAAAAAAACATTTCAGTCATAGTACCAGTCCGTAGTCCAGTGGCAACACTCGTTAATGGAAGGTTGTGGGCTCGGATCCCGGCGGAGCACAAAAAATATACCATTTATATTTTCAAAATATGCTCTTCGCTAAGTTGAAAAAATCATAAAACCTTTGCCAAATACCGGTCACTAAAGGTCCATCCAGCCTTATAGGAACTGGGTCTTGCTTGAGTATTGGCGCTTTGTAACAACGACCAAGCTCGTAAACAGCACCTCTGCGGCACGACAACAAGTGTCATAGACCCCTAGAGTCTCTGAAATCTAGGGAGTCTCTCGCTCAGGATTTCTAGAGTTGTATTTAGCCACCATTCCACTAAGGATGGCCAGTACCTCCGTATGTGTATCTCCACTTTGCTCTGTCTTTGTACACTTCTTTCATCTCCTCGAAAGTCATCACTCTGCTCATGCATGCTTCTTTCTTTCTATCATTCTTGTTTGATTCACTCATATTTGGTTCATAGTTAACTTTTGTATTGTACCCCGAGTACGAGTTGCATGTTTAGCAAAACTTGAGTAAAGTAAAAGTTTACGGAAATATTTAAACTTCGGTTTCAGCTCGGCGCCTCTTATACGAGTCTGCCTTCAAAACATCGTGATCTCTATTTAAAGGTGTATAAGGGTTACTCTGGCCTACGCCAGACTATGCAAGAATATTCTTAATTAGAAGCTTCGAGCGGACACCAGTGCAACCATCCATTTACCTAATACATCTAGAGACACGCGCACACAAGTAAGTAAAAACACACAAACACACAATCATAAGTAAACATACACATACATAAAATTATACATTCGTAACAATATGTCCCGGTCGTATACAATCTCAATTATTTGATCAATACATTCTTTTCTCGGTCTTCTCCTTTGATATTCCCTTTGTTCACTCATTTTGTTCATAGTTCATAGTAAATTTCAATCTGTTTTAATTATTTTTATGTGCAAGGATTTTTTAAAGTTTTTTATGTTTTTTTTTGTAGTTTTTATGGCTTTCTTTATTTTTAAGTTTATATAGAGTTTTCACTTTAAGTTTCAAATCTGTTTTATCTTGTGCAAGTATTTTTTAAATGTATTTTTTATTATTCTTCTTCTTCTTCGTGTCAGCTTCACACCGTATTGGCCCAGTAACGAGCAATGTCTACAGCTCTTTGGTTTCCCGCAAAGAGATCATCCATGGAGCAGCTTGTCGGACAGGAGGGACAACACCGCAGGTGCTCCATTGTTTTTTATTATTGTAAAAGGCGAAAACCGTTTATTGATTTACAAAAAAAAATAAAAAATAGTTTATACTTTCTAGATGCCCAATAATCTCATTGTTCTCCTTCGTACTTTCACTCCCGTATTCTCATTTATACCGCACCCAGGCGTTAATGCTTGGACTTTAAATACAAAAGTAGTGGGTTCTTAACTTAGTGAGCTTCATCGTTTCTATAAATTTTAATTATTCAGCAAATCCCACTTACTGTATCTATGATTCTGGATGCACCTTTTGTGACCGGTCTTTGTAAAAGGATGATGAAAATTTGACCCAGCGAAGAAAAATTCTAAAGTGTTAACGGTTAGACAATAGACCATTCATCGTTTTATATACAATTTTGAAAACATTTTTTTTGTCTATGGAATTCTGGCTCTAGTTCAAAATTTGTCCACATGAATCGTGTTTCACCGCTTGCCGGGTGCGGTATCCTTAAAGTAGAAGGAAATAATAGCTAAGAAACTTTAGTCCTTGGAATTAATCTTGGACAACGGCCAAGAAGCCGAAAAAATATGATTAAAAAAAACTTAATCTGAAGTTAGCCGTGAAGGACTTGAAACTCTAAAACCTGGTGCAGAAATGGAAACTACTGCGCCACCTTCTGTAAGGTTATAGACCCGTAATAGGTTGGTCTGTCACCCCTGCGCTAGGGAAGGGCGGCAAGGGAGAGCAATGATTATGAGATTTGTTTTTTATTTGCATGTAAGTACACGGGCAGCAGTAGTAAGCGAGAACTTGTTCGTGTATGCATTTAATATGAACTTTACCTTGACTTATAGGTTGGTATGAGGCTGATTACCCATGCTGTATAAAATGGATCATTTGCCAATGTCACCCCTGTTGCAGGGAAGGGCGGCAAAAGTTTCTGGACTTACGTTCATCTGAGGTTTGGTTTTTGAATTGTTAGTACACGGGCAGCATTTGTAAGCGAGAACTTATACGTGTCTGTTTGTGGGAATGCATTTAATATTAACTTTAAATATTAATATATCTTTGCAACTTAGATTATGCGCCTTTGTAGTGATGTAAATCACAAAAAGGCGCATATAAATCAGTTTCATAACAGTTTATTATTATTATTATTATTATGGTGAATCTCTCGCATCTATAATCTATAATCTAAGTTGCAAGGATATATTCATTTAAAGCTCTCAGATGTATGCCCACAAACCAACACGTGTAGTTCGCGCTTACAAATGCTGAATGTGTACTTACAAATAAAATCCAAACCTCAAATGAACATAAGCCCCACAACTTTTGCCGACCTTCCCTGACACAGGGGTGACATTGGCAAAGTGAACCATTATTTTACAGTATGGGCTGTCAGCCTCATACCAACCTATAAATCAAGGAAGAACATTTCATTACAATAAAATATGTATTGCAAGTCTTGGCATATTACTTGTACAAATAAGTAGGTTACAATTATACCAATACTAACCCTACACTATCGAATGAGTACTTAGATTCCACTTCATCTTAGATGTTATATTATTTTATTTATTTATTTAAATAGCAAACAAACAGTTTTAACATGATACATCTCGGTACAAAAAGCATAATTGAAGTGATTAAAAAACCAGCAAATATATGTAATGAAATACATTACTACTTATTTAAAGCTTTGATTGCTATAAAAAAACACTGGTTTAAATTTTGAAATAAAAAAAAAATGTATCTCAAAACTAACTGTAAATATTATTGTAAAATCTTTGATTTGTTCTGTTTTGGAGCTAGAGCATTGACTAGCTAGCTGCTAGAGTGAGTATGAAATTTGCTGTTGTATTGTACCTATGTAATCTGGACTTTGGAGCGACACCATTGAGGTAGGGCAAGCGGGCATATATGAGTGAAGAATATATTGTTCTACGCCTTATTCTTTTTGTATAGTTTTCTTTAATTAAAATTTTACAATAATAAGTGAATATTTTAGCTAATGCCGGGTGAGACCTTTTGATATTTATGTAAGTAGGTTATATAAATATCACAGTTAGTTCTGACACAGTTTTCATTAATAAACCGTGTATCATAGTTCCTTCTTTATAATATGAAGCAGTCTCTCTCTAGTGGAGAACTTCCAATGCCAGGTTTACATGGAGGAGTAAATGTTGATAGATGTGACACTGACTGCGGGGGACTCGAAATTCCGTAATTAAAGGACTAAGGTAAATTTATTTATGGATTTTAATTAAAATATTAATAAAGGTGATGCTGGAGAAATTATTCATTGTTATTGAAAATAAACGCCTGTTGTGTTTGGTTAAATGTGTATCTTAAATACGTGAGGATTTATATTTAAATTTGAATGGGTTTCCTACTGTACGACGCAAAAAATTTCCTTAAAAATTGTGGGATCGTTTTCAAATTTTGACCATTTTTCTTTTTGTGAAATTCAAAACATTTTTTGCGTTTTTCAATACTCAAACGTATAAGAAACGATAAGTTTGAACCTTTTTGTATCGTTTTTAAACATAGATATTGTCATGAATCATACAATCATTGTGAGAAACACATGATTTCTATGAGGTATTAATTGTATGTTATAAATTTTGTAATTTTATTGTATGTAATTGTATATGCTACCATATGAATACTATAAAAAGTGAATTCCGACGTTTATAGTGAAGAAATAAATAAATAACTGAGAGTAAATTGACGATGTATTTCTTACGAAGCAGAAACAAAAAATCATTGTGGAATTAAGGGAGTCAAATACTAACTAAAATTCCATTATCGTTACTTAATTAGTTTGAAAATACCGGGCCTAAATGTTCAAAGCCAAGAAAAAACCAAGATAATACTAATAAGCCTCAGATTAATTTTCATAAAAAGGTCCCTATTTGCCAAATTCTACAACATATTTTCAGCCTTTCACGAGCCTGGCATTGTGCTCCTATCCTCTACGTGCCTGTGAAGTGTTCTCAGAACAACAAGAAGAGTGGTACAGGCTCTCCTTCTGCAGACAGAGAATGGCGTATTGTCTCGGCAACTCGGCATGGAGAGCTAAATTAATTTAGGGTGAAGACGGCATTAGTTGTTTTACAGTTGCCCAAGTATAAGACATTTCGGTTCAACGCAAACGCAGCGATTCACTAGAAACGTATGGAGACTAAAAGGTTCATTCACTAGAGACGCTTTTTAGTTTATTCTCTATAATGTACCTATAACCTAAATTGCAAAGATTTAAGTACCCATTAACATTTAAGGTTATGCCTGCAAGTAGAAATGTGCTCAAATCTATGTATTTTTGTCCTGTATAGACTCCTAAACTATTGAATTGATTGTGATGAAACTTGCATGAGTTACATGCCATCTTAGTCTTTTGTATAAAAAACTGAAAATGAGAGCAGAGATATGCTTAAACTATTTTCACCATGACAGGGATTTTTTAGACAAAAATAAGTGTGCAAAGACACAACACAGTGGTGACACATCTGCAGAGATACTGGCCACCCCTGAAAGAATGACGGTATGATACAATACGACGAGTAAGACGAGCCACCACACGGGGTGATAGGGTACGTATAAAAATAAATAAAAGTGTCCAAGTGGTGTGTACTTACAAAATTCAAATCTCAATCTATATCTATAAAGAAGGATGTGTGTATGTATGTATGTATGTATGTATGTATGTATGTATGTATGTATGTATGTATGTATGTATGTATGTCCCCTATAGACTCATAAACCGCTCATCCGATTTTGGCGAAATTTTCAGGAAACATGTAACATATTCTTAGAACGAATCCTGTGAAGTTTGATGGTGATCAAATAAACAGTGGTTCTCAATTCTCGATATTTCAGCAAGGAGGTCGGTAAATTTTGAAACCACCCAATAGAAGAAGACCATTATATTCAACTACAATACATAATCTTAGTTGCAAATATACATTTACATTAAAGATTCATATAAAATGCATGCTCACAAGTAGACACATGTAAGTTTACGCTTACAAATGCTGCATGTGTACCCACTCATAATTTAAAATCCAAATCTAAAATGAACAACCCAGTAACTTTTACTTTACGCCAACTTGAAATGGATGTTATTCAGCTCCTGAGTGGCTTGACACTCATTTCTTATGAAGGCTGAGTAAGCCTTGCCGGTATTTTATTTTGGGTTTAAAATAAACACTGAAACGGGAAATAATTTCTGACAACTTCAGTGGGATTCTAACTCGAGATCTCGGCATGGAATGCAATCTATCTATCTATATCTATAAAGAAGGATGTGTGTATGTATGTATGTATGTATGTATGTATGTATGTATGTATGTATGTATGTATGTATGTATGTATGTATGTATGTATTTATGTATGTATGTATGTATGTATGTATGTATGTATGTATGTATGTATGTATGTATGTATGTATGTATGTATGTATGTATGTATGTATGTATGTATGTATGTATGTATGTATGTATGTATGTATGTATGTATGTATGTATGTATGTATGTATGTATGTATGTATGTATGTATGTATGTATGTATGTATGTATGTATGTATGTATGTATGTATGTATGTATGTATGTATGTTCCCTATAGACTCATAAACCGCTCATCCGATTTTGACGAAATTTTCAGGAAACATGTAACATATTTTTAGAATGAATCCTGTAAAGTTTGATGGTGATCAAATAAACAATGGTTCTCAATTCTCAATATTTCAGCAACGAGGTCGGTAAATTTTGAAACCACCCAATAGAAGAAGACCATTATATTCAACTACAATACATAATCTTAGTTGCAAATATACATTTACATTAAAGATTCATATAAAATGCATGCTCACAAGTAGACACATGTAAGTTCACGCTTACAAATGCTGCATGTGTACCTACTCATAATTTAAAATCCAAATCTAAAATGAACAACCCAGTAACTTTTACTTTACGCCAACTTGAAATGGATGTTATTCAGCTCCTGAGTGGCTTGACACTCATTTCTTATGAAGGCTGAGTAAGCCTTGCCGGTATTTTATTTTGGGTTAGAAATAAACACTGAAACGAGAAAAATTTTCTGACAACTTCAGTGGGATTCTAACTCGAGATCTCGCCATGGAATGCAATTACTCTACCAACTAAGCTATAGACCGGACTTTTTACAAATATGGTGGATCGATATCGGTTTGGTTAGGGGTAAGCAACCTGCGGCTCACCAGCCACATGCGGCTCTTTGGGTGTGAAGTTACGGCTCTTTAGCTTCATACGCAAATATAAAAAAAACACAGAATTATACTTCTGATCGAAAAAAACTAAATCGTTCTGAATCGATTAACGATCTCTCCGCTACTTGTACTCGCTTTTCACCCCCCACCCTCCCCCCGCCCCATCGACGCTATTTATTGTTGGCAAAAAAACATTTGTGGCTCTTTACAAATCCAAATCCAAAATAAGATATGTATCATTTGAGATTCACATCAAATGCATTCCCATAAGCAGACACGCATAATTTCGCGCTCACACATACCGTATGTGGAACTACAATATAAAAACCCAATCTTAAATGAACATAAGCCCTGCAACTCTTGCCGACCTTCCCTGAAACAGGGGCGACATTGGCAAAGTGAACCATTTTTTACAGTATGGGTGGTCAGCCTCATACCAACCTATAAGTCAAGGAAAAACTTTGAAATTTGTAAATTGTAATTTTTGGCTCTTCCGACTCAAAAGGTTGCCGACCCCTGGCCTAGACAAAAGTTCCAAATTAAAAAATGTTATTCAAGTATTCCAAGTTGAATTTTAGAAATGTAAGAAAGCTTTTATATCCCGCACTTATAAAAAATACGATAAACGAAAGTTCGTAGGTCACAACTAGAAGACCATATTGAAATATATTATTATTATTAAAACCTTTTATTGAAACATACTTTTAATTAAAATATACATAATATAGTTGTTTTTTCAAAAAACGCATTTCTGTAAAATTATATACTCACCACAAATTTAAAGATCGTTTTTTTCTCGGCGGTTAAACGTCTTTCTTCTATGTGACAATGGTCCAAAGCAACCAAGATAAACAAAATGTTTGCCTTTTACCTAACCCGGCCGTGCGACTTACAATTTTGTTGTCAATAGAAAATGTTCCGTGTGCACTACCTAAACCTTTCACTTATTGAAATAATGGATAGAGCACATTTTAAATGTGGAGAAAAAATGTGAATTCACTTGGCCGGGATAAAGACAGGACAGGGAGTCAAAAATTCAACATAAATTAAACACTTTTATGGAGATAGTTGAAAAAACACTTAAGTGCATCATATTGTATGAAGCATTTTCCCCAACTGCATACGTTTCACAGTGCGGTTACATTGAAAAATATTCCTGATTGTTTGGAATACATTTATTTCTTCACTTTGCTCAAAGAGTATAGTGAATTTTATGGATTAGTTCTTTAATTGTATGATTATAAAATTTAATTTATTGTTTATATTCTTTTCTTGTATAGGTCAATATGCATCTGACCAACTATAAATAGAAAATGGTTCACTCTGCCAATGTCACCCCTGTTTCAGGGAAGGTCAGCAAAGAGTTGCAGGGTGAATGTTCATTTGAGATTTGGGTTTTTATGTTGTAGGTTCACACGCAGAATGTGCAAGTGTGAACTTATACGTGTCTGCTTGTGGGCATGCACTTAATGTGAATTCCAAATGTAACAATTATATCCATGCAACTTAGAATAGATTAGATGAGTGACGTTACATAGCCGATTTTTTTATCTTAAATATAAATGGAGCACCGCAATCGATTTTCCCTATGCTTGGCTCTGCTGCTTAACAGTTGTACCTAGACCTTTTTTTTTTAGAAAACGTGAAGATTAACCTAGAGATAAATTGTGTGAAGCTTGATTCCGATTAGCACACTTTTTTTTTGATCCTGTTGTTTCCTCTTTTATCTGTAGGAAAAAATTGATACCACCTGCCCAAATGGCGTAGTGAAACACGCCGGGTACTGCTAGTCAGAAATAAACAGGTCCCTGTTACTACTGGCGACGTTCAGGGGAAACATTAATAAAACGAACTAATCCTTAAAATGTTTGGTAAGCTTCATACCAAGCTTTAAATCAAGATGTTACAAGAACTGCTACCTACTAGAATTTCAAAGTTAAACAAATAATACGCCTTTTTGTGAGCAGTGACGGCTCGTCGATTTTTCATCGAGCAGTGCATTTTTATACTAGCCGTCATTGAGCTGTTTTTTAAATAAATGTATGGGGCTCCATAGAAAAAATACTTGGCATTGCAGGAAAATGCACGGCGATATAATATCTATATTTGAATACCTACCAACTCGGAGTATTTTCATGCTCGTGGAGCTGTATAATATGTAAAATCATTATGAATGTATAATAGAACTTGACACAAACGGTATTTTATGCAGAACAAATTTGTAAGTATTGGATCGTGGCCTTATTACTGGGGGTGCAATGCACCGATGCATCTTACCTGGAGCCATCACTGGTTGTGAGGTACGATAATTTGAACAGTCATAGGACTCATCCTACGGTGGCTGTTTTCGTTTTCATGCACTTCTCGTAAAACGCTATGGTTGCGTTTCCACCTACAGTTTTATACTCGCGGCACAGTCTCATGATAAAACGCACCCTAGGCACGCCATACATTATTGTTAAACGCTATGGACGAGTTTCAACGTAACGTTTTATCCTTGGGCTGCTCGTTCATCAGACCCGGATTAAGGCAGGGCCCCCTCGCCCAGAGGGCTAAAAAACTCATAGTTTTTTTCCAGTGACCAGGTTTTTGCGGGCATTTGTTACCAAGGGATTACAGGCTCAATATAAATTAGTTTAAATGCATTCCAACAAAAATATCTTTGGGGCTCTGATGTGGCATATGTGTCCAAGGAGCCTCCTAAAGGCTAAAAAATATTGTATAAAAAACATTTCAACATACTTTTTTTTCGCAAATGATATGCTCCTTGACTTATAGGTTGGTATGTGGCTGACCACCCATGCTGTAGAAAATGATTCACTTTGCCAATGTCACCCCTGTTTCAGGGAAGCGTGGCAAGAGTTGCAGGGTGTATGCCCATTAGAGATTTGGGTTTTTATATTGTAAATCCACATGCGGCATAATTTTAAGCGTGAACTTATACGTGTCTGCTTGTGAAAATGCATATAATGTTAATCCTTAATGTTACCTTTGCAACTTAGATTAGATTAGATTAGATATGCATCTTTGGCGTTGTGAAAAAGGTAGTAGTGAAGGGGGAAGGGGTAATTTACAGAAAGGGGGGCGGGGCATATAAAGGGCCCCGAGCTTTTCTTCGTACCAGGGCCCCCAGAGGGGTTTATCCGGGCCTGGTTGGGCTACTTGCTCATGGTTGTCAGCAGTTGGTGCTGGTGAACAGCTTGCCATGAGATTTACGGTATAACTTGGATAATGTCCTCTAATGCAGTGTTGTTTCATAATGGTGATGATGAGTTGTTGAGCGTTAGGTGATGCTAGCTTAACATCTGAGATGAAATCGCTCCCCCCTAATCTAATCTACGTTGCAAGTATATGCAACATTGGGGATTCACATTGTATGCATTCTCACAAGCAGGCACGTATAATCTCGCGCTTGCACATGCCGCATGTGAACCTACAACATATAACCCAAATCTCAAATAAACCGACCTTCCCTGTAACAGGGGTGATATTTTGCAAAGTGAAACATTTTCTACAGCATGGGTGGTCAGCCGCATACCAACCTACAAGTCAAAGAACATACACAAAAAAATAACATTTTTACTCACACAATCTCAAATAAATACGAATACAATTATCGAAGTACCTACATCCAGAGACTTCGCAGACTCGCATCAACTCACACAGACACACAATTACACATTCACAATAATAATAAAAGACATAAAGATTTTAGAAAATGAAAAACTACTCATGTAGTCGTCGTTTTGAAATCAGCGGAATTGCGACAGAGTTACAGTCTCAGTGAATTAATCACAGATGTGTAATTTATGACTGTAGTCGGCGTGCTGAAGGATGAATTAGTGTGGTACGCGTACATGAGGTATGATATGACGTCACTGCGCCGCAGATGTATCTCGGATAAGACGGATCGCCCGGGATATGGGCGGCTCTCCATTATACCGTGTACCACTCACCCAGGGACAGAGGGCAGGGTGGAAAGCTGGCGAACCTGATTTTAAACAGTCTAATTTCAAATCTTGGGAAGATAATTTTCAAGAATAAAATGCCGTGAATTTGAGTCCCGCCGTGAAAACGCAGCACGGCCGGCTAGCTACTCTGTGAAGTCAAAATGACGTAGATGGATCCGACCGACCAACTGGGCCCAACGGTACACTCCGAAGATCCGAAGATCCGAAGATCCATCGACGTCACATCTGTCTAAATAAAAAAATGACCTGTTTTTCTGGAAATCGAAAATACGCGAATTTGAAAGAGCTAGTATTTAAAAACTAAGCCAGATGTTTTTTTTTAAAACGTAGATGCATTTTAAAAACGCAGTCTATCATTTAATGAAATAAAAAAGAAGTGAAATTACGCTATTACACACTCTTAACAATATTAATAAATAAAATAAAATAAATTAGCGAACTTTCTGATCCCGAATTGCGTTGTTGTACAGGATTTGAGAAGACATTGAGTGAAGCGCGTTGCTGGGCGCACTCGCCCCGTTGTTGGGGGCCCTGCTGAAGGGGCATCCATCATCCTGGAGGTGGCTGGGTAGCAATCAACCAGGAGGCTGATGGGGGAGGTGGCAATCAACCAGCTAGTTGATATAGACCCAGAGGGGGAGAGGGGCTAATCAACCAAGGCTGTTGATGGAGATTAAGGGGAGCCGACCGTCAAATGACATTTTTTTTATTCTTTAAGTAAATTCCTTGGCATATAGGTTGGTATGAGACTGACTGCTCATATTGTAAAAATGATTCACTTTGCTAATGTCACCCTTGTATTTATGTTAAAAGGTTTCAGGGAAGGTCGGCAAAAGTTGCTGGGTTTATGTTCATTGGAGATTTGGTATTTTAAATTGTAAGTCTAAAACCAGTACCTACTTCCCACTCAACTGTCTAAAGTTAAAAGATTAGTTTTAGTCTTAAATTGGTACCTGAAGATGGAGGTTCTCCCCCGATAACGTTAGAAACGACTCAAAAAATAAAAGTGGAAGAAAACAAAGTTTTATTTTTCTATTTTTTCAATTTATCAAAAAATAATAGCACCGTGCATATGTGTGTTCGGCCACATACCAACCTATGAGTTGATTTTTTTGAGTAACGTAAGCGTCTTCTATAATCTAAGTTATATGTGATAATGTGTTGGATAATCTAAGTTGTAATCTAAGTTGTCGGTGTTATGGTCGAGGGGGCCAAGTGGGCTGATCTTTCTAGCGTATTGAGAATAAAATAACATTGGTTCGATCCCCGCTTGGGTAATTTGACTATAACTTTGACCCTGGATCAACAGATGTAATTGGGTAATTATTTATTAATGATTCATTAAAATAAACAGTAACGAATTATTGTTCGATGATATTAATACCTGTTTCTAGCCAGGCAGAATAGGTTGGTGAATTGCATACCTCTTCACAAATCTATTTTTTTAAAGACATTAAATTAAAAATTAAATTAAGTTATATGATTCATATTACATGCATTCACACAAGCAGACACGTACAAGTTCGGGCTTATACATGTCGCATGTGGACTTAAAATATAAAACTCAAGCTCTGCAACCCTTGCCAACCTTCCCTGAAACAGGAGTGACAATGGCAAAGTGAACCATTTTTTACTGTATACGTTATTGGATTTTTTGGAAATCGGACCACCTTAATCAACCCCTAATCAACCAGAGGGGGGACGGGGAGGCCGATCTAATCAAGTAACCCTAAGATGACAAACAGTTCTCCTTGATTGATTGCGTGACTGGTTTTTCTCTTAATCTAGTCAAGCACTTGTAACACGTAATTGAAGATGAGATGGTGAAATCAGGAACAATAAAAATGGTAGGTACATTGATTGATGCCATTTTTGTAGAAATTAGCGAATACCTGAGTACCTGAGAAAAAAGACTATTTGTAATCAACTTAATCAACCTAACGGGTAGGCAATATATGGCAAAAAAACATTTAAGCTTGATAGTCAGATTTAAAATTAAAAAAAAAGTTCGATTGATGATTTTTAAAAATGTAATTTGTTGTGTATGTTCCTTAACTTATAGGTTAAGCGTATGCGTCTAACGATACGCGATAACGATATGCGTCTAACCACCCATGCTGTAGAAAATGATGCACTTTGCCAATGTCACTCCTGTTTCAGGGAAGGTCGGCAAGAGTTGCTGGGTGTATTTTAATTTGAGATTTGGGTTTTTATAGTCCACATGCGGCATTTTTAAGCGCGAACTTATACGTGTCTGCTTGTAAAAATGCATGTAATGTGAATCCCCAATTTTACAATCTTTGCAAATTAGATTAGATTTCATTTAATTAGGAACCATCGTTAGCACTTCAGTCGATTTAAAATGATACATCTTTTTTAAAGGAATTGTAAAAAATATTTATTCTAAAATGTATTTGCCCGTACCCTATGCACGCGCCTGAACAGTTCTCAATCTTGCAATAATTCAAAGCTCGAAACTTCGCATGATTTATAGACAAAGCTTATGCTGGACTCTTAAAACAGGGCAACTTATAATCAATGCAAACTCAATGATCTTTCCATCGGAACAACTCTCTACAGGCCCAATCCACTTGTTAGACCGAATCAACGATATCCCAATGCCTAGAAAGCATTTGTTAAGTCTGAATTCGAACGATCTTGACTACAGACAAGTCTCTAGCCTAGAAGTTAACGCTATGAACTCGTAAATGAAAGGTTGTAAGTTTTATTCCCGGGGGAGAATAAGAACATTTTTTTTGTAATGTCTCCTCACTGTCGAATTGCTCAATCTCAGCTTTGACCTTGCGGCACTTCTTCTGCCAGCGAGTTTTGTGAAGTAGACACTATAATTGCTGACATTTTATTCTCTAGACGTGTCCATCTTTCGACCATCTTCGATTTTATTTATAAACCTATAGATTTGTCTAAAGATAAAACACAACGTTACTAAGCTACTCAAATAGTGTAACATATATCCGACTTATCCCCGAAGGGGACGCATGAGGCTAGTCAAACCTATTTATTTTAACAGATAAGGGGCCGGCCTTCCGAAAAACACTTCGGATAAAGTGGAGGAAACAAGGAGGCTGGTACTCATTTCTTGTGAAGGCTGAGTAAGCGTTGTCGGTATTTTATTTTGAGTTTGCAATACACGCCGAAATCATTTCTCACATCCTCGGTGGGATTTGAACCCTTGCTCTCGGCGTGGTATACAAGCACTATACCAACTGAGCTATCGTCAGACTCCTCGAAGATTCCCTTCTCAAATACACTTACTCGCAATTCATCAGCCTTAGTAAGTGTTACTTATGTAATTGTTTCTCCATACTCACTTTTGTATTTTTATTTTATAATTCGATTGATTTACCAATTTAAAAAAAAGACATTATCTGACCTTTCATAAAACGTGATATTTTTTTGCTTAGTCTTTGTTTTCAAACGTCACCAGTCTCAAACAACTTTAAGGCCGAAAACAATTTCCAAACTTTACTACTTTTGGGGGAGTTTAAATACCTCTGGAACCCGCGGGGGTGAGCGGAGTTAGGAACGGCTTTTCAGAGGTTCTGGTCACCCCTAGCACAACCCAGCAACTTGTTAGAGAACCATAAAATATCAATGAAAACTTGTGCGCTTATTCCCAATTTTGTTTGATGGTTTTTTTGTATTATAAAAAGTTTTTTTATTCAATTTTAGAAGTTGCATGTTGGTTGCTAAGGTTTTTGATTCAAAATGTTTAATTATTATCCTACTGTTTTCATTGTACTTTATTATTTTTATTCCTTGACATCGATATTATATAGATGTGTGATAGATTGGATGTTTGAATTATGTAAGCTTTGTGTGAATGCAGGAGTAGTACCGATGGATTGGAGGAAGGCAGTCATTGTTCCCATTTACAAAGGTAAAGGGGACAAAAAAGACTGTCAGAACTTCAGACCAATCAGTCTACTCAGTATACCAGGAAAAGTCTTCTGTAAGGTGATTATAAAAAATGTGATTCTGACTACTAGCAAAAGGGTTTCCGATATACAGTCCGGCTTTATGGCCGGTAGAGGCTGTGTTGATCAGATTTTCACTCTACGACAACTTGTTGAAAAACAATTGTCGGTGAGGGGGAAACTATTCACGGCCTTTGTGGATCTGGAAAAGGCTTTTGACTCAGTGGACAGAGGTATGTTGTGGGATGTTTTGAAAGCATACGGAGTGAATGGAGCTCTACTCAATGCGGTGCATGCGAACTATGAGAAAAGTATGGCCTGCATTCGTATTGATGGTGAGTATAGTGAATGGTTTGAAGTTTTTAAGGGTGTAAGGCAAGGATGTGTGATGAGCCCATGGCTATTTAACATAGTCATGGACAAGTGTGTTCGAGATGCTAGACTTGATGATTGTGGATTAATGATAGGAGAGAGCAAAGTAAGCGTTCTTCTGTATGCGGATGATGCAGTCCTTGTATCTGATTCAGCAGTGGAATTGCAAATGATGCTCTCTAGATTGAACGAAGCTTTGAAAGGTAATAATTTGAAGTTGAATGCAAGAAAGACGAAAGTTTTGATTTTTGAAAGAGATGATGAAAATATGAATTATGAATTTAAAATTAATGGAATGAATGTTGATGTTGTAAATGAGTTTGTATATTTGGGATGTAAGTTTGAAAAAGATGGAAGAATGGCCGGTGAATTTGAAAGAAGAATAATGAAAGGCAAGTGTGTACTGGGTGCGACCGCTTGCATCGCCAGGAACCAAAATCTCTCAAAAAATGTTAGATTGGCGGTGCACGGTGGTATACTAGTGCCAACCTTGATGTATGGAAGTGAAGCCTGGACGGTGAGTGAAAGGGAAATTAGTAAAGTCCATACAGTAGAAATGGACTATCTAAGAAGTATGATTGGGAAAAAACGAAGTGACAGGGTGAGGAATGATTTTGGAAGAGAAGAATGTGGTGTAAGGGAAAGTGTGAAAGTGAAGATTAAAAGAAGTATGTTAAGATGGTTCGGGCACTTGGAGAGAATGAGTGATGAAAGATTGACGAAGAAAGTATATGTTGCTAGAATAGATGGATGTCGTGGTAGAGGAAGACCGAGAAAAGTATGGAAGGATCAAATCTCTGAAATAGCGAATGAATGGGATATCCAGAGTCATAATAAAAGGAGGACTTGTATGAAAAAGGTTATGACTCTGGATGAAATGAAAGAAGTATGCAAGGACAGGAAGAAGTGGCGGCTAATCTGCAATGTTGATTTCTAATGTTGGTGTATTCATTTGCTACATTTTTTGCATAGGAAATTTTTGACTTTTTTTGTATAGATTTCTTTGTAAGGTTTTGTTCTTTTTTATATTTAAATGTAATTTATTATTCATATTCCTTGACTTATAGGTTGGTATGAGGCTGACCACCCATACTGTAAAAAATGGTTCACTTTGCCAATGTCACCCCTGTTTCAGGGAAGGTCGGCAAAAGTTGTGGGGCTTATGTTCATTTGAGGTTTGGATTTTATTTGTAAGTACACATTCAGCATTTGTAAGCGCGAACTACACTTGTTGGTTTGTGGGCATACATCTGAGAGCTTTAAATGAATATATCTTTGCAACTTAGATTATAGATTATAGATTATAGAGTCAAATGGCTGATCTTTCTAGCGTATTTGGAATAGAATAACGCTGGTTCGATCCCCGCTTGAGTCATTTGCCCATAATTTGGATCCTGGTTCCGATTAATTAACAATTCATTAAAATATAAAATAATGAATCATTAATTGTTGATATTTATACCTGTTTCTAGCCAGGCAGAATACGTTGGTGAATTGCATTCCTCTTCACAAATATATTTAAAAAAAACAGTCGTTGGTATGAGGCTGAAAACCCAAACTGTAAAATTTGAGTCACTTTTTCTAAAGCAACCCTTTTTCAGTGGAAGGAAGAAAGAGTTGCAGTGCTTATGTTCGTTGAGCTCAGTCTTTTGTTTGTGAGTATGCATGCAGCATGTGTAAATGTTATCTTAGGTGTGTTTACTTCTCTGTGTGCATGGATTGTGAACCTTTAATGCTAATAATACTTTTGCAACTTAGAATAAAAAAGTCTTAGGTTTAAAATTGGTTAAGTTTTTTTTTTTTTTAAATAATGGACATCATTTCATTTTATCTTTAATGTTATATTTTTGCAATTGTTAAAAATGAAAAACTTTGTTATAATTCACTGTGTGAGCTTTATTTTTAAAAACACTACTAGTTTCGGTGGGTCAATATCCACCATCGACGGGTGTCAACTTAAAACAGTGAATTATAGTGAAATATAGAGTGAAAACAGTGAATTATAACAAAGTTTTTCATTTTTAACAATTGTAAAGATGAACTTTCACAAAGTTACTGCTGAAAACCTAAATAAGTTATATTTTTGTTCCAAATTTAAAACAGCAGTTGGCAGCAATGGATAAAATGGCGGACGATTGACATGTTTATTGAAAAGCCGTTTCTGTTTATTTTGGAATTGCATAATACAAATAACTTTTGTATTTATTCAATCAATTAAAACAATATTTACCCTGAATATTAGAAATAACGTTTGCATATTTTGTTTCATAAATACAAAACGGTATTTGTAAAAGTTTGTGCTCAAATAATGCAAATGGCATTAAAACAAAATGGATGCCA
The DNA here is from genome assembly GCA_951799405.1 of Agapetus fuscipes. NCBI lineage: Eukaryota > Metazoa > Arthropoda > Insecta > Trichoptera > Glossosomatidae > Agapetus > Agapetus fuscipes. Next base: position 6,050,440 of record OX637355.1, on the reverse strand, counting down.
TTAGATTATAACGATTACGATCTGAATTTCAGCTAAAAAAAGCTTTTAATAAACAAAAGTTCATAATGGGAATTTTTGTTTGAACATATACGAGGGTCATCCAAAAAGTAGCCCTACAATAATTGTCAAGCAAGGTGTTTTTTTTCCAAAGCTTAGGTATGTACTTGGCGTTGACGATGATTTGCGGTCTCCCCGAAAAGAAAAAAGTATTATAAATAAACATAAACTTCACTCAATTTAAATAGTAAAATAATAGTAAAACACTCACCAGGGGTGCTGTTGTATCTTCCATATATTTTTCATAATTCAATTTCGATACGGTATCAAAAAAGATTGTGTAAATGTTTCATTCTCCTCCGCTTTTTAATACACTTTTTCGATGAAGAGGTCGTCAAGCGCTCTTGTCGAATCCCGTTTGCACGAGATTCGTTTTGTTTTGACAACAGCTGAAAGAAATGTAATGGTCTTGGCAGAAATACAATAGACAAAACAAATGTGATATCAAACGGCCGAGTCGTTGGACAAATAAAATATTTTATGATTAATAATTGATTTAGTTTAAGGATTTAAATCAAACACTGTTCTATATTTTCACATTTATAATTTTTATTTTTAAATTTTACTAACGTTTTCGATCTCAGATCATCGTCAGGTATACAATTTTTTTAAAACAAAAGTCAATGGTCAAAAAGTTAAAGTCAAAAGAAAGGTAAATAAAAAGGTCAAAAGTAAAGTCAAAAATTTTAAATTTTTTGTACCTATACCTGACGATGATCTAAGATCGAAAACGTCAAGATGCTCGACAAGGATCGAACACACCTTATTATATTTCAAATACCCTAGTCGAGATTACCGGCTTGACTCGCTTGGCCACAGCGCCGACTTTCTGGAAGACCCTCGTATATTGTATTATGGGGATGTAAGAAAACAAACACAAAGGCGGATATCAAAATTGAATGTCACGAGTGACAGAGCGCTAGGGGTGTGCAGGGAGAGATACGGAACTGTGACAGGACTCCGTCACGTTATACTGGTGACGGAGTAGCTGTCAAGGCTGAACAGTGATTAGTGAGTGGTCTGGCTAGTTTTGGCACTTGTAGAGTTATTGGTTTGGTTTACAGATAGCTTGCAATATTTCAGACAACGAATTTCAATACATTGTGTAACTCATACAATTTATTTTGCACATTTTAGCATGAAACTTCTCTCAACTTTATATACACATAAATCTGTGAATAAGTTGAAGACCTCATTACGTTTGTACATTTGTGGATTTAAAGCTGATACTATCCAGTGGATCCAGTACTATCCAGTGGATCCAGTACTATCCAGTGGATCCAGTACTATCCAGTGGATAGTATCAGCTTTAAATCCACAAATGTACAAACGTAATTAGGTCTTCAACTTATTCACAGATTTATGTGTATATAAAGTTGAGAGAAGTATCCAGTCGATTCTTTTGACTATCTGTTTTATAGAATAATAACTATTATTTTGCAGGGATTAAATTCCTGTGAAGATTGTGACAACCTTGTCGGTAGGTACTATAAAGACAGAAAACAGATTATCTCATACAAAACTGAAAATAATGTCTGTTACATTTGAATTCGATCCAAATTCTCAGTTCTGAAATAAAAATACTGAAATACCTGTGCCGTACCTTTATCTTGGAAGTGCGCTAAAATTCTCATACAAAGTTATATTTTTTTCAAGGGATGGAGAACCATACAATTAAAAGCAACGGGATTTACCTTTGGTTGACTAACTTTTAGTTTATCACATAATACTATTAATTCGTTATTCTCAACCTGCCTTCATCCACTCCTGATGTGTATAAAGCAATGGAAACGGGAAAAAAGGGAAGGGGAAAAATTGTGATATTTTTTTGTGATCGGTCCATTATAAAGTTGCTTGTAAAATTCTATAAACCGTAGAACCGGAATCTGTCATCACATATTGGTGTTCATTGCTATGAATCATAGTAACCAGAACAGGGAAGCCCCGACTTCAACAGCAGTTGATTTTATGTCCATATTAAAAAAAGTGACGTAGAAAAAATAAGAACAAAATCAGAATGTTTCGTCTCCATTAGGTATTGTAAAAAAAGTCATTGTCTTGCTCATCCCTAACCGGACATAAGTTAGGTCCCCAACAAAAAGCTTTTTTCCCATATAACGACAAACGGAGTCGAATTACCATTCCCTAAATACATACGCACAATGGTTGGAAAAATCGATTCTGCCATCGCTTTATGATAAACATCACAAGAAATCCGCTCCACGCGTTTCCTAAGGCCCTTCACAATGTCCATATACAAAATGAAAAACAGAACCGTGCGTATCAAGTTTTTTGTAAGGAATCCTGCAGAAATAAATATAGGGACATACTTCTATAGTATATATCTATAATCTAAGTTGCAAGGATATATTCATTTAAAGCTCTCAGATGTATGCCCACAAACAAACACGTGTAGTTCGCGCTTACAAATGCTAAATATGTACTTACAAATAAAATCCAAACCTCAAATGAACATAAGCCCTACAACTTTTGCCGACCTTCCCTGGCACAGAGGTGACATTGGCAAAGTGAACCATTTTTTACAGTATGGGTGGTCAGCCTCATACCAACCTATAAGTCATATACATTGTTTTGATTTATTTCGGGTTCACTTTTAATAAAATTGCAGTTGAATTTATTTAACAGTATTTATTTTTCACATCTCGATTACATAATATGGTTCACTCTGTAACTTCTGTATTGGCGATTTCAAGGCTTGCAGCCTATATTTATATGTGAACAAGGCCTATTCTCGCGTGTTCCTGACCATACGAAACGCCACTAGAATGGATGTTTCCAGGGAGTGCGATAAGGTACAGAATATCAAACACTAACATCTATACACAGTACACACACATATATATAGCAAGTAAATACGCCTAGACAAACACAATTATAAAAATACATAGACATGGATTTATATATTCGTATCAATATATTTAATACATAGGTATTGATTGTTTATTCATAGGAAACAAACAAATGGAATGTGGAAGAAAACAGTGAGTGTAAATAAATTGTACTCCTAGTAAAAAGAAACAAGCTAGACCAAGATAAGAACGGTTGAATAATTTAAAAAGTTAGTGGAGTTCTGGCTAAGGAAAAACAGTTTCAGAAGTTTATGGAAGGTCTTCTCTAGAAAAGGTAAGAAATAATCTAAAAGGTACCTACTTTGTAAAAGGCATGATTATAAAAAAGCCTAAGCGTCAAGCTAGCCCTTGTAACAAAATCAATTTAAAAAGTTTACTTGTAAGAAAATAGAGTTTTTATTTCAACTTTTATGGTATTATCAACACACAGCAAATACATGGCGCCACCTAACTTGAATTTTCTGTACGAAAATCGATGATCCATGGATCAGCTATAGATCGAATAGAAGTGAAGTACCGTTTGAGTAAATGCTGAATGAATATCATGGAAAATATGGCCTGGTCAATAGCTCAGTCGGTACAACATTTTCGTTTAAAAAGGCCAGGGTTCGAACTTCACCAAGAGTTGATATATTGTAATGTGATTTCGCATTTTTCCAGTTTCACCACATATGCAGTTTAGTAGCGTTGTTTTATTTAATCATTTTATAATGAGTTTTCCGAGAAACTTTCTCGAATTGAGAGGAATGTTAATTGCAACACTTTATTTTTATTAAATAATCTGGCTCAGTTGTTAGAATGCTTTCATCTCATGCCAAAGGCTAAAGATCAATCCCCATTAAGGGTTTCAAACATTTAATTCCTGTTTCGGTGTTATTTTACACCCAAAATAAAATTCCAGTAAGGCCTACTCAAGAAATTAATATCCCCTGGGAGGTGAGAAACCTTCACAAAAGTGGATTGTGTAAGACTGGCCTCCTTACCTGTAAAAAAATATGTAGGTTTCACAGGCCAAATGCGACTCCTTCAGAGTCAACGCGGTAATAGGATGCACTACATGTGCAGCTTGCTTTCATTCATTGGCGCATTGCATGGACCTTTTGAGAGCATTTCGTCAGATAAGAATAATCTACACAGTATTTACTTATTTGATTAATTTAAGTGATAGCTGTACGCTTAAGAAAGTTTATAATTTAAGAGCATATTGAAAAAGAGTAAAGTAAGATAGGAGTAAGAAGATCAAAGAAGTGATATTCATTTAATTTCTTACCGTTCATTTTGGCTGATTGTTAAAGATGTTTCTGTTCTTATTAAATAATTAAAACGTTTATTAATACACTGAAAAATATGAAAACTTATTTTATTTAATGTATTATGAGTGAATAAATATAAAAAAACACAACATTTAACATCGATTATTTTAATTAAAATTAAAAAACTATGTGATATTATGTATGTACTATTAAAAATAATTACAATAAAAATGTGTTTTAAGGTGGATGTGTGTAAGGTGGATGTTTTTGAAAGTGGTAGATAGGTACTTATTATAAAAGTTAACTTTAAAAAAGGTTGTTATGAAGATTACCACCCATACAGTAAAAAATGGCTATTTTTGTTTCAGAGCTTACATTAGTTTGAAGATTACGTTTTCTTTTGTCAGTACACATGCAACATCTTTGAGCACAAGCTTGCACGTATTTGCTTGTTTTCATGCATTGAGTGTGAACCTTTAATGTGAATATAAATCCGTGCAACTTAGATCATAGAGAAGGTAACAAAGTAATGAAAAAACATGGTCTTTCCTTCTTAAACAGTTAACGTCGGATTTGCTTATGTACAAGATACTGTAGCATTTATCCATTTTGAGAAGAGAATCGGCACAAAATTTCAATACAATTAAATTGAGACGTTATACAGCCACACTCCTCAATTATTAGGAAGTGAGATAAATGCATTGTTATGATTTTACCGGGTTCAATTTAATAAAAATTGCAGTTATTTATATTGCACAATTTATTTCAGATACGGCTAACATTCGGTTGGTACACAGAGTTGCTTTTGAAATGTATAGCTCAACCGCTTGGATACTAGTCTGGCTGTCAAGCATCTCGGTCTCTATTTATACGTGAGAATATGGGTTATTCTCGAAACATTGAGAACTGGCACATGCGAGATTTCGCTAGAACATTTTACTTAGAATATTCGAGTTAACACTCACACAATTTTAAACAAATACAAATACAATTATTATTTAAATACCTACATCTTGAGACTTCAGAGACTCAAACAGACAGAAGAAACACGGATAGTCATTGTCACATAATTTTTGTGTATTTATTGAATTAAAAAAAACCTATATTGCTGTCTTTGCTTCTGTGCGACTCAGTTGTTGGATAATTTTGCAAACAAACTTCAAGCTCTGTGCATAAATCATCATTCCTACGCTACGATAATAATTAGAGCTTTGTTCTTTGTTTGAAATGCAACTGTATGTACAGGGAAACTCAAAAGGAGAACGCTCTTCCGTACAAAGCAGAGGAGTTGTACATGAGTGTATAATACGTCATGAAACTTTAATCTTTAAAGTTGCCAGACTGCAATTAAAAGGCAACACTGAAGTTGCTGTAACTGTTACCGTACCCTGCTGCCTTTCCATTAGCGGTGGCCAGTTCCACTGCAGATACGTGTTAGCTTTTCTCTATTCTTATACAAGCATAACCAAAGTATTATGTTTCTAAAGTTTGTGCATTTATGGAGTGAAAATTCATTTTTAATTTTTTATTAAAACTCTTGTCACCTTTCCCAATGTGACACTAATAAAAGTGAACGAATTTTCACAGTAAGGGCGGTCAGTCTCATACCAATTAATAAGTCAAGGAAATTAATATAAAAGCGTATTGTAACCGGCCGTAGTCCATTGGTACCGCTTTGGACTCGAAAATTCAAAGTCGTGGGTTCGAATCCCCGCGGAGCACGCAAAATATACTACTTATATTTTCAGTAATGCTCTTCGCTGGGTTGGATAATTCATTGCCTTTACCAAAGACCGGTCACAAAACGTCCATTCAGCCTTGCAGCAACTGAGTCTTGCTTGAGAATTGGCGCTTCCCGCAGCGACGACCAAGCTCGCAGAGGGCTCTTGAGATGTGATACACACAAAAACAGCGCTCACCAAATAAATCATCCTATCTATCTATCTATAATCTATAATCTAAGTTGCAAGGATATATTCATTCAAAGCTCTCAGATGTATGCCCACAAACAAACACGTGTAGTTCGCGCTTACAAATGCTGATTGTGTACTTACAAATAAAATCCAAACCTCAAATGAACATAAGCCCTGCAACTCTTGCCGACATTCCCTGAAACAGGGGTGACATTGGCAAAGTGAACCATTTTTTACAGTATGGGTGGTCAGCCTCATACCAACCTATAAGTCAAGGAATCATCCTAATATGATTATTATTAAACGCGAGCTTACGCAAGTCTGTAGGCATGCGAATGTTGTATTTTAATACATCTTTGCAACTTAGATTACAGATGGATAAGGCTGAGAGCTATTTTAAAGATGAACATTTTTAAGTGTACAAAAAACCTTGTTTTAATTTCTTGAAACAAGAAAAATTTACTAATTTACCATAAAATAAGAATAATAATAGAAATTACGCAAGCGGGACGCCCTCGTTATTTTCGTAAATAAAAATTCCAAAAAAAAAGTTTCCGAAGCCATAAAATTTCATTACCGAAACACGCCGCCCGTCATGATTTCATTATTTATAAAAACACACAAACTTCTCAATTAATATTGCGGTAAATTTAAATTGAAAAAAAAACGACAAAAAAAACAATCTCGATATTGCTGAAAATTTATACTACCTACACGTATTTATTTTTAAAAAACATTTCTTTAAAACACACAAATATAATATTTTGGATGGTTGGTGCATTAACACTGTGCAAATTCATCTTATCTTTAGTTATTGAATTTGTTTTCTTATTTTCACTCTTTATTATTTAATTATTTGGACACAATCGTTTTCGACTACACAGTAATCATCATCATCAATCATTTGTCGGTCTTATGGCCGCGGGGATCAAGACAGGTTATTTGGAACCGGATAACGCTGGTTCGAATCCCGCGACGATAGCTTCGACCCTGGTTCAACAGATGCCGTTGCATGCACACAAGCTTCTGCTTTCGCATGAAGACAACTGGCCAGGCAAAATAGGTTGGTGGATTGCATTCCTTTCCACAAATCTATTAAAAAAAAAGGTAATAAAAAAGCTTGAATAACTAAAGACAAAAATATAAGTTCAAGGGTTTGTGTATCATTAACATTGTGAGAATTTATTTTTAATTAATAATGTAACAATAAAACACAAAGCTTTTCTTCACGAATTTATTTCCTCGAGCGCTTTTGATGTTATCACACCATTATTAAGAGGTCAGCTAAGAGATCTAAAATTACAGAATTGTAAAATAACACTTGTGCTCTTGATAATGGTGTGATACCATCGAAAGCGCTCGAGTAAAAAAGTAAATTTGCAAAAATAAAAAAATTGTGCTTTATTTTTACATTATAAACAAAAAATATTTTTGAAAAGTTATTTCAAAAAAGGGAAAAAAATACACGGGAAGCTGTGCATTAAATTTGCCTTGCGGACCCGCAGAGAAATGAAATATTTAAACAAAAAGGCTGCAGCCATTATCCTCTAAGAAGCCTCATCTATTATCCCTGCTTAAGAAAGTCCGCCGGAGACATCAGGATCCATCATCATTAAAAAAGAACATGGGCTTGAGTACGCCATTGCTTAAATAAAACAAGAAACCGCAAAAACATGTTTAATTTTAATGTCTAATCTTGGTCAAGAGGGTAGATTATTTTTCATATACTTTTTAAAATCATATCACATCTAATAGCTTAAAGGTTCTATAACATGTAAGAGCTGTATTTGTATTGTAGTATTAAAAGGTATTGCTCTTTTTTTTCAGGGAAAACCTTTTAATTATCGCCCAAAATAATCGTCCTTATTTTAGGATCATTTATATGGCGAGCGCTGTTTTAGTGTAATAGCACCTCAAGATTCCTTTGCGAGCTTGGTTGTCGCCATAAAAAGTGTAAATTTCTCAAGCAAGGCCCGATTACAGCAAATTTGGATGGACCTTTGATGGTTCTATCTATCTATAATCTATCTATAATCTAAGCTGCAAGGATATGTAAGCATTTAAGGCTCATATAAAATGCATGCCTACAGACAGGCACATGTAGGTTCGCGCCTACACATTCTGCATGTGTGCATACAAATAAAGAAAACCTCACATGGACATAAACCTTGCAACTCCTGCCGCCGTTCCCTGAACCGGGGTGGCATTGGCAAAAGTGAACCGATTTTTACAGCACGGGTGGTCAGCCTCGTACCAACCTATCAGTCAAGGAGCTGTATTGGTTGATCTTTGGTAAAAGCTTATGAACTTTAAACCTAGCATCTTTGAAAGCATTTGCCAGGGTAATTACAGTGGTGGGAAAAATGGTTTAAAAAACAATGGTTGTGTACTGACATTTCAAGGATCACAATCATATATTTTTTAAGGAGGTAGTAAAAATAAAGATATCATTGAAAATTTTCAAAAATAAAATATCGAGAATTTGAATCCCGCCAAAGCGCAGCGGGACCGGCTAGCCACGCTGTGACGTCAAATTGACGTAGATGGATCCGTCGGTCTTCGAAGGCCTAACGGTACACTCCATAGATCTGAAGATCCATCGTACCTGCCATCCGTGGAGGAACTCAACAAAATTTTTTGTGGGCTGACAACACGTAAAGCGCCCGGCCCTGACCGCATCGACAATTTAATTGCCAAGGCGGCTTGGGCTGTTGCGCCGAACGACATCTGCTCACTCTTTTCAGAATGTCTTCGACTGGGCGTCTTCCCGCGATGCTGGAAGACGGGCCTCCTCAAGGTTATCCCCAAATTCACCTCTAAGCCCCCGACTGATCCTAAGGCATATCGCCCTATCTCTCTATTGCCCGTTTTCGGCAAAGTGCTTGAAAAGCTCATCGCTTCTCGAATCGAGTTTCACTTCAAAACAGCCGGTTTCCCCATATCGTGTCATCAATTCGGTTTTAGGCCCGGCATCTCCACCGAGGATGCCATCCGCTCTGCCCTTGCTGCTGTTCAGGCCTCCCGCTGCAAGTATGTCCTTGCAGTGATGCTTGACATATCTGGTGCCTTTGATGGCGCATGGTGGCCCATGGTACTTGCGAAGCTTAGACTTCGACAGGTCCCTGGCAACCTTTATGCTTCCATTGCCAGCTACCTTTCGGAGCGCAGCATCATCTTTGATGCGGGCCCGAATATCATCGTCCGAGACATTACACGGGGCTGCCCCCAGGGATCTGTCCTAGGCCCTATGCTCTGGAATGTGCTCTTCGATGACCTCTTATCACTACCACTTCCTTCCGGCTGTGAAATGCGCGCATATGCCGATGACGCCCTCCTCACTGTTGAGGCGAACAGCAGAAGTTCCCTCGAATCATCGGCTAAACTTGCCCTGCAAGCTATCCACTCCTGGGGTACACGCAATAAACTCTCCTTTGCCCCCCACAAAACCGAGGCCATCCTCCTCAAGGGTCGTCTCAGTCCTGCTCGCCCCCCTATTATCGATTTCGAGGGCTCCAGAGTGAAACTGTCCCAAGCAGTAACTTACCTTGGAGTTACCTTGGACGGTAATCTATCTTTCGTCGAACACGCAAAGCGCATTATCCAGAAGGGTAATGGCGCCTTCGGCAAGGTTGCTAGGCTCTCTCACGTCACTTGGGGACTTAGAGGTCGTTCACTCCGTATCTTGTATCAGGCAACCTTCATCGGAACAGCACTCTACGCAGCCGGCTGCTGGGCTGATAAGAGCCTTTTGAGTCTACAGCGGCGTGTCATCCTTTCCGGCCAGAGATTATCTCTCCGCTTGCTCACCAAGGCGTACAGATCCGCGTCAACGGACTGTCTCCCCGTTCTTGCCGGTGTCCTTCCTCTGGATCTTCACCTCCAGGTTGCCAACGCCATAAGTCTTTTGAGACGCGGCCTCACCGCTACTATCGGCGAAGATAGCATTGATCCCCCCACCCGAGGAATATCCTCTGGAACTCGGAAACTGGTTGTGCTTATGGCTCTCCGCGTGTGGCAAAAACGATGGGATTCCTCCGACAAAGGCAGAACCACCTTTTCTTTCTTTCCCTCGGTCCGTGAGAGATACGAGGCTCCTTGGTTGGTCCCGGACCATTGGACCAGTCAGTTCTTGACTGGTCACGGTAAATTTAGGGCCAGGCTCTTCCAGCTTGGCCTCTCAAGGGGGTCGGGTTGTGAGTGCGGAGCGACGCTGCAGGATGTGCGACACATCCTGTGGGACTGCGAAGCCTTGCAGCCTGGTCGTGAGGCGCTCTTCAACGCTGTCAGACCGGCCATCAGCCCGATCGGATATGCGGACTTTGTGGCCAACAAATCTAACTTTGGGGCTTTTTCAAAGTTTTGTGCTAGCTATGGCGAGAACTCGTCTGTCTAATTAGACCGATTTTCTTTCTTCTTTTCTTTATTCTTTCCCACCTCTATGGTGGTTGGCCACTTAGTCTGGAGAGCACCTCCCGAACAGTCTCAGTAGTAACATCTCGAATTTAGGCCTTAAGTCATATGTTAAGACGCTCAGAATCACTTTGCATTTTTGTTTGTAAAATTAAAATCCTCGAGCCCTAAACCCCCACGGCCATAATCTTTTAGTGATTTCTGAGCCTCCTTTGCTTTGTGTAAACACTTGGGAAAGTGTAGCTTCACGGGAGGGCCTTCTGCCACTCGCATCTTACATAACTTTTGCATGCGAGTCCTGTGACACATCCCCGGATGGGATGGATATACAGGGCGTGGGTCAGTGGAGGGGAGACTGACCCCTGAGAGAAGGTGTTGAAGATCCATCGACGTCACATCCGCTTAAATAAATAAAAATGACCTGTTTTACCGGAAATCGAAAATGACCGAATTTTACACAGATATAATTTAAAAACTAAGCCATATATCATTTTTTTAAAAACGCAGACGCATTTTTAAAATGTAGTCTATCATTTTATGAAATAAAAAATATATGTGAAATTACCCTAAGTCTACGATTTTCCGTTTACGAGTTCCTAATGTTAACCAGTAGACTAAGGGACCGGTCAACTGCATAATGTATTCCAATATTCCGGTGCACTATTAACCGTCCGAGGCTTATCTGTCTAATTTATCGGCTTAATTTGTGGTCTCATTTCTGTATGAAAATATTGCCGTAGATTACTGCGCCTGTTGTGCAGGCTCTACGCACAGCACAAACGCTAAACAAATTGCGTTTCATTACGCTTTACAATGTTTATAATCCCATTATATCACATTCATTACGACACTGTTAAAAAAATACAATATATTCACAGCAACCATTGTCATGTTAAAACTTAAGTTAAAAGAAAACACTGCATTCACAAGAGCTAAGTCTCTTTTTGGTGAGGTTTACTGTAACAACAATTTATACGTAATCAACAAGTTAACAGATTTCAGGAAAAAAATGTACAACGAATTTATTAAAAAAAAATTAACTTTTATAGTAAGTTCCGCAGATAGACTACTATATATAAAACAAAGCTGAAAAGACATTGTTCGTCCCTTTAGTACTTTTTTCTTAGCTCAGATTTGAAGAATGTGATTATTTAGACTATTTCATTGAAAAGTCATCTTTAAATCAAAAAGCAGATAAATCAAACAAAAACTAAGGGGACGTGTTATCATTTAAAAGATATAATTATGAATATAATCTGCTTCATAGTGACTGTTTTTTCCTTTAAAAATCAACAACATTTAAATTTTATTAGGTAATCCGCCCTCTTAAGCTTTCCTACTATTTAGGATTATAAAAGCGATATTTCTCTCTAGTGCAGGGTTGTCACAGACGCAAGAAATCCCGGAGCGCTTCTTTGAGCTGTAATTACTGTGCGCCAGCCCTGGCTGCAGAGCAAACCGTCTTTGGGGATTATCTATGAGAAATGGGGCAACCCTGTACCTTTAGTATATAAAACACAGCGTACAAACTGAACTATTCCCCAAAAATGTAAAGAAAGTAAATCGCTCACCAGAGACTCTGTTTTAGTTTGTGTGTATATTTTATAAACATATTTAAGAAAACTATGGTTGAGATTAAACGTAAAATTTTATACTTGGGGTACAAGGTATTTTAAAAAAGTAATTTCTTATGAGCATTCATACAGTGGGAAGAGTATACAAAGTAAATTGAGCAAGAGAATAAAATATGTTTGCACAAATTGCATGTACAATGTTTTGTGAAAAAAACAGATGGGGATTGTTGGCCATTTTATTTTTAGAAAGAATTTTAAAGAATGATACACTATTAATCCTTCTTTTATGAATTGTAATGAAGGGTACAATTTTACAGTTTCATAAAAATACATGTGTAAAAATAATTACGAAAATCAAATTTTTTTTAACTTAAAAAAAAATCATGAATGTTTTTTTTGCAATATCTTAAAACAAAAATTAAAAGTTATACCTATGTGTTTTTTTCTATTAACCTATATTCTTATCCTGAAGTCTTTCATTGGGTGCATTCTTCAGAAGCCTTAAATATCTTTTAACCACAGATCACGGAATAAGCCTTTCTGCACCATTCGTCTTACTTAAATATCTTTCACCAAGTAAACATTTCTTTGTAAACTCATATTGTTCAGTTAAAAGGCTTTGTGATTCGTTTATACTAAATGGCCTGCAAAATTATTGAAAGTGAAAACATACAAAACGAAGTAATTTTTAATAATAAGACATTTTGAATAATTTTCGTTTTTTAAAAGAACTTTTAAAAAAACATCTAAATATTACTTTTATACAATGAGTTTTCACAGTGCATAATTTGAAAAATCCATACTAAATCTGGCTAAATATATGTAACATGAAAGATTCATATTATATGCACTTTCACAAACAGACATGCACAAGTTCGCGCTTAAAAACATGCCGCATGTGGTCCTACAATATAAAAACCCGAATCTCACATGGACATACACCCTGCAACTCTTGCCGACCTTCCCTGAAAATAGGGGTGACATTGGCAAAGGGAGCCATTTTCTACAGCATGGGTGGTCAGCCGCATACCAACCTATAAGTCAAGGAACATACACAACAAATTACATTTTTAAAATCAACAATGAAAAAAATTATATTTTTTAAAGCTAAATTAATACTAAAATTGCATTTTTTTTTTTAGAAAATGTTCCGGAAATACACAGTCTTCTATAAAAAAAATAACAAGGGTTTCAACACGAAGCCAGGCTTACAACTGCAAAAAATATACATAAATTAAATCAGACTAAAATCTTTAACCCTTTCGTATTTTATTTAAATAAGAAGTTTTGTTTTATTTACTACATATACCTACGAATAAAAAAAACTAGGTCGTGGGGCTTGTCGGAACTTTCGTTGGAATTTGTGAATTGATTGATTGGTACGAAAACGTGAAATATCTTTTTGTGAATTTCTTGGTTGATTTCCAAGATATAATGTCAGAATTTATGAATGTGATGATGGGAGGAGACGGGTGGAAAAAAACCTTGAAAAATAAAACGTGGATGAGGGATGGCTTTGAAAAGTTTACCTACCTACAAATGTGAAATGATAAATAACTAGGTAGGTATAAGGAAAATATTAAGTGATGAATTTACGCCGTGTTCCATTTTTTTTTTAAATAGAGAGACGGGACGTCACTTCTTGTACCTACAATCTACAATCACGAGCGACAATTTATTGTTACAGTTCAGTTTGTGTCTGTTTTGGGTGCAGAGCCTCACCTCCTGATGACGTGAGCTTCGACTCCAACGAAATGTCAAAAACTAGTTTTTTTAGACAAATAAAAAATATTTGTGAAGAGGAATGTAATTCACCAGCCTATTTCACCTTGCCCGACACAGGTATTCACATTATCAATTAATAAAACATTATTTAATAGGTTATATAGGTTTGATAGGTTGGTATGCGGCTGACCACCCATACTGTAAAAAATGGTTCACTTGCCAATGTCACCCCTGCTTCAGGGAAGGTCGGCAAGAGTTGCAGGGCTAATGTTCATTTGAGATTGGGTTTTTTATATTGTAGGTCCACATGTGGCATGTGTAAGCGCGAAATTATGCATGTCTGCTTGTGAGAATGCATTTAATATGAATCTCAAATGATACATATCTTTGCAGCTTAGATTTAGTCTCTTTTTCATGAATTATTAATTTATAACTACTCAACGACATCTGTTGAACCAGGATCGAAGTTATTGTGGATAGGACGCGACGCAGGCGGGGTTCAAACCGGCGTTAGTGTCAATACGAACTTCAACGCCTTATCCCCTTGATCATCCCTGCGACCACATTTTCTCCACACCTGAGTTTAAACTTATTTTTGAATGTATTTTCTAGCTTTGAAATGTTTTCGTAAGTATAGGTAATATTTAAAAAAACAACAATATTTTTGTACAGTTCAGTTGATTAACGTTATACGAACTCATAAACAATTAACAAACAGTTTGACTCGAACAAACCTAAAAAAAAAATCTACCAGACTTTCCGAAAGCTAATTCGATCATTTGCTCTAAGCGTGTACTTTTTCAGACCAAATTGGTTTGAAAATAAAATTCAAAAACTTTACGGAGCCATTTTAAAGATTTTTTTTTCGTTTTTTTTTGCTTGAAGTGAACTGGGCGGACGCCGGCAATAAATCCAGATCTGTCGTTTGAAAAATCGTTGGTTTCCTGCTATTGGCAGCTCGACTACCTGAGCCTTTAGGGACGAGAAAAGCGGCGGGCACTCCGTAGAGGCAGCAATACAACAAGGGTAAAAATTAAACTTACCTTAGGAAGTGAGTATCTTACAGTAATGATTATGATCAATGCTTAGGAGTGTTTATAATACAAGTGAGCACTCCATTAAGAAAACGCAAAACGCAATTAAGCTACACATATAGTGTAACTTCTTGCCGCGTTATCCCCGAAGGGGTCGCATATGGCGAGTTGAACCTATTTATTTTTACAGGTAAGAGGGCCGGCCTTACGGCAACCCCTTCAGTTGAAGTGGGGGTGTCCCAGCTCCCGAGAGGACTGGTACTCATTTCTTGTGAAGGCTGAGTAAACCTTGCCGGTATTTTACTTTGGGGTTTGAAATAAACACCGAAATGGGAAATCATTTCTGACACCCTCGCCTCGGCGGGATTCGAACCCGAGCTCACGGCATGGAAAGCGAGCAGTCTACCAACTGAGCTATCGACCGGACTTAGAGTAGCTTAGGACAAAGCTTAGAATAGGAATTAATTTTAAAAGCATTATTGAAAAATAAGATTTTGATTGCGAGTTAAAGAGCGTTTAAATTTTCATAAGATGCGAACACCATAAGGGGAAAATTGCCATAAAGAGATTGTTCAGTTGGTAGAGCGCTTGCGTTCAATGCCAGAGTTGTGACAGAATGAAAGAAAAGAAGTTAGGGTTTCAAAAACGATTTTCCATTTCGCTGTTAATTCCAAACCCGAATTCAAAATACCAGCAAAATTAAAAGTGCAAGAAGTTTCACTTAAATTGATATGTACCTACATATGTGTAGCTTAGTTGTTTTTTTTACATTGCGGTATAAATTCAACTTAATTTAAAATAAAGATTTACAGTTATTTTTGAGAGTGTGTAAAACGGCAGTCCAATAAGGGGCTTACATTAAATATAAATATACGCAAATCTAGAAAAACAGGAATTACAAATTTCACATTACAATCAAAATATCGTTATTTTTCCATTCCACAAATTTATTCAGTTTTTAAAAAGGCGAAGGCAAAGCTCTGCTTTCTGACATGTAGAATATTCTTTACAAGTATAACAAAAGTAATTCAATTTAAATGAAGATACACAAAGTGAGGATTATTTGAGTGTGTGTTTTTCACAAAATTTGTAAATTAAAATAAAATAAAATTGTTTGGGATGGAGATTAAAAAAAAATCAAGCGGGATATTGCTTCCTTTATATTTTAGGAATATTTTTCCCGATTAAAAAAACGTTGTTCAAATAATATCACAACATTTCTTTTTGGCAAAGATACAAAAAAAAAAACATTTAATGGCTCAAGATTACTGCAAAGAAATATCCTCATTTTTTTCTGTCAAAGGTTTTTTTGTCATTCAAAAAAATTCAAACTTTGAAAGATGAGAACAAAATGAAAAAAAAGAATATAAAAATGTCTTTACAAATGTACTTACTTATTTATATTTGTAAAGTAAAAGTAGGGATTATTTTACGTCTCTACTTTGGTATTTTTGTCCCCAAATAACTTTTTTATTTCGGAAAACTTTACGCAAAGATGGATAAAAAGTTAGCTTTGCTTTCGTCATATAAAAAAAAAGGTTTTCTGTAAATAAATATCAGAGACAAACATCCTAAACAGGCATATGTACCTATGAGGTAGGCAATATACGTGAAAAAATGTATTTAAAAATAGTAATATTAGCTACCGTCTACCGGTATGCGGCTGACCACCCATGCTGTAAAGATGGTTCACTTTGCCAATGTCACCCCTGTTTCAGGGAAGGACGGCAAGAGTTGCAGGGTGTATGTCCATTTGAGATTTGGTTTTTATGTTGTTAGTTCACGTGAGGCATGTGCAAGCGCGAACTTGTACGTGGCTGGTTGTGGGAATGCATGTAATGTGAATCTCCAATGTAACATACATATCTTTGCAACTTAGATTAGAACTACCCAATTTTTTATGCCACTCTTTTACTAGGACTGGCCACCCCAATTGCGAAAATCTTTTAAATTAAGATTAAAAAGGGTACCTTTTTATTTGTTTAAAGCACAATTTTCTATATTTTGGAGGTTAACTCTTCACAGATATTTTTGGGGTAAATTTTTCAATATTGTTCTCGCCCATTTTTCAATATTTCAAGGGTCCAATCTTGAATAATTTGCTGATATTTTTTTCAATCTTCAGCATATTTTTTTACGTAAAGTGATAAATTAATATTCCACCCGAGAATTATAATGGCTACTTGGAGAAGCGATGCGGCTTTAGGGAAATGATCTAAAAAATGTGCTCGCATAAATTCGGCATAAATTCCAAGACCAAAAAATAAAGAAGGGACTTGAACTTCGACCTTTGGGATTATAAAACCTTCTTAACGGCTAAGCCATGCCTATGTTCAACAAATATTTTAACATAAATTGCAAATATATGTCAAAATATAACTTACACTTTTAATAGGCGTAAACAAGTAGACATATCGTCCCCTTATTGCTTGTTTGTCTTATGTCCATCACAAGTAATTTCATACTATTAGGTCATATTTGTATGTGTATACTGTGTCTTACGAAAACTGGAAATTGATTTTAAAAATATTCAAAAAACAGCTCTTACATTATCATGAATTCCGTATTTTTTTTAGCTCAGATTGTGTAGAATTTGATGCTTAAGTCAATTTCTTTGAAAGGTCATCTTTGAATCAAATGGTAGATAAGCCAAACAAGCACTGGGACGACAATGTGTACAAATAAATAAATGATTTATATTTTGGTGAGCGCTGTTTTGTGTGAACTGCGCCTCAAGTGTCATGCATGCTTGTTTATACTGATCGCCATTTTTTCAAGCAAGACCCAGTTACTGTAAAGCTGGATGAACATTTGCGATCGGGTTTTAGGAAAAGGCAAATTAATTTTTCAAACCAAAAAATACCATATTTGAAGAGATGATTATGTGTTTTTTTTTTACTCCACCGGGGTTGATTGATTTAAAAAATGTAATTTGCGATGTTTGTTCCTTGACTTATAGGTGGTTATGCGGCTGACCACCCATAATATAAAAATTGGTTCACTTTGCCAATGTCACCCCTGTTTCAGGGAAGGACGGCAAGAGTTGCAAGGCTTATGTTCATTTGAGATTGGGTTTTTATATTGTAGGTCCACATGCGGCATGTGTTAGCGCGAAATTATACATATCTGCTTGTGGGAATGCATTTAGTATAAATCTTAAATGATATATATCTTTGCAGCTTAGATTAGATTAGATTAGATTAGGGGATCAAACTCACGACCTTAGAGTTAACCACTAAATTACGGAGCGATCTCATGTGCATATTTGTGCTTACACATGATGCCTGTGTATTTACAAAAGAAATCCTAAACTCTGAAAAGAATTAGCTCTTTAACTATTGTCACCTTTTATGGAAATAAGGGTGGTATGAAAATAATATGAGATCCTTATCTTAAGTTGCATGGGTATGGGTTTGCAGTACAAACATTCTAAAGCGTCTTGTCAACACTGAAATTCAAAGTTTAAAAAAAAAAAAAAAAAAAATTGATGTCATCTTGACGCTTAAAAATATTTGTAAAATAATGTGTTAATGTGGGTGTAGATTGTAAAATAAAAGTAAAAACATTAAACATTTAACATGCCAAAAAAAATAGTTTTTTTTAAATAAAAATATTAAATGACAACATCCATGTTTTGTTTTTATTAAAAAGTTCTACCTTAGCTGTAGGTACTGTGTCGGATAATAGTGTTTAAACTTTCCTGCACTGCTTTATAGTATTAATTATTTAATGTTGTTTTAATAATATTTTGGATTTCAATGTTTATCTTTGCGTGTTTAGTTTTCGGGTAGAGTGAGTGTGCAACCCCTGTGTACGGACACGTCCGCCCGGGCTGAATCCCAGGCGACAACTGGGGAAAACAACTTGCGAATGCTGCCAACGAGACGCGTTTCAGGAGTTTCATGAAAATAATGGAGTGTTACCTCTACTTCAAAAGCACACTAGAAAATATTTAATGGTTACTTTGAAACTAGGCACAGAAAGTTAGATTCCTCTTTTGAAGCTTGTCGTAATATCCAGTATTGATAGCTTGTATGTACTTTTTTTATACAGTTCAAGTTGAACCAAATATACTTTAAAAATTTGAATAATAATACAGTCAAAAAGCGTTCATTATTTTTGATTACTGTGACTGAAGATTATATTAAATAAATATATTTTTTAATTTTAGATTTGTTTGTTTCATTTCAAAATACTAATCATATTACAATAAAATAAAGGGATTAAGTTAATAATATGGTAAGGTTTTGTGTCCGTTTTATTTCGGACTCAAATCAGTAACATGGACTCAAATACGTGACACGGAAAAGAAAAATAAAAAACGTGATTCAACAGGTACACTTTTACTTACAATCTGTCGGTGTTATTCACACACAGCAAATCCATGGCTCACCCATTACCTTCAGTGGCTTTTCCTTACAAAAAAAACTGGAATCCATGGATCACCTTTTATTTGTGTTGTGAATAACACTGTGTATTTATTATCTTGTAAGGATACTCAATAGAAGAGGTGAGCAAGCGGAAAATATTACACGACTGAAAGATAACAACCTGGCAACTGATATGGAAACCAGTGATATCAGTGTTTCTCTCTCACTCTATTGTATGAAGAGAGGCATATAGAGGTCTCTTTCACGCAGAGAAAATTCCAGAGTTTTGTAAACAAACATGTAATTAAAAATATACTTAATACTCTATTTGAAAATAAGTTTATTTTGAAACATTTGTTACTTCTAATCTAATCTAATCTAAGCTGCAAGGATATATACATACAATTTAAGATTTACATCAAATGCATTCCCACAAGCAGACATGTATAATTTCGCGCCAACACATGCCGCATGTGGACCTAAATTATAAGAACCCATCTCAAATGAACATAAGCCCTGCAACTCTTGCCGTCCTTCCCTGAGACAGGGATATAAATAAGGCAGTGTGCAGTCGATAGCTCAGTTGCTAGACTGCTTTTATTCCATGCCGAGAGCACGGGTTCAAAATAAAATACCAGCAAGGTTAACTCAGCCTTCACAAGAAATGAGTACCAGCCCCCTCCCCACTTTAACTGAAGTGGTTGGCGTACAGCCGGCCCCCTTACCCGTAAAAATAAATAAGTTCACTGGCCAAATGCAACTTCTTCAGGGAGGACGTGGCTAGGAGTTACACTATATGTGTAGTTTTTTTTCGTTTTTTAACAGTGTATCAATCAGTTTGGTTCTATTTATGTCAAATAATCCACTGAGAAATCTTTTCATCATGTTAAAAACAGGTTGAAAAATTACACTTTGCGATAAAAAATACCACGAAAGGTAAATGACAGCTTGTATATTATATCAATATGGATGTGCATAAATGAAGGCATGGTGCTGTACCTAAAAAATGCTCTAAGTATTGATCTTTTTTACTAAATTTTGATTCTGATTACTATAGTATTTCTGATGATAATATTATGACTCATTAATTTACAAAGTTGTTCCCATTCTCTGTGAAAAATATAAGTTCTACACTCATATGCTATAATCTATAATCTAAGCAGGTATGCCGCATGTGCACTTGCAAATAAAATAAAAACAAATCTCTCTCTGAAGATAAGCCCTACAACTCTTGCCGCTTTTCTCTCACACAGAAGTGATATTGGTAAAGTGAAACATCTTTCACAGCATGGGTGGACAGTCGCAAACCGACCCATTTCTCCAAAAGTACAGCAATAAACTGGACCGGAAAGATTTTTAAAGATTGAGAAGCTCACTTTTCAGGAAAACTGCAGGAGTTCCTCTTTCGTCTCTAATGGAACTGAGGGAGTGGGGTGGAAGGGGGGGGATGATGATGACGATGATGCGTTCACCTCATTGACTGGTGATATCTCTGGACTATAAATTATTTTAACAAAAATAGACAATATAAATCTGTTTCAACCTACTTACGAAAATGGTCATTAGTAAGAAAGAGAACAAAGAAATTCACAGTTGCATTTCCATGTGTACAAAAAAAACTCGGGCGAATGTACACATATTTCTAGAAAAGTGGCAGCATTACCGCGTGCGTGCTATGCCCCGAGCAGTCCGAACATAGACGCATGCGGTATCTAATCTAAGCTCATCTAAGCTGCAAGGATATATTTCATTTAAGATTTATATTAAGTGCATTCCCACAAGCAGACATGTTTAACTTCGCGCTAACACATGCCGCATGTGGACCTACATTATAAGAACCCATCTCAAATGAACATAAGCCCTGCAACTCTTGCCGTCCTTCCCTGAGACAGGGGTGACATTGGCAAAGTGAACCATATATAAATCTTGTTATCGATAAAATTGACGAATTTTAAAGAAAATGGCATTATTTTAAGACATAATGGCATGTGTTATAATTAGGTGTCAAAACACAAAATGGAGAAAGTAAGAAAATTTAAAATTTGACACGTAAATATATGTTTTGTATGACTATCCAACTGTAACGTTTGACAGGACTGAGACAAATGTGGGCTATAGTATGTATCAATGCAGTAAGTTAGTTTCTGCACCTCTATGTTATTACTCAATGGTTCACCTTGTATTCCAGACAATAATAATAATAATATCAGGCTAATTTATTTTAAATTACAAATGATAAGAGAGCGCCGTTTTTGTGTGTGTCACACCTCAAGGGCCCTCTCCGATCATGGATAAGACTTTCTAAATAGGTGTGTCTTGAGTACTCCGCGAAATACATCCATAGATTTGGAGTTCTTCACTCCGGGTGGCAGTCTGTTCCACTCCACCGGACCCGCAACACGGAAAGCGCGGTTTCCGAAATTTGTACGAATCTGACGGCGTGGCTGAACCAAATTGACTACTTCATCGGCCGCGGATCTGAGTGTCTGCCTCCTTACACCCATCTCAACAGGCAACATCATGTCAGTCAAATAAGGTGGAGCCAAGCCATTGATGGCTTTATATACCATCACACAAACACGGTAGACCACCCTCTCCGGGAAACGAAGCCAATGTAGTGTTTTTAACAGCGGAGTGATGTGAGCGAATTTGGGTATCCCGAATATGAGTCTTGCTGCCGAATTCAACACAGATTGAAAGCGATTGAACTGCTTCTTCGGCTGACCACTATAAAGCGTCGAACAATAGTCAATCCGAGACACCACAAACGCGCTCACTAGGGTCTTGACTGCATCTGACGGTAAACACTTTCTAATAGCCTTAATTTGGCGAAGACAAGGGGCGAGGGAATAGACTGTATCCGGCTGAAGACTGTACCCCCAGTATAAAGCATCTACAGAAACTCCCCTCGATTGCGTAAAACAAAAAAATGTATGCAAGATGCGACAGCACTCCTGGAGAATGATTTAATTTCGATACATTTGTTTACTTACTCGATCGAGGGGAGTTGATATAATGGTTTATATTCAGAGTGTCGGGCTTTACACGTGAAACACTGTCCGGTAGGTGAAATGTTGAATGAATGAAAATGTCCGAAAAAAGAAGATTTCAATATGGGGAAAAATACATCAAAATTACATTTATCCATTAAAATGATATTTGTTAAGCAAATGATAAATTTTGATTTTCATGACTTATAAGTTGGGATGTGGCTGACCACCAACAGTTATGATTTTAAGTGGGTTCTTATAATTAAACTGATATTTATTTTTAAAGATTGATTTTACACAACCTCGATTTAAAATGTACTGATTTCTAGGTCTTGGTTTATCGACTTCACGGCTCAGTGTTTCAATAGACACTCTAGCCTGCACATAATTGATGCTTACATTTATATACGTTCATACGGACGTTTCTCGACTGTTCTCGATTTCTCGAACATAGTGGATGATTCCTATACCATAGCGTTGTGCCACCAGCGTGATAAGGATAACGTCTACACTAATACTACCATACGCTCGTTACAATACTTTTAAAAATGGTACACAATGCCAATGTCACCCCTGTTTCTGGTAAGGTTGGCAAAAGTTGAAAGGCTTATGTTCATTTGAGTTTTGGATTTTTGTAAGTACACATGCAGCATTTGTAAGTGCGACCTTACACGCGCCTGTTTGTTGGCATGCACTTAATATGAATCTTAAATGTAGACATATCTTTGCAACGTACATAGATTAAAGATGAAAATGTGGGTTTTAAAAAAAAATTGCAAAATATGACTGTAAATATCATAGTAAACTTTTTTTAACAAAATTTAAGTAGAAGGGTACAATTCACAACTTTATGAAATATAATCTATTATCAAAGTTGTAAAGATATAAAATAATGTAAACATTCAAGACCGGTCCGTAGCTCAGTGGTAACACTGTGGACTCTGAATGGGAAAGTTGTGGGTTCGAACCCCAGCGGAGCACAAAAAAATATACCATTTATATTTTCAAATTTGCTCTTCGCTAGGTTGAAAAATTCATAAACCTTTACCAATGACCGGTCACCAAAGGTTCATCCAGCCTTACAGCAACTGGGTCTTGCTTGAGTATTGGCGCTTTATAACGACGACCAAACTCACGACCACCTCTGCGGCACTACAACAAGTGTCATAGACCCCTAGTGTCTCAAGAATCTAGGGAGTCTCCAGGATTTCTTAAAAAAAAAAAAACTCTAGTCATTTTAACATCATTTCTTATTCCATCTCTTTACAGGTCAAATCCCCAAATATCCTTCATCTCCTCATCTCTCTTCTTCTCGTTCCTACCCTATCAGAGGGGCACCCACTCACCTGCTAACAAAAGAGGCGTAAGTTTGACATTTTCGAGATATTTCGGGAGTGCTCGGCCGGGTGGCTAAGTGCTGCTTTGTGAGAGGAGGTCGCGACTTCAAATCCCGGAGCCATTCAAATGAATTGAGAAAGTACTTTTATCAATGGCTGGTGTGTGCAAGGCGAGATGTTTTTTTCATCAATGGGTGAAATATACACAGCAAAAAAAACGTGAAATATATCTTATTTTTAACTTGTTTTCCTTTTCAATCTCGTTTGCATTTTTATGTTTTGAAAAATAAAATAAAACTTTTCTGTGTAGATTGAAGCTCAATCTAAATCTAAGCTGCAAAAATATTTATCATTTACGATTCATATAAAACGCATTCCCACAAGCAGACATGTATAAGTTTTTGCCGTTACTGTGGACCTACAATGTAAAAACCCAATCTCAAATGAACAGCCAGGCAACTCTTGCGGACCTTCCATGAAACAGGGGTGACATTGGCAAAGTGAACCATTTTTTACAGTATGGGTGATCAGCCTCATACCAACCTATAAGTCAAGGCATACAATTAATTACATTTAAGTATATGAAACAAACAAACACTAAACAATTAAACAGTAAAAATTAAAACCTGAAAAACATTCTATAAAAAGTGAAAAATATTTTTTTAAAGCGTCAGCCTTAAACGCCAGCATTACAGATCAACCGCCATTTTTTTCCAGTGCTAGCAATTATCTTTAATCGAAAAATTAAGTTTCTCAAGCGGGCATGTGTAAGTTCGCGTATGCACTTACTGCAAATAAAACCCCCAACCTCAAATAAACATAAACCCTACAATTATAACAGGCGCGTGCGTAGGGTATAGGCATACATATATATATTTTAGAATTAATATTTTCTCCCATTCCTTTAAAATAACTCATTTGAAATTGACTGCAGTGCTAACGATGGCTCCGATCAAACTTAAATTTTTTATTTAAATCTGAATATGAAACTTAAATGTTTTTTAACATATTTTGCCTACCTATTAGGCGCATGTGACTTTATGACGTGCGCGCCCCTGAATTATGGCCATCTTTCCCTGAAACAGGCAAAATGTTGGTAAAAGAGAATATTTTTTTACAGTTTAGGTGATCAGCCTTTTACCAATCTATATGTCATAGAAAAAAAAACAATATATATTTAACTCTATAACACAAAAAGGAAATGAAAAAAACATGAATTACAAGATAACAATTAAAATGAACTTTAATGATTTAAGGCCCTTAGGGAAATATTTCATTCGTAGTATTTTTTCAAGTACCTACGCAAGACTAATTTCTTGATATTTTATTTCACAACAAAATTCCTACAAATTTTAATTACATGAAAAATGTTTTCAGGAAAAAAAACTTTTAAAATAGAATTCAAGTGAAGCTACTTTTCTAATTTATTACACGTCAAGTTTACAGCCATATTTATTATCCCTCTCTCGCACACTGCCCTCAGTTGCACCCTCTATACGAGTGCAAGGGATGCAAGATGCGACTGTGGATGCTGGATACTGGATGCAGTAACATTCCCATCGCATCTATCAAGCGGCCAGCCCAGCGGAGGTGATAGGAATGGACGTTTAATTAAACTCTACTGTTTGTATACAAAGTGCGTTATTTAACGAATACAAAATGACATAGAGGACGCACAATGAAGATCTTTTAATTTTTCAAGGTTTTTAGGTATTTATTGATTTAAAAAAATGTAATTTGTCGTGTATGTTCTTTGACTTATAGGTTGGTATGCAGCTGACCACCCATGCTGTAAAATGCCAATGTCACCCCTGTTTCAGGGAAGGACGGCAAGAGTTACAGGATGTATGTCCATTTGAGATTTGGTTTTTATGTTATAGGTTCACATGCGGCATATGCAAGCGCGAACTTGTACGTGTCTGCTTGTGTAATATATTATCTTTGCAACTTAGATTAGATTAGATTTAGGTAATTACTTATTTCATAACGATGCGTTGTAGAACGCCGTTTCGTAGCATCTCTAGCTTTCAGCATTGACGCGGCGAAGAGGTGGGTCTTTATTGCCTGTTTGAAGAATTCAACATATTGTTATGTTTTATTTCGAGTCGATTACATAATATGGTTCACTCTGTAACTTTTGTATTGGCGGTTTCACGGCTTTGGCGTTAATGGATCACGCCAGCTCCACAGAACCGCAGCCTATATTTATATGTGAATGTGATCATGGTCTATTCTCTCGTGCTTCTGGCCACACGAGATGCCTCTCGAATGGATGTTTTTAGAGAGTACCAGAAGTAGCAACAGTTAAAAGTGGCAAACACACACACACACACAGCAAGTAAACACGCTTAGGCACACAATCACAAAAATACGCAGGTATACTGAAAGATAATCTTGGACATTCGTAACTCTGCCCCTCTCTTAGACTCGTTTCGTCCCAGAATTCTGGCATTTTTAGCATGCACGTCTGGGGGCAGCCGATCACAGGAGAACGGTCTTACATAATATAACGCAAATTTTCCCATACATAATTTATTTCTGCCATCTTGACCGGCCCTTAGTCTAGTGATTAACTCTTCAGACTCATAATTGCAGCTCGGAATGCTTTTGAACTATCTCCGGCGGAGCACACAAAATAATTTAAAATATTGTGCTCTGCACTGGATTGAAAAAAATATTTGATTTACTAAAAACTGGTCATAAAAATTCTGATTTATTTGGTGGTCTTTGAAAGTGCGGCTTTTCCAGTTCCTGAGCGGGCTGGTACTCATTTCTTGTGAAGACTGAGTAAACTTTGCAAATCTATTTTGTGTTTGAAATAAACACTGACAATCATTTCTGACACCCTCAGAGGGAATCGAACCCGAGCTCTCAGCATTGAATGCAACCGCTCTTCCAACTGAGCCATCAAACGGACTCTATACTCCAGAATGTATTTAATTTTTTAAATCTGTACATAACGCGTATTCAGTGCTACCCTTCCTTCTATTTATTTAATCCATTAACATAGGCCGTAGCTCCACAGAACATAGAGCCTTATTTGTGAGCAAATTTGTATTTATTCTATTTATATACATACACCAGTGGCTAAGGGCAAGATTTTTCAGTAGCTAGCCGGGTTGAATAAAAATGTATTCCCCATATCTACAGAAATAATCTTTAAACCGATTTCGCACCGTTTTTTATGTTTATGTTTTTCTTCTTATTCTACTCTCTGTGTTCCTCACTCCTTAAACTTCAGGCATCGATAAGTCAGTATGTCTCACACGGAATCATAGATAGTATTTTTCATTAATGTAATGTAATTGTATAAGTGACATTTAAGGCTAACATGGGTTTCTCAGATACATAAAACTTTGTCCTATTTTCTACGAGAGAAAACAATTAAAAAAATTGATGATCCTGTAGTTTAGAAGTTTGACAACACAAGCACTGCCTTATAATTAGTTCACTTATTATGAGAAGTTACTCTTAATAGAATGTTTTATCCACGATTAATCTAATCAGTGAATCAGCACTTATTCAGTTTTACCTTTAAGGTGGCGTTATTGACTTAGGTCACTATTGGTTACTATTGTCATAAAACCCGAGCATTCAAATACTCAAATTTGTACATCTCTTTTAACGTGACTAAGTTAAGCATACAGTGCAGTTTCTTGCCACATTCTCTCTGAAGGGTTCGCATGTGGCAAGTGGGACCAATTTATGGCCTTACGCCAACCTCTTCAGTTGAAGTGGAAGTTTCCTAGCTCCCAAAGGGGGCAGGTACTCATTTCTTGTGATGGCTGAGTAAGCCTTGCCGGCATTTTATTTTGGGTTTTGAAATAAGCTCTGAAATGAGAAATCATTTCTGTCACCCTTGATGGGACTCGAACCCGAGCTCCCGGTATGGAATACAAGCACTCTACCAATCGAGCTATCAACCGGATTGTATACATACATTTTAACTATATTTTTGTCTCGTAATTCTCATATTAAAGCCGGTGAAAATCGAGTTAAACGATTAAGGACCCTACGCCACTGATACATACATACGTAAGTAGGTACTATATACAATGCAATATAGAAATCTGCACACCAACGTTAAATACATTGCGTTTCAGCCCAGCCATAGCGCTTACACAGAAAAATGTATCTAAACGAAAAAAGCATCCCAAGTGAGCGTTTTCGTTGCCATACTTTTTTTGTTAAACGCTACGGTTGATTTAAAGTTATACTCCAGGCACTTATGGTTTCAATAGAAAAACAAAATGATTAATTCTGTATACATGAGTGATATAAAACCAAAGCAGGCCATCTAGGATTTCGTTCGAAAGTGAAAGAAATATCCAAAAACAAAGGAAAACTTTTTCTCATCATTTACATATCTATATCAATTTTTTCTAAAATCCTACATTTCCACTTTTGGTTGTATAAAATTCAAATGCAGGGAAATAAATTTCAAGAGAAAATGTATGGTGCACTGTTCAGAATGTTGAAAAATACTTTCAACGTTTTTTTAATGAAAATTTATACCCAAAATAGAAAAACATGTGTTGGAGTAAAAAATGTATGCAGATGATTTTTATTGTATTTTTTTTTAATCAAGATTTACGTTTGGAATAGACAATGAAGTACTCGTTCATGCCAAATTTATATTTTAATTTTAAATCATTCTGGTACCTTCTGTTTTATTTTAATGTAAGTGCAAAGTACCAAAATATTCCATGGATGCTGTAAAAATGGTTCACTTTGCCAATGTCACCCCTGTCTCAGGGAAGGACGGCAAGAGTTGCAGGGTGTATGTCCATCTGAGATTTGGTTTTTATGTTGTAGGTTCACATGAGGCATGTGCAAGCGCGAACTTGTACGTGTCGGGTTGTGAGAATGCATGTAATGTGAATCTCCAATGTAACATATCTTTGCAACTTAGATTAGATTAGATTAGATTAGATTCCATATTTTCAATGGAAAAATTAAAAAGTAGAAGAAATAAAAAAAAAAAACTAAAAACCAATTTGAATTTAGAATTGTGGCTTTTCTCACGGGTAAACTCCTTTTTTCCTTTGCAAGTAATTAAACAATATTTGTTTGCCTTTTCCCTAGATAACTGGCAATGTGGCTTCAAAATTTTGTCTCAATTCACGTGCAGATGTAAGTTATTCATCAGAATGAAAATAATTTTCATTACCTATAATCTAAGTTGCAAAGATATATGTATTGACATTTAAGGCTCTAGTTTAATGGCATGCCCACAAGCAGGCATATGTAAGTTCGCGCTTACACGCTTAACATGCTGCATGTGTGCATACATACAAAGTAAACCAAAACTCGCATGAACATAAACTTTGCAACTCTTGTCGCCGTTCATTGAAACTGGGTGGCTGGTACAAGGTGAAAAAAAAGTGAAGGTTGGTACGAGGCTGACCACCCGTGCTGTAAAAATCGGTTCACTTTTGCCAATGCCACCCCGGTTCAGGGACCGGCGGCAGGAGTTGCAAGGTTTATCTCCATGTGAAGTTTTCTTTGTATGGACACATGCAGAATGTGTAGGCGTGAACCTACATGTGCCTGTCTGAAGGCATGCATTTCATTTGAGCCTTAAATGTTAACATATCCTTGCAGCTTAGATTGTAGATTATAGACCTATATTCTAAGTTGCAAAGATATATCGCACGTTTAATAATAAAGAGCAATAACTCAAAAAACAAGAATGTTGGGAAATCACGTTTAAAGTTCCGACAACCAGTACAACTTGTATGGGATGAAATAGACGGTCGATGTTTTATCTCGGTCATATTCGTCCAAATTGAACGGCTGTCGCATTCTACCTATTCTTCTCGCATTGTTCTTGCGTTTTATTACAAAATCTCGATTTTCCCAATTTTCGAGTTATTGCTCTTTATTATTAAGCGTGCGATATGTACTTATTGACATTTAAGGCTCCAATTTAATGGAATACCCACAAGCAGGCACGTGTAAGTTCGAACTACACACTTAACATGCTGCATATAAACTAAAACTCGCATGAACATAAACTTTGCAACTCTTGTCGCCGTTCATTGAAACCTGGGTGGCATTTCCAAAAGTGAACACAGTTTTTACAGCATGGGAGGTCAGCCTCTTAGTCAAAAATCTATCCAGAGATTTTTATTTCTATTTATTAAGTACGATACCGACTCTTTGCCTTTATTGGGGTTGCATTACTGGTTGGCCACCCATACTGTTAAAGTAGGTACCATTTTTCTATGCGGCAAGAGTTGCAGAGCTTGTATTCATTCGCGGGGAAGATTATGTAAGCAAACCTGCAATAGGATGCGCATACAGCATGCACTTCATATGTAACAATACCTCTACAACTTACAGCAAGTATAGACAAATGTGAAGCTTGGAATACAGGGGCAAGCATTCCGTAGAGGCAAGAAGAGACAAAAAAAAATTATGAGGAATTCTGAAGGTCCGTTTTTATTTGGTGAGCGCTGATTTTGTGTGTATCACAACTCAAGAGCTCTGTGCGAGCTTGTTCATCGCTATAGAAAGCGCCAATCCTCAAGCAAGACCCAGTTGTTCTTAGGCTGGATGGACCTCTAATGATTAGTCTTTGGTAAGGGATATGGATTTTTCAACCCAGCGAAGAGCATATTTGAAAATATAAATGGTATTTTTTTTTTGTTCGGATTCGAACCCACTCCCTTCCATTTACGACTCCGAAGCGTTACCACTACGGACTACAGACAGTACAAAAAATAATAGTATGGCACGTAATTCTTGCGCCTGCGATATAGGCAATGCAATCACATGCGAAGCTTTTACAGTTTTTCCCGTTGATTATAGCACTAGAAGTAGATTTAAGTAGGTAGTAGTCGATAGGTGACCAATGCGCCATCAGAACGACACCAGTTCGAATCCCGAAGACATGTCTCTGAATAGAAACACGAGAAAGGCGTGGTATTCAGTACTTAAAGTATTTAATTTCACGTTTAAAGTAAACCATTTAACAGATAGCCAGCGTTATCCAAAAATGTAAGGCAACTAAGACAGCGCCTCTTGTAAGCGTTTTAGTTTCCTACTAATATATTCCTACTAATATATTCTACCAACTTAGCTATCGACCGGACAACAAAGATTAAATCAACAGGTAAAACTGAATAAGTGACGTATTAAGATAACATGGGCTTATCTCAGATCAATGCTTCTTTTCCCCTATTTTCTACGATTATATTATGATTTCGGAGAAAGCACTACAAAAGTGAAAATCCTGTAGTTCAGAAGTTTTTCATGAGCACTTAAAATTAGTTCACTTACCTTTAAGTTGCAAAAATACAATACATTTAAGAATCATATTAAATGCATTCCCACAAGCAGAAACGTATAAGTTCACGCTTAAGCATGCCGCATGTTTATAATCTCTACAATATATAATCTAAGTTGCAAAGATTTATTACATTTAAGATTTACATTTAATGTATTTCTACAAGCGGATACGTTTAAGTTCGGGCTTAAAAATTCTGCATGTGAACCTACAATATTTAATTGAACATAAACCCAGCAACTCTAACCAACCATCCCTGAAATTGGGTTGGCAAAGTGAACCATTTTCTACAGTATGGGTGGTCAGCCTCATACCAACCGATAAGTCAAGGAATATAATTTTGTTATTTTATTTTGCTAGTTTTCCAATTTTTCAATTTCTTTTTTAAATCGGATTATTTCCCGAAATGTAACGCTGAAAGCGATCTCTGTCCGCTGCTAAGAAACGGTTTTCCAAAAAGAATAAAAAGATAAGGTAATATTTTCTCTATGGTACAAATTTTCGTTGGTCAACAGCATCTGTGTACACCGGAGTCCGTGCAAACGTGAACAGTTGGTCAGTGGTAAGTCGCAGGGGCGAAGGGTTGACTTAACACTACTGCCATCGGCTTTCTATCATGTATTATCTAAATTGCAAATATACATTTCCATTTAATTTTCATATTTAATGCATGAGCACATGCAGAAACATTTAACATACACCCTGAAACTATTGCTGCCTTTCCCTGAAACAGGAAGGATATTTTGTGGATCTGATTGAGCTGATCGATGTTCTGGATAAATGTATCTATCAGCTGTTGTTGATAGATACATTCATGTTTTAGTCTACCCTATCTTTAAATACACACGGTAAGATCTATCGACGCGACGCGACGGTCGTCGAGGCTTCCACCCCAGAGCGCCGTACGATGATGAGCGGAATATCTCATATTTTGTATGATAACGCAACTAAGCTACACATATAACCTCTTGCCGCGTTCTCTCTGAAGGGGTTGCATGTGGCTTGTCTTGTCTTGTATCCTGCCGCCATTCCTCTAGGGGTGGCCGGTACCTGCACACAAGTGCCTCCACTTGACTCTGTCCTTGCATACTTACATAATGGCGCCTTCGGCAAGGTTGCTAGGCTCTCTCATGTCACTTGGGGACTTAAAGGTCGTTCACTCCGTATCTTGTATCAGGCAACTTTCATCGGAACAGCCCTCTACGCAGCCGGCTTCTGGGCTGATAAGAGCCTTTTGAGTCTACAGCGGCGTGTCATCCTTTCCGGCCAAAGATTATCTCTCCGCTTGCTCACCAAGGCGTACAGATCCGCGTCAACGGACTGTCTCCCCGTTCTTGCCGGTGTCCTTCCTCTGGATCTTCACCTCCAGGTTGCCAACGCCATAAGTCTTTTGAGACGCGGCCTCACCGCTACTATCGGCGAAGATAGCATTGATCCCCCCACCCGAGGAATATCCTCTGGAACTCGGAAACTGGTTGTGCTTATGGCTCTCCGCGTGTGGCAAAAACGATGGGACTCCTCCGACAAAGGCAGAACCACCTTTTCTTTCTTTCCCTCGGTCCGTGAGAGATACGAGGCTCCTTGGTTGGTCCCGGACCATTGGACCAGTCAGTTCTTGACTGGTCACGGTAAATTTAGGGCCAGGCTCTTCCAGCTTGGCCTCTCAAGGGGGTCGGGTTGTGTGTGCGGAGCGACGCTGCAGGACGTGCGACACATCCTGTGGGACTGCGAAGCCTTGCAACCTGGTCGTGAGGCGCTCTTCAACGCTGCCAGACCGGCCATCGGCCTGATCGGATATGCGGACTTTGTGGCCAACAAATCTAACTTTGAGGCTTTTTCAAAGTTTTGTGCCAGCTATGGCGAGAACTCGTCGGTCTAATTAGACCGACATTCTTTCTTCTTTTCTTTATTCTTTCCCACCTCTATGGTGGTTGGCCACTTAGTCAGGAGAGCACCTCCCGAACAGTCTCAGTAGTAACATCTCAAATTTAGGCCTTAAGTTATATGTTAAGACGCTCAGAATCACTTTGCATTTTTGTTTGTAAATTTAAAATCCTCGAGCCCTAAACTCTCACGGCTATAATCTTTCAGTGATTTCTGAGCCTCCTTTGCTTTGTGTAAACACTTGGGAAAGTGTAGCTTCACGGGAGGGCCTTCTGCCACTCGCATCTCACATAACTTTTGCATGCGAGTCCTGTGACACATCCCCGGATGGGATGGATATACAGGGCGTGGGTCAGTGGAGGGGAGACTGACCCCTGAGAGAAGGTGTTGTCCTTGCATACTTCTTTCCCCTCATCTAGTTTCATCACTCTTTTCATGCACGCTCTTCTCTTGTTTCCACTCTGAAAATTCCATTCATTCGCAATCTCACTTATCTGATCAATCCATTATTTCCTAGGTCTTCTCCTTCCACGATTACCTATTACATTCCCTATATATACTCTTTTGTCAGTCGGTCTTCATTCATCCTTTCAATATGCCCAAACCATCGCATCACACTTCTATGAACTTTCACTTTCACGCTTTCTTTTACTCCGCATTCATTCAGAACCCATTCTTTTCTCACTCTATCTTTCAGGGATTTTCCTGTCATACTTCTCTTATGAGCCATTTCTACGGTGCATACCTTATTTACTCCTTCATTCACGGCGAGTGAACCTATTTATTAAAAAGGTAAGGGGGCCGGCCCTACGCCAACCACTTCAATTGAAGCCGGTACTCATTTCTTGTGAAGGCTGAGTAAGCTTTGTCGGTATTTTTATTTTGGGTTTGAGATAATTACCGAAAAGGGAAATCATTTCATACACCCTTGGTGGGATTCGAACCTGGGCTCTCGGCATGGAATGCAAGCGCTCTATCAACTGAGCTATCGACCGCACAAGGTAGTGTTTTATCTGCATATTAAGTAAACACAGTTGTATACTTGGGGATAACTACACTGTCCCCGTCAGCTATGCGCTCGGAGAAGAAAATGCTTTTCTGTTATTCTTGCATTTGCCAATGAAAGCTGTGAGCGAGAAATATTGGGTTTCTTATCAAAACAGTGTGCCTAATGGCGCGGAGCATGGGCAACTAAGCCCGGATATTTCATTTTAAACGTATCCAGCTCACCGGAAATCCCTTTGGAATTGAGAATAGTATCTTAAAATACCTTTTGAATTATAGCTTTGAAAAAAAAAAGTGCTCTAGGTCAAATGCACATTTCGTTAGGACATTATTGTAGGTCTAAATCTAATCTATATCTAAATCTAAGCTGCAAAGATATACATCATTAAAGATTCATAGTAAACGCATTCCCACAAGCAGAAACGTAAAAACTCTAAGGGTTTCAATAAAATTGTGAAAAAGGTCAATATTTTTTTCCGAAATTAAGAAAAAAAATGTAATTATAAAATAAACGTGTTCGGAAAATGTGTCAACTTTCATTTATTACTTATGGTAATTTGAAATTTAAATATTTCTTAGCACTTTTTTGTATCAAGATTAACTTCTACGGAAATTAAGCCGTATTTTTTTTTTAGTTTGGCCAACCATATCGATACCTTAAACATAAAACTGAATAAGTGACATATTATTCTAAAATGGGTTTTCTTATAAATGTAGCATTTTTACAATTTTCTACAAGAGATAACATTATAAGGTGTGAAAACCCAGTGCTTCATGAGTTCTTACATAATTAGTTCACCTGATAGGCTGATACTATGAGAAGTTTCACCCAATACTTTTTTATCCACGATTTTTCAAATCACTGAATCAGCACTTATTAAGTTTTACATTTCAGATTGTGATATAATATCTTTGTGTTTTCTTTAAATCTCTATAAGAATAGTTAGAGAAATTTTATTTTATTGCTTAGATTATATTTTTTCTGTTAATGTTAAAAAACGTTGATTTATTACGTAAAAGTTTTTCACAGTATGAAAATAAAACATAATAAAATATGAACTATCGGGCTATGTTTTTATTGTCCTATAAAATGTAAATCATTCGAGTATGAACAATAATTTACGCTGGCACCAAGTCACAATATTTATGTATTTATGTGCCTAAACGTGCTAAATATTTATTTAACACCAAGTTGCGTAACTCGCGTTGAAAATACGCTCTTATCTTCTCTGATTGCCATTCAACAGCAGTTTGCAAAAAAATGTTATGTTTTAAATGTTAAATAAAATTACACAGGGTTGTAACTTTTACAAAACCGGTAAAAAATACGTGTGAAAATTAGGGGACAGAGAAAACTGTATGAAAAACTACTTCATACAAAAAATTTAATTGTAATAATATTCCATATTTATGTAAGTTGGTCACTTTTGCCATTGCCTCCTCGTTTCTGGGGAAAACGGCAGGATTTGCAAAGTTAATGTTCATGTGACAATGTGAACTTACAAATGCCTGAAGTTTTATTCTGCTAAATTCCTTACGACCTTAAGGTGACGAGATAGCGATTTGTGTCCAAAAATAAGGTGTCCTGTGGTTTTTTTATCCATGGAGTTCTTTCATAAGCGCTAGCAAACTCCAACTTGTATTGAAATCCAAAATGTAAGGAATTTAGCAGAACAGCGTTTCTGGTTGTGTCTCAATAAATCTCAGTAACTAAGATTATAGATTATTACACGACTAGTTTGCAATCTTAAATTTATATGTTAGATTTATGACTAATGCATGTACACAAGAAAGTTTCCTTATGTTCCACTGCATGTTATAATTTTGCTGGCATTCTGGGAACTGAAACCTTGTATACAGTATGCTCGCATCTTAACAGCACTTTCAGTATTTCCTAAATCAGAGGTGGCGTTGGTAATAGTAAACCATATCTTATTATAGTATGCGTGATACCTAATATAATCTGGTCAATAATCTTAAATGGATACAAACATTCACAAGAAAGCACTAATAAATAACTAAATTCGAGTTTACACGTCGAAAACGCACGAGATATTAAACTTCACTCGTGGGGAGAAAACTTTTTTTTTTTGTTTTTTTTTTTTTTTTTTTTTTTTTAATGGTGCACAACAGGTTACCCTAATTACAGTGCACCCTCTCAGCCATCAACAAGCTGGGAGGAACTCTTTTACCATGGATTTAAAGGTGTCTAAATTGTATTGAAATATATCAATCTTTGATTCGTTAATGAGTTTAACACTCCGAGTTAAAGGATGTTGCGCCAAGACGTCAGTGCGACTCATCGGTACATGAAATAAATCATGACCTCGTCCCCGATTATAGTCATTCAGCACGTACAACCTGAAACCCTCCAACAGGGTGGGACTGTCTATTAACCCGTTGATGACCTTATGAGAGAGCACCATAAGGGTCCCGTTGCGCCTAGTTTCTAAACTCCTGAAGCCAGTTGAAACCAAAATGAACATTCCTTGACTTAAAGGTTGGTATAAGGTAGACCATCCATACTGAAAAAAATGGTTCACTTTGCCAATGTCCCCCCTGTTTCAGGGAAGGTCGGCAAAAGTTGCAGGGTTTATGTTCATTTGGGGTTTGGATTTTAGTTTGTAAGTACACAAGCAGAATATTTTGTAAGCGCGAACTTACACGTGTCTGTTCGTGGGCATGCATTTAATATGAATTTTAAATCTTAATGTATATTTGCAACTTAGATTATAGATTCAGAATGTCGGTATACGGAAACTTTTAAATACAGAACATTTCAAATTTCCTGGCAGCCCTGCTACATTGTTCCCAAATTTTCATTTCAGCGAAAGCGAAAATCTCACGCAACGAAAGTCAACTAATATAAATCATTAGCAGTCAAAACAAAACAGGACGCAACAATAAAAACTGCTATTTTTGCGCTAGACCCGCAAAAAAAACCGTTATATTTTATAAAATATTATGCGAGTTAACGATGCGTGGCGCCTAACGGGCCGTATAACGAGCGGGTGGGGTCATATAACGAAAGTTTAACGGAGGACGGACATCGTAGACGGAATTTGCAATAAGGCCATGTGTTGTGAAGAAACTATCTAGTTCCATGAAGAAAGCTACAGTAAAGAGATGTTTTTTTTTCTAAAGTACTTGTTTCTGTATCCAGTGGCGTAGCTTTAGTACTCTAGTAAATGAAAAGGAAGCATCATCCTGCGTTTTTCAAAAACATGCAACAAACAACAACAAAAAAATCCCGCATAAAAAAATAATAAATAAACACTTCAAAATTTAATATTCGTTTTATCAAAATCCCAGCTTCTGTAATTAAAATTCACATTAATTAAGTACGTAAGTATTCCCCTAATTTTCAACATTTTTCCAATTAAAAGTTAACTTAACTTTTAATTTTTTTTAAAGAAACATTTCAAAGGATGTGAAATATGTGAACAGCATTCCCAGAGAGATAAATTATTGCATCACAAATAAATGCAACTTACAAGTACAAAAATAAGTTAGATTTGTAAAAGGAAAGGATAATTTTTGTGCCATTTTTTCAGTAATCTCTCCTTTCTCTGTGATTTAAAATTGGGCATTAAAAATAGTAAAACACTATCACTGAAAGTACTATTTAAAATGATTGGCGTAAAGTTGACTACCTCACCTGTGAAAATATATCGGTTTCACACTCAGTACTACCTACTGCCCCACAGAAACCAAAGTGTACCTACCTATGAAGCTCCATATTAAACACAAATGGGTGTATAGATTGGCTCCTTAGTTGAATATTTTTATTTCTACAGCCATATTCGATCCGGGTATCAAAACCCCACGCTACGCTACTGCCTATTTAGGGGATTGTGTACTTTTATCTTACCTCAAGTGCCTTCTTGGGTTTGTTCCTTTTATCATTTATGGGAATCGATACAAATAGTCGTCGTTTCCTGGGAATAAATGAAATTTCGTTCTATTCCTACACTAATAGGTTGATATGATGCTGACTACTCATACTGTAAACAATGGTTTACTTTGCCAATGCCACCCAATTTCAGGGAAGGTCGGTAAAAGTTGTCGGGCTAATGTACATCATAATGACATTGGGTCTTATGTTGTAGGTAAGTCTACTGTAAGTGCGAGCTTATACTTACGTGTCTGCTTATAGGAATGCATGTAATAAGAATCATAAATGTAGTGTATATTTGCAACTTACGTCAATGCAGCTTTGGATTCGGATTCTTCAATTTTTGGTCTGAATGACGAAAATTTAATCATTTTATTTCAAGTTTATGGAGAAGCAGTGACATCTAGCCAAAGACGTAGGAATTTCTTTAGGAATTATGGTTCGCGTCTGTGCTACAGGGGTAGCTGGAAAATGGATGTGTGTCTTTACTTACAACCATATTAAAAAATTATTTTATGAATTATTTTGGTCTATTTATTGTAAACTTTTACAAAATAAATGGAGGAATAATAAAAATAACACATTTAAAAAATATTTCAACTTTATTAAACATTTCAGTACATTCGAAAGGCAACGCTATCTGTAAAAATACGATGAAAGCTTCATTAGAGCAAAAAAATATTAGGACTGCGTTATCATTGATAAAATATTCAGAAGTGGTGTATCAATTATCATATAAAGACGAATAAGATATTGTACAACTAAAATAAGAAACGAGCAAAGTATTATAAATAATATCTTAAATAAATACAAACATCTTGTGAAATGACAAAATAGTTAGGTCTAAATCTAAGCTGCAAAGATATATAACATTTAAGATTCATATTAAACGCATTCCCACAAGCAGACACGTATAAGTTCGCGCTAACACATGCCGCATGTGGACCTACAATATAAAAACCCAATCTCAAATGAACATAAGCCCTGCAACTCTTGCCGACCTTCTCTGAAACAGGGGTGACATCGGCAAAGTGAACCATCTTTTACAGTATGGGTGGTCAGCCTCATACCATCCTATAGGTCAAGGAATACAAACAATTAATTACATTAAAGTATATAAAACAAACAATCAAAGCCTACAAAACATATTCTATAAAAAAAGTGAAAAAGGTACCTACTTACATAAAAAAATGGAAAAAAAGGTTTGCCTAGTTTCCTAAAAAATTACAAAACAATGTAATCTTAAAAATATTTACTTCAATACAGGATCACCGTATTGATTTTTTGCAACAAATTCCTTCTTTTTCCTAATTTGCCTTGAAGCAATTGGAGGCGCAGCTTCTTCCATCGTGTAAGGCGGTTCTTCGTAAAAGAAACTTGGAGCGTTCGGAGTGTACGGATCCAATCTGGACGGTGATCCTTCATCAATAAATTGACCATCTTTCTGATCGGAGTAATGTTCAGATCTAAAAAGTTCCACTGATGAACAATTTTTATTAAAATTATACGGCTTATTTTGTAAATTTCTTCTCCTTTCTCGAAGCAACTCTGCAATGTTACTTCCAGGCAAATTCAAGAATTTTTCTTCACATTTTTTTCTGTACGATAATTTTCCGATGATGTAGCCGAAAACACCAGCTGCAAGGACTTTTGGAAATGCTCCATATTTTGCACTTGCTTTTAAATAACCATATTGCACTCCATGAAGGGCAGAAGCTCCTAAAATTACGGCAAAAGGAATGGCTCTCTGGTACGTGCTGTCTAAATCACATTGTTGAAGCAACCTCAATTCTTCAGAAGACAGTTTAAATTGCAATATTCCTTCATTCTGGGATAAAGATGGTTTTGGCTGATCCCTGTTTAACATTTTCTTCAAAAATATACCTCAAAATACTTCTATTAAAAGATAAACTGGTAAGATGTACAATTCAAAACTGATTTACTTAAAAAAAAATACCGAAACGTGTTTTTTAAAGCTTATAGAAAAATGGACGATAATGTTCCAAATTCAAATTGACCTATCAGAATCCGTTCAAATTATGTGTAGGGTGTGCATAAATTAGTCTAATAAAAACGGGACCATTGGATTTTAATGTGAAATAAAATGGATTATTTATTGCGTTCTCTTATTGAATTCATACTTTTTATATCTTTCGTGATTTAAATGAGTAAATGGAGTGCTCACAGTATAATTTAAAGCCGTAAAAGTGGACTTTATTAATATTTCAAGTTGAAAAAAAAAATGTTCCGACTCGGAAAAATTGATGGTGGCATTTATTTTTCAGCACTGTGAAGTTAGCCGCATAAGTTCGCAAGGTAAAGTCAGTTATTAGTACCATAAATATTGTAAAATATATTATGCTTGATACCTACCAATTAAAATATATTCTGTAGCTGGCTAAGAACTTAATAATTTTTAAATTTATTTTTAAAAAGCACATGTTTTTCTTCTTCTCTTATGGTGGTTCAGTGGTTGCTAACATAATTGAGGAGCGCCGGTGCTAATGTTTTTTCAACACTTAAATTAAAAATAAAAGTCAGGAAATGTTGCTTAAGAATTTATTATAATCAAATGTACTTAAAAAAGAAACTCTTCCCTAATTACATAAATTTGAAATTTAAATCGAAATCACCTAATATAAATCAAATAATGATTAATGCAAAGGTGAATTGGATAAAAGAAGAAATTAAGACAGCATTTATAAAAAGAGATACTTTAAGAACTTATATAAAAATCTTACATATGGAACTAGTTGAACTATTACATCCATTAGAATGGGATACACTAGATAACGAGATATATGACTATGTTACAAGATTTGGATATGATAAAAAACAGCATTTGGACAAAAAACTTAAAAGGTTACATGAAGTACAACAACCTGAACTAGCTCCACCCCTTTATAAACTGTACAAATTTTCCCTTGGATGCGGTACCGTGCCTTCTAACTGGAAGGTTGCAACCATTCATCCCATCCCCAAGAAGGGAATTCGCTCTGACCCTGCCAATTATCGTCCAATCGCAATCACTTCCTTACTTTCAAAAGTCATGGAAAGGATCATAAACGATAAGCTTATGGAATATCTGGAAACCCATAAACTGCTTAGCGACCACCAATACGGTTTTCGCCGTAACCGCTCCAGTGGTGACCTTCTCACTTATGTCACACACGTCTGGGGTCGACGCCTCGATCTTATGGGCGAAACACAAGCTGTTGCTCTTGATATTTCCAAAGCTTTTGATAGAGTTTGGCACTCCAGCCTCCTTAACAAATTGTCATCATTTGGACTTCCCCCTCTCCTTATAGAATGGATTTCCAGCTTTCTAAAAGACAGATCTATCCAAACAGTCATCGATGGTAGTAAATCAGCTCTGCTACCAATCAATTCCGGTGTCCCCCAAGGATCCGTCTTGTCTCCGACACTTTTTCTTATGCACATCAATGATTTACTATCCTGTGCTCCTATCCACTGCTATGCCGATGACAGTACAATACATGACGGTTTCTCTTTTACAAAGCCCCCAAATAGTTCAGCGATATCTATTGCTCGTGAATCATTAGCTTCAAAGATCAATACAGATCTCAGGGCTGTCAGCCGTTGGGGCACTGACAACCTTGTAGAGTTCAACGTCAAAAAACTCAAGCATGTCTGATATCCTTAAAGAGGATTCCAAACAACTATCTCCCAACTTTCGACAATGTCTCCCTCTCTAACCATGAACACTTAAATCTTCTTGGTGTTTCTCTGTCATCAGAGTTAAAATACCATGATGCTATTGAGTCTCGCACAACTTCCGCTTTCCGGCGACTCGGCATATTATACAGAGCCCGTAGGTTTTTTACTTCAGCCCAGTTATTGACTCTGTATAAATCCCAAATCCGCCCCATTATCGAGTATGGCAGCCATCTCTGGTGTGGTATGTCCAAGAAGTTGAGTGACCAACTTGATTCAGTGCAAAGGAGGGCAGTGAGGTTGATCAATGATCCTTCTCTGACATCCGATCTGCAGCCGCTCCAGCACAGAAGAAAAGTTGGAATGCTCAGTCTTTTTTATCGATATTACCACGGAGCTTGTTCTAATGAGCTCCATTCATTAATCCCTCCCCCTCGCTTTTCAGAAAGGGAAACTCGTAGTACGACTCTCATTCATCCCTTTGCAGTCGATCTCAAAACTATGAGAACTTGGCGTTTTCATGACTCATTCCTTTGCCAAACTGCCCGTTTATGGAATGGTCTACCAGTATCTGTGTTCCCTTCCCAATTTAATCCGGTTTTATTCAAAACCAACATCAATCACCACTTCCTTGCAGCGCCTCACGACAGAACCAAGAACTCAAGCAACACCTCTGCGGCACCCTTCCAGGGTGACATAGACCCCCAAGACTCACAAGAATTGGGGAGCCTCCCGCACAGGATTCCTTAAAAAAAAAAAAAAAAACCTAAGTACAAAAACATAAGTCATAAGGAGAAAACTTCATTCTATGACAGATTTGTAAACCTTACTAATGTTAATTTTGATAAAAAAGAATTGAACCTGTTAAATAAAGGACCAAAATTTAACTTTAACAAGAACAACAGCACACACAATTTGGATATACTAAGAGTAGATTTAGACACAGCAATAGACAGTGTGAAGATGGATACTAGTAAAATATCCTTGAAGACGAAAGTTGCTGAAATTATAAATACAATCGAACCAAAACATAATGGGATTAATGACAGGAAAACATCTAACATTGTCCTTAGTATAAAAGACAAAATAAAAAACAATAATATTGTAATCACAAGAGGTGACAAAGGTCATTCCATTGTAGCTATAGATAGAGATGCATACATCGGAAAATTAAATGATGCCATTATTAATGATAAATGTACACAATTAACATCAGATCCGACAGACAAATACCAAAGGAGGGTGGCACAATGTCTTACGAGTAACGGTTATACAGGCATGACTAAGAAGAGTCTTACAGTTATGAACCCATCTGCACCACGCCTCTATGGAAATATCAAGCTGCATAAGGAGCAACAACCAGCCAGACCTGTAGTGTCTTATGTAAATGCACCTGTGGTAAAAATATCGAAACATTTAATAGATGAAATATTGATTAACACTAAATTTCAACCTAAATTAAGTATTAAGAATTCATTAGAACTTACACAAATATTGAAATCTGTCACAGTTCCCAACAAATGCACGTTGGTATCATTTGACGTCAAGGATTTGTTCACCAACATACCAGTAGCTCGAACCATCAATATTCTGGAAAGGAAACTGAGAGAAGGGGGTACCGATGATTCTGTGGTTGGTAAAATCATTAATCTTACGAAGATGTGCACTGAGCAAAACTACTTCCAGTTTAACAATAAATTCTTTAAGATTAATGATGCACTACCGATGGGTAGCCGGTTATCCCCTCTTCTCAGTGAAATTTACATGGACGATTTCGAAAATAAGCTTTTCAATTCAGGAAATTTGTTATTGGAGCATGTTTTTAAGTATTTTAGGTATGTAGACGACATACTATGTATTTGGAAGGGAACAAGTAGACAACTCAGTCTTTTCTTAAATTTTATAAATTCTATTGACAGGAACATACAATTTACCATGGAAATAGAACAGAATAACTCAATTAATTACTTAGATCTTAACCTTAGTATTATTAATAATAAATTTAAATTTAGTATATATCGCAAACCTACTTATACAGATACCATTATTCAT
Organism: Agapetus fuscipes; assembly: GCA_951799405.1. Classification (NCBI taxonomy): domain Eukaryota; kingdom Metazoa; phylum Arthropoda; class Insecta; order Trichoptera; family Glossosomatidae; genus Agapetus; species Agapetus fuscipes. The sequence continues at coordinate 6,007,105 of OX637355.1, read as the reverse complement.
GCTACATCAAACCATCCAATGGCACATAAAATGGCAGTATTTAATAGCATGTTACATAGATTACTGAATGTCCCATTGGAGAAGAATGAGTATGATAAGGAACTCATTATTATAAAATCAATCCCTCCTGTCTCCCCGCTGCTTATGTGCGAGGACAAGATTATCTGATTACTTTGTTTATTATGTTCTTATGTATGAGGACACTCTGGTTTATTGGTTTTATTGTTTGATTCTTTGAGACGACTGGTATGGTGGTGCATTTATTTTTGTTTGTTTTTTGATCTTTTTAGCTTCCAACTTTAATTTATTTTTATTCTGTCCTTTGTCTTGTATACATAATGTCTCACCAAATGACGTTTAATTTAATCTATTAATTCATATTATTTCATAATTGCCATATAAAACTATTTTTAATGTTAATAGAATTTTTTACTGAATATTTTACCTACCTAACTGAGTTTTATACCTTTAAAAATTTGATTTTTGACCAGGGGTCGGGGCAGAACAAACATTGCGAGCAATGGTCGAACCTCTTGACCAATTTTATTATTTAAAAAAGACTTATAATAAATTATTTAATTTTTAATTCTTTATTACCATATAGATCTTCTCATTATTTTATTTTATTTTATTTTATTATTTAAAAAAATTTTGCTGTATGTTTTTACCTACCTGACTATCATTTATACCTATTGACTAAATTTAATAAAATAAAATTTCTTTTACTGTAATCAATAATCATACCTGATGATGACCTACTAGGTCGAAAACGCGTTTGTAACTTATTCTAAAGATTGTAATCTTTTTAAATATATTTGTGTGAAAAGAAACAGTGTTTTTGAATTCCTTCAAAATTGTAAACTAAAACAGTATGAATTTTCACAGTGTTAATACACAAACAATACAAAATATACTTAAATTATATTTTGTATTGTTTGTTTAACACTGTGAAAATTCATATTGTTTAATTTATAATTTTTTGAATGAATTCAAACAAAACACTGTTTATTTTCGCAATCAAATTTTTTATTGTGAAAATAAACAGTTTTTTGTTTGAACTCATTCAAAAAATTATAAATTAAACTTAAATTATATGTTGCATGGATACAATATGTAGCTACGAATCAATTTTTGATCTAAGTTGCAAATATTTATCAAATACAAAAATTCACATCTCGCTCAAACATTTTTTTTATCATCATATTAAATACAACCCAACAACTCAGCAACTTTTGCCACCTACATTTTTAAACACAGCTGAAAATTTATAACGAAATCGTTGTTTTTCTAAAATTAACTAACACTTCGAACATCACTTAGAACGAATCTTCTATTTTTCAGTGTGTAAACATTACAGGTCTATGAAACTAGGGTTCTTTGCAAACAATAACAAAACATTAGTTAGTCGGATTCCTAGAAACCCGACCGTGTGACGTCAAAGTATTTTTGTAAATGGATTTTTCATACTTCCAATTAGTTGATTGGATGCAGTACAAAATATGTGGAAGTATTTTTTATAGAAAAAATCACTTACCTTTTTCCGGATTGAACCTCTGCTTGACATAGTTGATTAGTCTACTGGTTAAAGTTTCTTTTCTCCGAGATTTGCGGTTCGATTCCTGAAACCAAAAATATCAGTTTTATTTACACCCCATTATATTTCATTCCCGAACTCGTTTCTCATTCTATTCAACTAAACAAAAAGTGTCCAACAATACGCAACATATTTTTGTGATTGTACGCAAAAAACGCACTTTGGTTTAACGTATTTTTGTTTGGGAAAAATATATAATGAAAAATGGCGCTAGAGACACAGAGCTGTCAACGACAGAGATTTAAAATATTTTGTACAACAATAGAGGCTATGCGTCCAGAAATATCGAAGAATAAAATACTATTTTGTTTGTTGTAATTTGGTAAATAAAGATGACAAGAGTATAAGCTTATTTTTCTTAAAAATATGGAATATTTTAATCGGCTGTAATGATCTTATCTTATCTAAGTTGCAAAGATATGTAACATTCGCGATTCAGATTATGTGCATTTTCACAAGCAGACACGTATAAGTTTGCACGGCATCATTCGTAAAAAAAATATGAAAGTATATTCATCTGATTGAATAATTAAAGAGAAATCAAAGAACGTGGGTGTTAGGTTTAATTCTAGCTAAGTTTTTAATCTCTCAGAGGGTACAATGTTCGCTCTTACAGGGCTTCTAATTCTAATCGATGTTTTAGGTTTTCATGTTTCTTGCATTAAAATATCAAATTTCGCAGCGATGTATAAGTACATATTGGAGTGATGTTTTCCGGGATCTGTTGCCGTGGTCTGTGGGAGCTGGAGCTTCCGGACGTTTCGCCTATTTCTACGATGGGCTTCTTCAGCGTGAAGTATGATGATGATGATGATCTTGATGAGAACTGTGATGTGATCACTCATCACAGTTCTCATCAAGATCATCATCATACTTCACGCTGAAGAAGCCCATCGTAGAAATGGGCGAAACGTCCGGAAGCTCCAGCTCCCACAGACCACGGCAACAGATCCCGGAAAACATCACTCCAGCATCATCAGCCGGCCGTGTAAGCCTAAAACTCTTATAAGTATGTACATACTTTAGATAAGTAAGGTATCCAAACTTTTGCTGTAGGTAAACCAACTATGAATAAGCTGGTATGTATTTGTAAAAAATCTTTGCGCCAGGGGTGCTGGTGAAAAAATATCCCGTGTGACGACAAATCGGTCAAAGACAATTCGTCCACAGATACCTCGTCCGTTGACGAATCGGTCACTCGAGAGTTCCTCCACACGACTCTTTCGTCAACGACATTTCAGTCACAGACAGCTCGTGCACAGACACATCAGTAACGGGCAACTTGGCCACAGAACAGTTCGGACACATACAATAAAGGCCCACAAACTTTTGTTATTACTATATTGTACATGATCAAAATGTATAAAATGTATATACTATAATGTAAATTGTAAATATATATTACATTTAAGATTCACATTAAATGCATTCCCATAAGCAGACACCTTTAAGTTCGCGCTTACACATGCCGCATGTGGACTTTCAATATAAAAACCCAAATCTCTAATGAACATATGCACTGCAACTCTCGCCGACCTTCCCTGAAACAGGGGTGACATTGGCAAAGTGAACCATTTTTTACAGTATGGGTGGTCAGCCTCATATGTCAGTCTATAAGTCAAGGAGCATAGTGTAAGGAATTTAGCAGATGGGAAGAATTATTTAACCAATTGATTAATGTTACTTGACTAAAGGATGATATGAGGCTGAATCTCTGTGCTGTAAAAAACTCGGTTCACTTTTATCAATGCCACCCGGTATTATCAATGAACCAATTAACCAATGTCATTGACCGGAAAGTCGTGTGGACGTACTGTCGCGTGACCAAATTGCACGTGATCGATGTGTCTGTGGACAAGTTGTTTGTAGCCGAGTTGTCTGTGACCGAAAACTCGTATGGCTGAGCTGTCTATGGGCGGGTTATCTGTGACCGAATTGTCGTGGAACCATAATATCCCAGCAAACTTCGAAGGAGAAGGGGGCAAGGGTTGCTTTAAAAAAAATTAACCCCAAAAATGAATGGAACTCAACGCTTAATTAAAATTTAACAGTAGCCGTCCCTCTAACAATTAAAATGTCAGCTGTTATTTTTTTTCTTTCTTTCCTCCTGCGGACCATTTTTGAGGCTCGCAGACCATCGTTTAAACACCACTGAACATATAATAAATAAAACTATAAAGGGTAGAACACACGCCGTAATGGTGTCGTTCTTTAACAAGTTTTCACCAACTTTTCCGAGCTCTAAAGATCTGCCTTATGAGAGATCTTTCCCAACAAAAAGAGCATTTTAGTGTTTATTATCTTGAAAATTTATTTCGCTTTGAAAGAGAATATCACCCACATTACTTTTATTATATTTTTTAGGAAAAACTTCCATGAACTGCGTATTTCTTTGCCAGCCTTTGGCAGAAGCATGCACTTTGTTTTTAATGACAAATAAACGACTTTTCATTATGTTTACGACATGCGAAGTTTGAAGTTTTAAAGATATTTTTATCCGAAGCATACGGTTTCATGAAAAATAAAGAGTTCTACAAAAGTTGTGTACACTGAATCTGTCATCTAAGCTGCTAAGATATGTTAACATTTAAGGCTCATATTGAATGCATGCCCACAGACAGTCACATGTAGTTTCGTGCTTATACACTCTGCATGTGTGCATACAAATAAAAAATTCACATGAACCTTGCAACTCCTGCCGCCTTTTCCTGAAACGTGGTGGCATTGGCAAAAGTGAACCAATTTTTACCGCACGAGGTGTCAGCCTCACACCAACCCAACCATTCTAAAATATAGATTCATAAATCATGCTAGAATATAGAAAATTAAATTAATCAACTATTTTTTACGTAATAAAGGGAAATTTTGAAAAAAAAATAATGCTTCACCTGACGGATCCTGTATCTGTTAAATTGAATTCAAAATTATGCCTACGGAATAATTAATTTAATGAATAACAAGTTTTTACTCAAGGACGAGAAGTCTTGACTATTCTAGCGATCTTTCGGTAGATAGCACTCGATACAACATGGCCGCGCGTAAACAGCTGACCAAGCGTACAAATGTACTTAGCACAATTTGCAAGAAGAGGATTTGAGAGCCCGATCAGGTGTTCACGAACGGCCATATCTTATAGCATTCTATCTACATATATGATAGGTAGATATTTTGAGACAGGAGTTGCAAGGTTAATGTTCAGGGTGCACTATAATTAGGGAAACCTGTTGTGCACATAAAAAAAAAAAAAAAGCCTGTCTGTAGGCACGCATTTAATATGCACATCAAATGTCAACACATCTTTGCAGCTTAGATTATAGATTATTTATGGAGGCTGGCCAACAATATTCAGCGATCTTAAAAATATTGTACAAAAATGACATTTTTATTTGAAAAAAGTTTTCTCAGCAATTTTAGCGCACCTTTTTTTTATTTGCAATAATAGAACCGTTCTGACAGCAACGCGGCTGAATTTTTGTTTAAAAACAAGGTTTATAATTTGTTGAATATTAATTTCCGGCTCGTTACAGGCCAGATTACCGCGTCGCGCTGACCTCGGGGCTCGGTGCGTTTGAGTGTTCATAAATTCCACCAAATGGCGCGGCTTTTCGCGCGCTTTTTGGCAAATTTGACCAAATCTCTGGTCGAGATCAGGCCACAGTGCATCACTGAGATAACTGTAGCGTTGATGACGTTTGCATTAAGTGCCAGTATTAAAATCCTTTGAAAGCGTCTAGCTAGTAAATACAATGTCAATGCAAATATGAAAAAGATTTGTCTTTTTATTATATCTTTATTATACCTACGTTGCAAATATATATTTCCATTTTAGATTCACATCAAATGCATGCCCCACAAGCAGACTCAAATGAACATAAACCCTGCAATTTTTGCCGACTTCCCTGAAACAGGGGTGACATTAGCCATCTGAACCATTTTTTACAGTACGGGTGATCAGCCTTGTACCAACCTATAAGTCAAGGAATGCAAACAATATTTTATTTACATTTAAAAAATAAGAATAATTAGTTAGTAAGTACCCAATGTTGAACCAGGTCTAAGTTATTGTCGATAGCACACGGCGCAGGCAGAGTTTGAACTGGCGCTTGTTTCAATAACGCAAATTCGAGTGCCAACGCCTCATCCGCTCGACCATATCAGCAACACCGGCATTTGCAGCAAGTTATGTGTATTTTTTAATTTGTTATTTATACTCTATTCGTGTGTTATTACCGCAAAAGCTCGTCCGACCGTACATTTATTATATGAAATATGTTGATATTGTTATACACAGTGAGTGAATGAAATTTATGCAACTTAGATTATTGGTTACCTTGTGTTCCTGTGCCCTATCTTGGGACCTCTGCGATGCAGCAGACCTTGAGCCGCCCTGCTGGGTCACCACACTGTACATTGTTGATTATTTATTTCAAAATTATCCACTTTTCCTATGAACAAAATTAAACGATATTACGTTTGTATTATAAGTTAAAATATCAAGGTATTTTTATACTCACACAATCATTGCTTTATATTCTATGATCCTTGGTTAATATTCCATTTTTTGGTACATTTTAAAATAAACGCTAACACGAGGTGTTTTTTGGAAATCAAATTAACCATATTTTTCAAGAACCTTATAATCGATTAATCTAGTTATTCTTTACTCGGAACACTGTTTATTTCACAAATCCACTACACAACGAAACACATGCAGGTTCACGCATGTTGCATGCTTATAATAATAAAATCTATATTTATATGATAAAGATACATTAACATTAAAAGTTCATCTTAAATTCATGCCCACAAACAGACACGTTTAAGTTGGCGCTTACAAATGCTGCTTGTGTACTTACAAATTAAAATCCTAACTTCAAATGAACATAAACCCTGCAACTTTTGCCGACCTTCCCTAAAACATGGGTGACATTGGTAAACTGAACCATACAGGTGTATTTACAGTACTTACAAAAAAACTAAGCCTCTAATGAAAATCAACTCTTCAACACTTTAACTGAGAAAAGAGTGGTATTGTGAAAAGTGAACTGATGTTTTACAGTATGGGTGGCCATTACTTTGCAACATATACCTACAGCCAAAGTGCATTTTCAGGCTTATATATTGCCGACATTAGTTGCTGGAATTCGACAGCTTTTGTCTGAAATTTTAATGTACAACATTATCTGCGTGCTCCCAAAATACAATTTTCAGCAAGTCTTTGTTTAAATGTGAATTGTGGCGTCAACATATTTTCGAGTTTTTTGCACTATTTTTTTTTAAACTATGTATAACCTGAGTATTAATATCAAACGTATGATTCATATATAATTAAAGGCGGTAAACGTAACGCAACTAAGTTACACTATTACATTAGTTGCACGAAGCACATGTGTCGAGTTGAACCTATTTATTTTTACAGGTAAGGGAGTCGGCCTTACGCCAATCACTTCAGTTGAAGTGGGGGTTTCCCAGCTCCCGAGAGGGCTGGTACTCATTTCTTATGAAGGCTGAGTAAACCTTGCCGGTATTTTTTATGGGGTTTGAAATGAACACCGAAACGGGAATTCATTTCTGACACCCACGGGGGGATTCGAACCCGAGCTCACGGCATGGAATGCAAGCACTTTATCACCTGAGCTATCGACCGGACACATGCGGCATGTTTAAGCGCAAATTCATATGTGTCTGCTTGTGTAAATGGATTTAATGTGAATCCCCAATGTTACAACATATCTTTGCGACTTAGATTAAACTTTCATAAGACACATTTGTCTAGTGCACATACAAACATTGCGCATGTGAAATTACCTCTGATGGGGCATAAGACAAACAAGCACTAAGGGGACGAACTGGTTAGTAATATTTATCGACTGGAACGGTGATCTAGGATATTTTTATAAAATCAGATTTTCTATGTTTCCGTAATGTATTCTGTGCTTCATCATATTAAATGAAACTATACTTTTATTTAAGTGTTATATATATATATATTTTTTTTTTTAAATAGATTTGTGGAAAGGAATGCAACCCACCAACCTATTTTGCCTGGCCAGTTGTCTTTATGCGAAAGCAGAAGCTTGTGTGCATGCAACGGCATCTGTTGAACCAGGGTCGAAGCTGTTATCGTCGCGGGATTCGAACCAGCGTTATCCGGTTCCAAATAACCTGTCTTGATCCCCGCGGCCATAACACCGACTGTTTGTTTGTATTGTTTTATACATTCATCTTTTATTTTATCCATAATGAATTTTACATTATTATTTTTCTTTGTTAGTTTTTGATTTATAATAATTATTTTATCTCTTTTCTCGAATCTTAACTAAATGCTAAGAGCTGTGATCCTCGTGGAAGTAAGCACTCTTCTCCAGTTTCTCTCTTGATTACGCTGAGATAAATAAAGTCCTCAGGTAAATTGACACCAACAAAATTGTGGCGTCACGCGGCCGGGTTGCACCTTCCCTTCCATCCTTATATACACGCGAAAGTATTGCCGCGCACATTAAATCTATTAATTAGTTTCAGTTTTTTCATATTATCTCAAAAACTGTTCACATTACCTAAAATACTTTTACCAGACTTTCTAGAAATTGTATCATTCTATAATTGTGACGAAAAAATATATGTCCAAAAACAAAGTTTTTAATTTCTTTTATTTTTTTATTTTTTATTGAAAAATAATCAATTTTTTAAAATGAATTTCCACAGTGTTTCACAAAAATCTTTTCAAAACAAAAAAAATATAAAAAAATATAAAAAAACGAGTCTTTTTGGATATTTTTTTGTAGCGTCATTTTTTAAGTGTTATTAAAAAATTTAGATAAAAAATTGATAAACATGTGGGATTTTTTACTAAGGGCATATAGTGATATAGCTTAAGAACACACATTTTTAAAAACAAAGGACATTTTCGCGTGTGTGTGTGTGTGTGAGTGGTCCGTCGATTTAACGGAGTGGAAGGAAAGGCGCGGCCGGGTTGCTAGGGAAAAGATAAAAAAAAAATTAAAAGAACTTTTGAAGAACTGCTGTCCCATACAAGTGTGACGTTAGCTTGCCGAGAAAAAATCTTAATTCAAATTTTTCCATGAATTTCAGTTAAGCACATAACAACATGTACAAGTAGTTAAGTAAGTATTATTGTTTTTAGTGTTTTTACTTAGTTGTCGACTGCACACAGTTTTCGTTACAAATTTAAAATGCAGAAAGAATTTCTACGTAGGGATGTTACCGCATAATTCTGTGATTTGAGATTCTGACCACGCGCGCGGTCTTACTTTGTACTGTTATAAAATATGTACGCGAAAGGATACTTGATACTTTCGGGTAGTTCACGAACTATGTAAGAACCGGAAAGAATAAGGAACGAAAGAAAGTTGGGAATAGATACTAGTTCTCTAATTTATCGGTCTATTGGGTTGAATGTAAATACATATCTACAAAAATCCGTAGTCTAGTAGATAACACGTCGGACTCGTGATTAGAAGGTCGAGGTTTCGAATCCCAGCTAAGCATGAAAAAATGATCTCATTTTTCAAATTTGCTCTTCGCTGGGTTGAAAAATTAATTTTCCTTTATCAAAGATCGATCATCATAGTCCATCCAGCCTTACACCAGCGGGTTCTTGCTTGAGAATCGGCACTTTCTATACAGTGACGACAAAGCTCGCAGAGGGCTCTTGAGGTATGATTCATACAAAAACAGCGCTCATCTAATCAGTCATCCTAACATATTATTATTATTTATAAGTACAATGCAAAATATTACAAACTCTGCTCTTCGGTTGAAAACGTTTTCAGTTGGTTTAAATTTTTTAAAGATAAATAAATAAATCATTTTAAAACCCTTCATTTGGTGACTACTACTTTTGTGTGAATCACAACTCAAAAGCCCGCTGCAAGCTTGTTCCTCGTTTATTTATTACCGCATCAATTATCTTTTATCATTACTTTAATCTAATCCAATCTAATCTAAGTTGCAAAGATATGTAACATTAAGGATTCATATTATATGCATTTTCACTAGCAGACACGTATAAGTTCACGCTTGAACATTCCGCATGTGTACCTACAATATAAAAACCCAAATCTCAAATGAACAAACACCCTAAAACTCTTGCTGACCTTCTTTGAAACAGGGAAGACATTGGCAAAGTGAAACATGGGTGGTCAGCCGCATACCAACCCATAATTTAAGGAACAACGTGATAAACAAATAAAGAACAACGTGATGATGGGAAATTCCCGCGTTTTTTATCCTAGGGAAATAGATGACATATTTTTTTAATTTTTAACAAACTAGAAAATCTGAAAATAAGTAATGTAAAATACAATAAAATATTCACTCTACAAATGTTTATTTTTTAACACGCAATTTTATCAAAATACTTTTGTGACCAAAAATACTTTTTGACCTAATTGAATTTCACTGAACTAGTACGCAATGCACATTATACCAGTTCAATGCGTTGTAATAGAATAATGAAAAGGCGCAGCCCTACAACATTAGTTATTTTTACAGCAGTGTTCATGTGGATAGAGATGGGATGGAAAAACGGATATTACTACGGCTACTATACTGGATATCCGGCGAAAAATATGTATCTGGTTTTAGATATTCACTCAAGTAAATAATTCTATGGTACAACAAACATAATCCATGAGAATGACTATTTATGCTGTAAAAACGGAGAAGCGGCAAAGTTATAGATTTATTGTTGTAAAATTTAAAATTTCAACTAAATGTAATTGCAGTATTTCGCGAACTTACTTGTGTGAGTCACAAGATTACAAGTAGCAAGGCTCTCACAAAAAGCATGCATACGTATATTTACAATAATGTTGGGAAATCGCGTTTGAAGTTCAGACAACCAGTACCTACAGCTTGTATGGGATGAAAAAGGCGTCCGATGTTTTATCTCGGTCATATTCGTCCAAATTGAACGGCTGTCGGATTCTACCTATTCTCCTCGCATTGTTCTTGCGTTTTATTACAAAATCTCGATTTTCCCTATTTTCGAGTTATTTCTCTTTGCGTGCGATATGTAGCATGCTAATTCAATTAAATTTCTGGGTGGTATATTTAGTGAGCGCTGTTTTTCAGTGAATCACACCTCAAGAACCCTCTGCATACTTGTTCATCACAAGTAAGAGCTTATTTTGCAAGTAAGACCAAGTTACTGTAAGGCTGGATGAACCTTTGCGACCGGTATTTTTTTCTTATTAAAGACGGAAGATTTTTTCAGACCAGCGAAGAACATATCATATCTGTAATTTTTTTTTGTGCTCCGCCGGAAATTGATCTCAGAACCTTCCGTATAGGTAAATGTATAATGTTTACCACTGGACAAAAGACTAAATCTCAAATAAACATGAGATAGCATTGGTTGAAACGTTTTTTTAAGAACGGCTGTTTTTCAGAAATCCTGTGCGGGAGACTCCCTAGATTCTAGAGACACTAGGGGTCTATGACACTTGTTGTAGTGCCGCAGAGGTGTACACGCTTGGTTATCGCCACGCAACGCAACTCGCAAACGCAACTAAGCTACACATATAGTGTAACTTCTTGCCGCGTTATCCCCGAAGGGCTCGCATGTGGCGAGTTGAACGCTACAAAGCGCCAATACTCAAGCAAGACCCAGTTGCTGTAAGGCTGGATGGACCTTTAGTGACCAGTCTTTGGTAACGGTTTTATGATTTTTTTCAACCCAGCGAAGAGCATATTTGGAAATATAAATGGTATAATTTTTGTGCTCCGCCGGGATCCAAATCCACAACCTTCCATTAACGAGTCCGAAGTGTTGCCACTGGACTACGAACCGGTCAGTTTCATACCAACTTATTCGTTAAAAAAAAACTAAGAAACCGGTAATAAAAATTTGCTCCGACATCTCTACGTCTTACAGTACCTCCATTTATATTTATAAAATTCCAGATCGACTCTGAAGAAGACCGATGTATGAAAACATTAAATCTTTACGTTAAATGCAGAGGTTTTAATAAATTATTAACTGGAATATTTTGTGAGAGCTTTGATTTCAGGAACATGCTTTAGTATCCGAACCAAGCAAGGGTTTTACGAATAATTTGCAACGCACTAAATACTTGGGATGTCTTTGGATGAAGTAAGTATGATTGAAAGACGTGGTAGAGGAAGACCGAGAAAGTTATGGATGGATCAAATTTCTGAAATGGCGAACGGATGGCATATTCAGAGACGTTTTCGTTAACAAAACAATTATGATTGAGAATTATATTAATTTAATTGAATGCTTATATAATTTTATTAGGTATATTATTTTATTTCATTGAATGACCATACAAGTGGATTTTAAAACTCTATGGTAGGTACCATTGACTTTTAATTTTAAAAAATTATATACCTGACGATGATATATTATCGAAAACGTTAGTTAAATTTAGTAAAATTAAATAATAAATTATTATAATAGTGAAAATACAAAACAGTGTTTTGATTTGAATCCTTCAATTAAAAAAATATTTTTGAATATGAATTTTGACAGTGTTTATACACAAACAATTCAAAATATAATTATGAGTGAGTTCGAACATTCAAATTGTTCTCATATTCACGAAACTATGTAGAGAGTCTCTGCAGGTACGTTTTGTATAGCGAAATTATTGTTTGTTTTGAAGTCGTTACAATATAAACGGTTGAATTTAATTAATTAACTAAAATATTAAATTGTATTCGAAATAATTTATACGTTGGCATCTTGGACCGGTCCGCAGTCCGTAGTGGCAACACTTCGGACTCGTAAATGGAAGGTTGTGGATTCGGATCCCGGCGGAGCACAAAAATATACTATTTATATTTCGAATGTGCTCTTCGCTGGGTTGAAAAATTCATAAACCTTTACTAATGACCGGTCACCAAAGGTCCATCCAGCCTTACAGCAACTGGGTCTTGCTTGAGTATTGGCGCTTTGTAGCGACGACCAAGCTCGTACACCTCTGCGGCACTACAACAAGTGTCATAGACCCCTAGAGTCTTTAGAATCTAGGGAGTCTCCCGCACAGGATTTCTTAAAAAATTAAAAAAAAAAAATGCAATTTGGCTCCATATGCAAAAGCAGATAGCTCCGTAAGTTATTAAAATTGTCTTTACATGCTCAAACTGACTTGAGTAACTGTAATATAAGTCATCATCTAAGTTGCAAATATATATTGGCAAAGCAGGCAGCTGTAATTTCACGATTAACCATGTTGCATGTGTATATACAAAATAAACCAAACCTCACATGAATATAAACTTTGCCACTCCTGCCGCCTTTCCCTGACCCCGGTGTGACATTGACAAAAGTGAACCAAGTTTTTACAGCATTGGGGGTCAGTCTTATACAAACCTATTAGCCATGGAACATTGCGAGTTGAATTTTAGAAATTAAAAGAAAACACTTAATACCACGTGTGAGTAACGGCAGTTTGTAATTAGAGTCCTTTATAACAGGCGCGTGCATCGGGAATAGGCAAATATATTTTAGAATAAATATTTACTCGAAATTGACTGAAATCCTAACGATGGCTCCAATCGAACATCTATCTATCTATAAAAAAAACATAAATCAAACATAAGTTTTGAATTTTAAATCTCAAGATCAAGCTTAAATGCATTTTTACCATGTATTGCCTACCTTTTAGGCGCATGTGCCTGTATGGGATGCACGCCCCTGCTTTATAATATTATTAAAAATATTCCATGTTTAATTCAGTAGCCCGGCCGTGTAGCATCACAACTTTGCCTATGTAATGTGAATACTTCATTCTTGAAACATTTTAACAAAAGTAGCAGTCTCACAATATGCAGCTGGTAGAAATGAAAATAACAATAAACAAGAAGACGTGATAAATAAATTATTTAAAACTACCCACATAGTACTTTTAATCAATCATAATAAACATAACACAACTCGAAGATGTCAAAAAAGACTTTTTTAATAAACGTATTTCGACGTTAAAAAAAAAACAAATTAAAAAGTCTATGGCTTCCTGCTTTGTTTTCAAATAGTTTTACGTGATTTGAAGTACGTTTCCGCGTTAGGTTTTTATTTGACGTGAGGTGCCGCCCCACGTCGTCACCCTCCCACGTTTGCGGGAATACTGAAATCTGAGTGCATTTTGTAGGAATATCATCAACTTCGTACCCAAGAAAGTGATCAACTAACAAAACGTTATATGGACAGGAGAGCCATTTCACTGCTTTTGCCATTTATGTATTTTTAAAGAATTTCGTGAAAAATGGATGAAATGAAAGTAGTATACAAGGACCGAAAGAAATGGCGGTTGATCTGTTATGCTGGCGTTTAAGTCTGAGGCTTTAAAACAAAATCACTTTTTTATATAATATGATTAGTAGCTTTTTAATTTTTTTACTGTTTAATTGCTTTTAAAAAATATTTTTCACTTTTTTATAGAATATGTTTTGTAGGTTTTAATTTCTACTGTTTAATCGTTTAGTGTTTATTTGTTTTGTATACTCAAATGTAATTAATTGTTTGTATTCCTTGACTTATAGGTTGGTATGAGGCTGACCACCCATACTGTAAAAAATGGTTCGCTTTGCCAATGTCACCCCTGTTTCAGGGAAGGTCGGCAAGAGTTGCAGGGCTTATGTTCATTTGAGATTGGGTTTTTATATTATAGGTCCACATGCGGCATGTGTAAGCGCGAAATTATACATGTCTTCTTGTGGGAATGCGTTTAATATGATTCTTAAGTGATATATATCTTTGCAGCTTAGATTTAGATTTAATTTAGTCCCTGTTAAAGCCTGTCCAAAATATGAGGAATGGGAAGCCTACACTTGTACTTAAGTGGTTGACGTAAGGCCAGTTACTTAACCTGTGAAAGCAAATAGGTTTACGTACTGTATAAATTGATTCACTTTTGCCAATACCACCCCTTTTCAGGGAAAGTTGGCATGATTTGGAGGGCTCATGTTCATTTGAGGTTTGGGTTTTATCAAGTAAGTATATACATATGCAGAGATACACAATTTTTCTTGTGAGCACACATAGAACAAAGAACAGATCACTCTTTTTTTAAATAGTTTTTAATTTTAATCTATACTCCATGTTAATCTTTTTTTCCGCACTTAGCCACATCTTCCAGTACGACACCAACGTGTTTTGATATTATAAACGCAATATTTACTTTGGCCAGTTTTCGTTGACAGGATTGCAGGGATAACATGCTGAACTGTTTACAGATAATATTGTTAATAATTAACTACAACTAATAATTGTTTTTTTTTAATTTAGCGAAATTAAAAATTATTCAGAGTTATTATAATAATTTTCTTTGATTGTATATTTCATAGAGATAAACATAATTATCGTTGATGTTATTGACGGGAACACCAAATAATCTAATCCAGCAACAATTGTACCTGCTATGAAGATCTCAAGGGCGCCGAAGGACATCGTGCCTGAAAAACCTGCAACAATGGTTCAACAAAAGCACCAAGTCCCTGTTTCGAGCCACAACATCCAAGGTCAAAATAGTCATGATGATCGCAGATCTTCGATAGAAGTGGCACCAGGCCCGCATTAAGGGCAGTTCGAGCGGTACAACCGAACCAGGACCCCCACACTCAGGGGGCCCCCACAGGGCCAACAATACTCTTATATTTTTATTAGTGCCCAGGTCTTTCCGGGCATTTGTGACCAAAGGGGTACCCGATATCAGACTTATTAGAAATTAGTTTACAAGCATTACAACAAAATATCTTTATACATAGGCATACGCTACCAAGGGGCCCCCCAAAAGCTAAAAAATATTGTATAGAAAAAACTTCAACGTACTTTTTTTTCGGAAAAATATGCATCTTTGAGGTTATCGAAAAGTAGGTGGGAAGGGGGGGGGCACGAAAAGAAGAAAAAGTTATACCTCTCTGACCACGCAAAATAGGTTGATGAATTTCATTTCTTTTCACATGTCTATTTAAAAATATGTATATTTATCTAATACACCTGTCAAATATTTGACATAAATTTGACATGAAGTACTGATATCTATGTATATCTTTATTAACCTTTTTGGTATTCTAATTAAGTAGATTCGGTAGGTAAAAAAATAGCAATTCATGTTTCAATTTTGATTTCTCAAAGTTGGTACGATTGATCTTTTTTAAGTTTGTCAAGTTTTATACACTTCTCCTTCTCTTCCTCTCTGATTTTCTAGGAGACAACAGTGTATCTCTTTTTGTAATTTTTTCATTAAATAAAACATCAGAATTTAAAGGTTTATTAATCAAGAACCAGTGCTGAGATCCCAAATCACATACAGTCCACTTTTTTATCTGGACACACAGGATCCGCAAGATCAATTTCTTCCAACACCTCCATGTGGTATAACAACTAATTGTTTTCACTATTATTCAGGATCACAACCATCTCAAATGGGCCTTCATTATATATGAGAACCATTTGTCTTCACAATCATTTGGCCTCACAGCCCCATCTTTTATTGCGTGAAACGTAAAGTGAAAACCACGGCGTTGATTAAAATGATGAAACAACATTAGCCGCGCGAGGAAATGAGAAAACTTAATGTTTTGTGTTGTGCACCGCTTAGTACCGACGCTGCTTTCTGTTAATTACTCAATCTAGAAAGGAGGACGCTTTGGAGCTATTTAGGGGGTTGGAAAATTAAGGAAGTCACGGTATATTTATCATCATGTCAGGGCTATAGCCACGGGGGCCAAGAGGGCTGATCTTTCTAGCGTGTTTCGAATGGAACAACGTTGGTTCGATCCCCGCTTGGGTCACTTGACTTTAACTTTGACCCTGGTTCAACAGATGTTATTGGGTAATTATTATTTAATAATTCATATATAATAAACAATAATGAATTATTAAATGATTTTATTTTTTATTTATTTTTATTTTAGTAGGACAACAAACAGCGTTACATAAGAAATAAATAATAGCAATTACAAAAAACATGGCCAATTATATGTTGCCACGGATATCAAGCTTAGGAAGTTGGAAAGAATTACAAGATGTTAATTACAAGTGACTAATTACAAGAAAAAAATACTGCTCTCAAAACAGAATATGATGTAATTTTAAAAATAAAATGATGATATTAATACCTGTTTCTGGCCAGGCAGAATAGGTTGGTGAATTGCATTCTCTTCACAAATCTTTTTTTTTTTTTTTAATTTACAAAAAAAAAAAAATTATCACCACTGAGAATCACAACAGAGGACTCCAGGATCATCAGAACTGTCTTGGATGGTGCCCCCTTCGGTGTTAGATCACTCGGACGTCCCAAGATGCGGTAGGCAGACAACTTCGAAGCCGACGCCAAAGTTCTCAGAGTGAAGGGACCATGGGAGGAAGCAGCAGATGACAGAGTCCTGGAGGATTGTAGTGCGGGAAGCCCTGAGCCTTCACGGCTTCTGATCCGAAGCACGCAGGCACGAGTCAAGGGGATCATGGCTTTCTAGATCGATTGCAGCCACTCCTGGCTGTCCAACGCCTTCCTCCTCCAGCCAAAGCCGTCCACAACTCGATCTTGAAATCTTGATATGGGGTTTCTCACTGCCTCACATTTAGGTCTGTTACTTCAGCAATATTTTCTAGGATCCGATGGTCCATTCGCTGGATGTGACCAAGCCGACGCATTGATGGGACCACATCAACGTCTTGGGACAGGTTGAAAAATTTAGAGTTATAAAAATGAATAAATAAATATTAGTATAATTTATTTTGTGAACGGTTTTTTCATGTGAATACATCGCCATTTAGTCTAGCAAAGCCCAGTAGACTTTTGATGACCGATAGAGGCACATGAATTTTTCAATCCAGCAAAAAGCATAGGTACTCGTATTACATAATTGAATCATAATTTGTTAAATTACAATTTGCTCCACTGGGAATCAAGCCATCGATCATCCAATTACTCGTACATAGCGTTGACCACTAGACTACGGACTGGTCAGTTGCATCGTCTTTGTTTACAACTGCAATAATTTATATAATATTTAAAATGCTTATATGAACTCGGAATGTTATCGGATCCGATGTTGGTATTTGAAAAATTTCTATAATTAATAAAAAAAAATTGCATGGAAAAAACGATAAGATTAGACCAAAACACATACGAGTATCACCAACTTTCTGAAAATTTCTGACGATAAGTACATTCAGGATTAACCAAGGGATACTGACATCCACTTTGGGGTCCACATGGTAAGGGAAGACTCCCAAAGGAATGTCTTTATGATTTTCATTTACGAGGAGCCTTACTTTATGTGAAAGACAGGAATTGGTTTTTCTTCATTATTTATTGTCTTTAATTTTCGTCGCTGTTTCATATAATTTATAGGTAGTTTTATTATAATATTTTTTTATTTTTATTTTTTATTATTATTTATACGCTATTTCTTCTTTATGTTTGAATTTGAATTGTACACTTTTAATGTGATTCGTTAAAAGGATGTCATAATTTTTTCCAAATTTATATTAATTTCTTGAAAAAAAACAGCTTCTTACCGCATTATTTTTGGAGAATAGGGATGGCTTTTGACATCGATTTATTTTTACAGGTAATGGAGTAAGCTATGGGTCAAAAAAACATGTTGCATGTGTACAAACATAATAAAAAACCTAAATCTAAAATGAACTTTAACCCTGCAACTATAACCTTCTTCCCTGAAATAGCGGTGCCATCGGCAAAGTGAAACATTTTTTTCAGTATAGGCGGTCAACCTCATACCAACGAATCAGTCCAGGAATGGTTTTTAGTATTTTATTTTTTAAAGGTTATCACCACAAATTACGAGTAGGTACATTAAAATATTTCTAACGTTCTACAATAAATCAACTTTGAATTATGGCAATTAAAACTTTTATAATTTCTTTGAAACATTTAATTTTCACGCACCGCTGCTTTGTGTCCTAATATTATTTCTTTATATTGATCTTAGTATGTACAAAATGGTTCCATGTTAGAGCGACACAGTGACAAAACGATACATGACATAACGACACATGACAGAACGACACGTGCAGAACGATATACGACAAAACATTGTCATAGTGATGAACTTTCTGTGTTGTTTTATCAAAGTGGTGTTTTGTAATGTGATGTAATGTCATTGTAATGTTCTTTCATGTGTTGCTCTGTCATGTATCGTTCTGTCATGTGTCCTTATGCCATGTGTCGTTCTTTCATGTGTCGTTATGTCTTGCGTTGTTTTTTAATTTGTTGTTCTGTCATGTGTCGATCCGTCATGTGTCGTTCTGTCATGTGTCCTTATGCCATGTGTCGTTCTTTCATGTGTCGTTATGTCTTGCGTTGTTTTTTAATTTGTTGTTCTGTCATGTGTCGTTCTGTCATGTGTCGTTCTGTCATGTGTCCTTATGCCATGTGTCGTTCTTTCATGTGTCGTTATGTCTTGCGTTGTTTTTTAATTTGTTGTTCTGTCATGTGTCGATCCGTCATGTGTCGTTCTGTCATGTGTCCTTATGCCATGTGTCGTTCTTTCATGTGTCGTTATGTCTTGCGTTGTTTTTTAATTTGTTGTTCTGTCATGTGTCGTTCTGTCATGTGTCGTTCTGTCATGTGTCGTTCTGTCATGTGTCGTTCTGTCATGTGTCCTTATGCCATGTGTCGTTCTTTCATGTGTCGTTATGTCTTGCGTTGTTTTTTAATTTGTTGTTCTGTCATGTGTCGTTCTGTCATGTGCCGTTTTGTTACTGTGTCGTTCTAACCTGTCACCGTACTAAAGTGTTAACGGCTTTCTAAAGCTCAATCGAGTTCAAAGCCTTCGATAAAGTATCGCGTGATATTTTTTTTGTTACGAAATAAAAAATAAAACATTTTTATTAAATGAAATCACGGATACCTATTGAGGGAGTTGTGAAAAATTCCCCGATTTAATCAAATTAGGTTGAACGATTTTTTTCTGAAAATATTAATTGCGTGCCCTGCCTAGAGACGAAAACACACTCCAGAATGAAACATTAAACTTGTATCTATGAAAATAAATAATTTATTGTGGTTAAAAAACATTCGTTTAGTTGAAATCTTCGTTACTTTTTCATTTTTTAATCTTAGGTACCTACCACTTCTAAGGAATTTATTTTTTCACTTGATAATACTTTCTTTTGATGGTAACATTATGATAAATCATTTAACGTTTCTCTGTCAAACTTAAGTGTGAATACCTCTTGTTTAATAGCGCTCTATAACCAAACCTACCGTTTTTGTTTCTTAAACTTCAAAAGGTCTTAGTAAAAGAGTGATAGTAACGAAAAAAATCTGGCTTTTGTTTTAATTATAAAGAAATGTAGAGCTAAAAAAGTGTCACCATAAAAAAAAAAATATAAAAAAACACGTTTTGTTCACGTTTTTATCTTTTTTTTTCTTATGTGATTTTTATGTATTTTTCGATTTTTAAAAATGGCAAAAGTTTTTGAGAACATATGGAAAAGCCAAACTGTTTCCAAGAATTTTAATTAATTAAGTAGTTTCATTTTTTCATATTTTTCAAAAACTTTTCACCTTATCAGGAATTGGCTTCTTATGAGATTAAATAAATAATTGTTTTTGTGAATTTTGATGTCGATAGGATTACAAACAAGTAAAATTTGGCCCTATGTGTTCACCATAACCACATTATAGTATTGTATGAACCAGGCTCAGTTATGGCTCGGGATAGTATTATATACTATTGGTGTACTTGGTTCAGTATTGAGGAATTTGTATCCATTCATGTTTTACCAGCGCTGATTCCTAATCCTAAATTTATACCGTAATTATGCGACAAAGCGTGCGGAGACAAACGCAGGGCGATAACCAAGGATTAAAAAGAAGAAATATTTAATGATTTGAATGAAATGATTCGTTAATGAAATTGCAACTCCTGTCGCCTTTTCCTGACACCGGGGTGGTTTTGGCAAAAGTGAAACCAGTTTCACAGTATTGATTCCAACTGCTAAAAACCATATAAAAAAAATACAGAACGATGATTGCTGCATCAAGAAGTCAAATGGAGATCATCGTCTCCTACGCTGAATTAGAACGGAGAGAAGATCACTTCATAGGCAGGTTATATCATTAATTTATCATTTACATAAGTGTTTTTGTGACGGTTTCAATTGCATTTATTTTCATTTTAGTAAATGTTTTTTTTTTGTCTTTAATTATTTTTATAACTTGATTGTAAGTTTTTAAAATTATTTCACTTTCAGAAATTTTTGTGTTTCTTGACTGCTCTATAATCTATAATCTATAATCTAAGTTGCAAGGATATATTCATTCAAAGCTCTCAGATGTATGCCCACAAACAAACACGTGTAGTTCGCGCTTACAAATGCTGATTGTGTATTTACAAATAAAATCCAAACCTCAAATGAACATAAGCCCTGCAACTCTTGCCGACATTCCCTGAAACAGGGGTGACATTGGCAAAGTGAACCATTTTTTACAGTATGGGTGGTCAGCCTCATACCAACCTATAAGTCAAGGAATACGAGTAATAAATAACATTTAAGTATAAAAAAAAAAAAAACAACAACAACAACAAAACCTTAAAAATAAATCTATACAAAAAAGTCAAGAATTTCTTATGCAAAAAATGTAGCAAACTAATAAACCAACATTACAAATCAGCATTGCAGATTAGCCGCCACTTCTTCCTGTCCTTGCATACTTCTTTCATTTCCTTTATTGATCCAGTTTTTTTATACAGAAGACTATAAACAATAACTCATGCAAATTTCATTGCCATCGGTTTAATAGTTTAGGAGTCCATACAGGACAAACATACATACATCCGTTTAATTTTATATATTAGAATAAGATATCTTGAGTTACGCCTTTGTCCATCTCGCACACCCCTGTCATTAATGAAGTATGAAGTTTGCTTAGAGTTAAGCCAAGGGAGTGCGGAGTCAGGGCTACCACAATATGTTAACGTATTCAATTATATGGAATCTATAGGAAACATTCATTTTTAATATTTCCTCAGATTTGAGGTACAAAATCCAATTATGAGATATTAAGTAGATTACGCCTGCATGAAAATCTGAAGGAAAATTAGTATATATTATTAGTTTACATAGGAAACTAAGGACTTACATGTTCAGTCAGTCATTTAGGGACTAAAAACTATGTGTGAGTGGGTGAACTTAAAGTTTTGTGTGAGTGAGTGAGGAATAAAGACAAACCAAACAATAAAAGGGCCCTTGAGGTGTGCTACACACGAAAACGGCGCTTTTTAAAAAAACAAATTATCCAAATATATATATATAAAATTATATTGAAATTGGTTTATTTTGTTTCAATATAGATAAAATATTGCCAAATCAGTGTCTTAGTTTAACAATCAATGCGCTTTTTTCAACTGGTAACAAAAAATTGGTAATAAAAAACTTTTTGTTTTCACATTAAAAAACAAGATGATTTGTCTTAGTGGTAAGATTAGCCATCAACAAGTATATACAAATATACCAATGCTCCCCCCGTTTCAAGGAAAGACGGCAACAGGACAAGTTTTTGATTTATGCATGAAATATGAATTTAAATGTAATGTATTGTATGTTAGCAACTTAGATTTAAGATGAAAGATTTGAAGACTACAGGGAAAGTACAAGGAATATCCCGTGAATAATATATTAAGTAAATAAAAATTATAAGTTTGAAAGTCTATATTTCTCATGGTTATTGCCTGTCACAAAGAACCGGAAAGTCTGTATTTCTCATGGTTATTGCCTGTCACAAAGAACCGGAAAGTCTGTATTTCTCATGGTTATTGCCTGTCACAAAGAACCGGAAAGTCTGTATTTCTCATGGTTATTGCCTGTCACAAAGAACCGGAAATACTGACATAAACCGTGATAGTGACTGTTGTTGCATTACAAAATTTGCAGAGCTTTAGATACTCACAGCTGATGCCACTATAGATTATTTTCTTATTTTTGTTGACATTCCTGTTTTCCCGTATGGTCTTCATTTGTATGAAGTTTTTTTAATTGAATTTTTAATTTCGATTTTATAACTACAATTTAAATAAAATGTACATGATGTTGCGGCAGCCCTATCCCTTGCTCGGCAGGGCTGACCCCTGTTTGGGCGTTCCGGGTGAGTAACTCAGTATTTGCGTCCCCACCTTTTGTTTATTGTATGTAGGTACTATCAATGCGCGACCATACACACGGACTGCCATGTACTAAACGCTGGGAAATGACCGTAAACATTACCACCGCTATTCTGAGTCATAGACTACGCCACGCAACTAAGCTACATATATGGTGTAACTTTTTGCCGCGTTTCCCCAGAAAGGATCACATATTAGGTGTGATTATATTTATTTTTACAGGTTAGGGGGGCGGTCTTACGGAAACCACTTCGGTTGCATCGAGGTGGTTCGAATCTCCATAGAAAAATACAAATAAGCCGTTGATCATCTATGAATTAAGTATATTGTAAAAAGGAATGTAATAGTCACAGATTAAGGTAAGAGTAGGTTTGTGACTGACTCTGAATAGGGCTGTCTATTGCGCAACTAAGCTACACATATAGTGCAACTTCCTGCGTGTGTCTCCCCGAAGGGGTCACATGTGGCGCTTCGGGACCTTTTTATTTTTACGGGTAAGGGGGCTGGCCTCACACCAACCACTTTCAGTTCAAGTGGGGGTTTCGCAGCTCCCGGGGGGACTGGTTCTCATTTCTTGTGGAGGCTGAGTACACCTTTGAGATCGAACCCTTGCTCTCGACATGGAATGCAAGCATTTTACTAATTGAGCTATCGACCTTTTTACGAGCTTGATCGTCGTCGCTACAAAGCGCCAATTCTCAAGCAAGACCCAGTTGCTGTAAGGCTGGATGGACCTTTGGTGACCGGTCATTTGTAAAAGGTTTTATGAATTTTTCAACCCAGCGAAGAGCAAATTTGAAAATATAAATGGTATATTTTTAGTGCTCCGCCGGGATCGAACCCACAACCTTCGCATTCAAAGTTCGAAGTGTTACCACTGAACTACGGACCGGTCTCTGTCTATTAAAGGTTACATTATGTACATAGCTATTCATAGTGGATACTATAGTAGGGAAAGATAATACAGGGCAGCTAAAGGGATTTGAGTTATGGCGGTGAAAATATTTGTGTTATGCTCATGATTAATAACTTGTTTCATCATCAACTGACCTTTTTGTTTTATTTGATATTTTATGTAAATAAAATAACTAAATATATATGAAATAATCTTTTTGAGAGTGTAATCCGGTCCATAGTCTAGTGGTTAACACTTCGGACTCGAAAATGGAAGGTCGTGGGTGCGAATCCCGCCGGATCACAAAAAATATATACCTTTTATATTTTCAAAAATGCTCTTCGCTGGGTTGAAAAATTGATAAACCTTTACCAAAGACCGGTTGTCAATATTCATCCAGCTGTACAGCAGCTGGGTCTTGCTTGAGAATCGGCACTTTCTACTGCAACGACGAATTTTGCAGAAGGCTCTTGAGGTGTTGTTCACACAAAAACAGCGCTCAAAATCCACAAGAGAAGCAAACTAAATTATAAGTCGATAAAACGCTACTACGCTTTTAAACTACACATCTTGCCGCGTTTTCCCCAAAGGAGTCGCAAGTAGCGAATGGAACCTATTTATTTTAACACGTAAAGAGGCTAGTCTTACGACAACCTCTTCAGTTGAAGCTGGGATTTCCCAGCTCCCGAGGGGGCTGATACACATTTCTTAAGAAGGCTGAGTAAACCTTGCCGGTGTTTTTATTTTGGGTTTGACATAAACACTGAAACGGGAAATCATTTCTGACAACATCGGTGGGATTCGAACCCGCGCTGTCGGCATGGAATGCAAGAACCCTACCAACTGAGCTATTGACCTGACGCTTATGATAATCAGAATGCTTGCATTCCATGCCGAGAGCTAAGTTTCATTCCCCACCACCAGTGTCAGAAATGATTTCCTACTTCAATGTTTATTTCAACCCCAAAAATAAAATACCTGAAAGGTTTACCCAACCTACGCAAGAAATGAGAACCAGCTCTGTTGAGTGCTTGAAAACTATCACTTTAACTAAGTTGGTTGTCGTAAGGACGGCTTTTTTTTTAAATCAAATAGATTTGTGAAGAGGAATGCAATTTACCAACCTATTCTGCCTGGCCAGAAACAGATTTTATATCATCAATTAATAATTAATTATAGTTTATTTAAATGAATTAATTGTAATTGATTAATTATTCCGCGGTAAGACGTTCAACTTTGATTGCAGCTTACTAGTCACGTTTTGTTGCAAAAGATGCTGAAATTTTGATAAAAAATTATTGCTTTTGTTAACCTTTTTGTCATTTATGCAAAAAAGACTTTTCTGTATAAAACCGCACTACATAAATAACGGCTTCACTATTTATTGTATTTTTGGTATAATTTATGGCCCATGGACGGACATATGGTACAATGGGCTCTTTAATATATATATTTTATTGTGGAGGTAAAAAATATAAATCATCCTGCCTACAATTTTATAACCAAATATTTATGTTTAGGTACAGCGAGTCACTGCATTTATCACATGCATTATTGGCTATTCAACATTGTAGTGATGTTATCCAAGTCTTGGGATAGAAATCGAATTCAACTATGACATTCAGGGAGCTCGATGTGATCAGTTTCATAAAATTGGATGCAGCCACGGAAGACATACGTAGCTGAAGAAACAAGTTATGGACAGGCGAGAGTGCAAGAGAATCCTGGATTCAGCCAAGGTCCAGTCAAGGATGTCGAGCTCATGATGCTGATGATACTGGGTATTAGAACCATGAGGATGATTTGAACCAGTGCGTAGTCTAGTGTTTAACACTTCGGATTAATGATTGAAAGGTTCTGGGTTCGAGGTGTGATTCAAACAAAAACAGCGTTCACCAAGTAGATCATCCTAACAAAGGGTGCCCAACAGGGAGGGCCAGGTTTAGTATTTTTGTAATCGTGGCGGGCCAAAAGAAATACTCAATTTCGCCCCCCCCCCCCTTAAATTTTTTCCATAATTACAGGTCTAAATCAGTGGTTCCCAAACTTTTAATTTCGCGTACCACTAATGAAATTATAAATCAGTGGCGTACCACTGAAGTGCAACAGTTAAAAAAATCATTCAAATGGTAAAGTAATAAAAACTGCAACTGTTAATGAAAACATTATGCTTATTTATTTATTAAAGAAAAAAATACAATACTTTTAGTGCAGGGGTGTCCAACATAATATTATGGAGGGCCAGATTTAGTATTTTTGTAATCGTGGCGGGACAGGCCTGTCTTAGTCTGAAAAATGGTGCTGCATGTTCGAAACAAAAGAGGAAATATTTAGCTCAGTTGTACTTAACTTGAAGCGCGAAATTGAAAAACGTTTTATCTAATAATAATTTACTATTATATGTAATTCCTATGGCTATGGCTGCTTGCGTACCACCTTAAGAAGCGTCGCGTACCACTGGTGGTACGCGTACCATAGTTTGGGAACCACTGGTCTAAATGATCTAATCTAATATATGTTCCAAAGATATGTAACATTAGGGATTCACATTACATGCATTCTCACAATCAGACACGTATAATGTCGCGCTAGCACATGCCACATGATAACCTACAACATAAAAACCTAAAATTCAAACATACACTCTGCAACTCTTCAACTCTTGCCGACCTTAACAGGGGTGACATTGTCAAAGTGAACAATTTTCTACACATGGGTGGTCAGTCGCATTAGAACCTATAAGTCAAGGAACCCACACAACAAATTAAGTTTTTAAAATAACGAAAATTAAATCATCCAGAATTATTTTTCTTACTAAAAAATAATTGGACCGGTCCGTAGTCCGTAGTGGCAACACTTCGGACTCGTGAATGGAAGGTTGTGGATTCGGATCCCGGCGGAGCACAATAATATACCATTTATATTTCGAATGTGCTCTTCACTGGGTTGAAAAATTCATAAACCTTTACCAATGACCGGTCACCAAAGGTCCATCCAGCCTTACAGCAACTGGGTCTTGCTTGAGTATTGGCGCTTTGTAGCGACGACCAAGCTCGCACACCTCTGCGGCACTACAACAAGTGTCATAGACCCTTAGAGTCTTTAGAATCTAGGGAGTCTCCCGCACAGGATTTCTTTAAAAAAATAATTAATAATTAAGTAAATTTATCGGCGCCTTTTTGTGATTTACATCACTACAAAGGCGCATGTGGGCACTAGCGGGAAAAAAGAATTTTTTTCAGCATCTTCCTGACGGCCGTCTCATTGTCCTGGATTTCAGCCAAGGAAGACATTTCAACTTTTCAAGACTAAGCAGACTATTCATCTGCATAATACAATATGTAAAGGCGAGGAATTAAAATTCAGTATACCGTTGTTGTGTCTCAGCAGTGCGCCTGAGAGTTAGGCAATTTGGTTTACAGCAAAGCTGAGCCGCTTGCAGACTGTGTATGCAATTAGGCGCACAACAACTGCGGACTGTAAACTGCATTTTAATCCCTCACTAAACAACACTATTTACTTACTTGTCTTTTTGTTGTTGTGTTGTACTTTTGTGGTGAATAAAGCTTACGGCATAGAAGATAAAGGAAAATTGTTCAAAGCATATTTTTTTATTATTATACATATTTTAGATTTTTAGATACAAAAAATGTATCGATGGTTGTGTATTTTCAAGGAAAAAGCCAATTTGTGTAAATTTTTAATTACTTTTTACTATTCCTTGACTTATAGGTTGGTATGGGACTGACCACACATACTGTAAAAAAGGGGGCACTTTACCAATGTCACCCCCCTTTCAGGAAAGGTCAGCAAAAGTAAGCATGTTCATTCGAGGCTTGGATTTCAATTTTTGGGTACTCATGCAGCATTTTGAAAGCGCGAATTTACACGTGACGTTAATATATCTTTGCAACTTAGATTATAGATGTGTATTTTTAAGAGAAAACAATTTTTGTGTAACAAGATAGATTATAAAGGAAAGTGAAAAGAATTGAAAATCATAGAAATTCAATGAAATGATTATGTTACTTTGAGGTCTAGATTATTTTGTAAATT